>CM038119.1:1215899-1583361 GCA_001642375.2 Mentha longifolia | reverse complement strand
TTATTTCACACGAAGTGTGGAATAAGTTTGGTGGGTTGAAAAAATAGTGTAGGTAGTTGGTTATTGGTGTTGATAGATCTTTTGGGATTGAAGTCACTTATCCAAAAATTTCTACCTTACCAAAGAGTCCTCATTACAACCAAATATAAACTCATTTTTTATCTTTTCTTGGAACACATTGAATGAAAGAGAGGTTAGAAGAATGACAAGCCTATGGTAGCGTACTCGCATTGTTTCAAGTTGAGTGAAATACTTCCCATGATTATACATTTAAAGAGTGGAGTGCACTTGTGATAAATTCCATTTGGGAGGATTCAAGTTTTCAAGAAGGTTCAAATGTTGAGACTTGTTGTTCTTTGTGAAACTTGAAGTGTGTGCTAACTCATGGGTTTTCAATTCCCTTCTTAAAATTTCTGAGGCCTAAGGACATCATTGACTTATAAAATCCATGTTTTGTAACTTTTTCTTTCTCTTTTCTTTGTTCCTTGGGGACAATCAACGATTTAAGTGTGAGGGGTTGACAAACATGGCTTTTACTTGTCAAATTAGGAGAGAAATGTTGAATTTGGTGTGAAATTGTCATTCGTTTGTCCTCGTTTCGCGTAATTATTTATTTTTGTCAAACATATTGCTTCTTGGTTCGTTATTCTCATTTTCTAGGAAAATAAGTTTGGCAAATGAAACAATTGCACGTCAATACTTGGGTCGATAGGAGTCCGTAGGAAGAAACGGAAGACCATTCGGAGCTCGAACGAGGAAGAACGAGATGAAGAAGCGATGGAGAGCCGGCACAGCGCGTGGCCTGCTGGCGCGCCCAACTACAAAAGGGGGTGCCACCCGCGCGCCACCGTTGTCGGCTTGTTCTTGGCCGCGCGGGCGCGTCGCCAAACTACTTCTCTCTGATTTCCATTTTCTTCCCCTGTTCTTCCATTTTATTATAGTCTTACCCCCATTTCCATCTTTCTAACATCCCATTTTGACTCCCATCTCACAAGAACATATAAATACAATTTTTGGCTCACATTTCTAGGTTAACTTGGCACTCTCCACACACACTCACACCAAAATGACACACTATTCTCTACACAAATCCTCATCATTCCATCCACTCAATTTCCATGCCACCTTGAGAAAGAGTTCCCAATTGAAGATTGAATAAGGAAAAGGCATCAAGAATCAAGACTCGAGAGCTCAAGAAAAATAGGATTTGATTTCTTCATTTCTCTTTTTCCTTTGTTTTCGGGATCATGTTTTCTTATGTTTTGGAGATTATGCTAGACATGGACATGTGTAGCTAATTTACTTTACTAGAGATTTGGCTAGGTGAAATTGTGATGGATTGAGATTGATCATGCTAATCTATGATTGGGTTTTTATTTCTTCCTATTGATCATGCTTTAATTGCTTTTTTAGTTGATTTGCTACCTATTAAACATATTAATTATATTGGGTCAAGATTCGGGAGATGAGATTTAATATGAATTATGATCAATAGGCACTTTAATTCAATAAATCAGGAGGTTGAGAGTTTAAGTGAGGGTAATCAATCCTTAATTTGTACTTTTTGGACTTTTAGGCTAGCATTCAATTGGGGACAACGTTTCTAGCTCTTAATCAACATAATTAGTCGTCCGGGAGGGGGCTAATTCTAACTCGTGATCACCTTAAGAAGTAGACTCCAATCAAAGGTTAGTGTGGTTAAGATCAATTCATTTGCAAAGTCATTGATGCCAAATCTCTTGGATAGTTTTTCCCCTTTGATTTCCAATACATTGTGTTACTTGTTTGCTTTTGTTTACTTATTTACAATTGCTATTATTAGAAATATCGTTAGATTAGATAAATCCAATGAATCAAGTAATGATACTTACACGTTTCTAACGGTTAGTCTTCGATGATCGACCTTGATTTCCACTTGACTATAATCGCACGCGTGTATTACTAGTTCCAATAATAGGTTTACATCGAAGTAAAAAATAGAAAAGATTACAAAAAGATTTACATAATATGTACAAGAATATTCTAGACTTGGGGCATCACTGTTTTCCTTATTACATATAATGAAGATTGGATTTTATATGACATCTCGAGTTTGCTATTTTCAGCAAAAAGATTTAAATATGTAAAAAGCATTCGCGCAACTAATCTTTGCGCAAAGTCGCATTCGTTAAACAAAGTCGCATTCTTCTCGAATAACTTTTCTTCAATACATTCAACAAATGGCTTTCATAAAAGAATACAATGTGAATACAAAATTCCATAAATTATCAGTTCACCAATTGTAGCATACCCAAAACCCGTAATCGAACCCCTTAGAGCGAAGACGATGGCTTTATCCTCTCCAACAACTTCTCTGCCTCGATGAACCCGACAAACGGCCCTAGAGACATGTACTTCATAGCCTTCCATCTAGGAATATATGGAAGTGCAAAGCAATGCAGGTGCAAGTGATTGACACTATTAAACGGGGGCTGGTGGAATCCGAACCTATACTGCTCAGCGTCAGGCTCGTCTCGTTGCAACAGAGTTCGACCAACATCTAGCATGTGACTGACTAATGCAAAGTCCTCGGATCTTCTCCGGAGTTGCTTCGTAGTAGGTATGTGCTCAACTGGAATGACTAGATAATGCTTCAACGCAGCCGGTTTGATGTCCTGAAACGCAACTACCTGGCTGTCTTGGTGAAGAATGGTGGTCGAGGTTGAAGCACGAGCGATTTGGCAGAAGATACACGAAGACGAGAGAGCTCCAGCCATAGCCATACTCATTCCATAGCTCTGTATATTTTCTAACAAAGAAATGAGCTTCTGTTGAGCTCTAATGGAAAGAATCCAGCTGCAGAATTGAAAATTGAAATCATTTTACAAAATATATATATTCATTTTGCCTTCTGATTTACAGAGATACATGATTGGAAATAAATACTATCACAATAGAGAAGGTAAAATTCATTTTCTTTTTTTATTATTTAACAACGGCAAAGAATTGAGAAATTGGATCATATAGAGAGTACAATCATAAACAATGACGATTAACCTTCATTTAAACAGAAAAAAGCTAATTACCAATCAAACAATAGAAATTGCACAGATTTCATAAATTGATGATAAACTGAATCATTTCAATATTCGAAATAAACCAAATTTCTCTTATTGCTTTTCTCCGGCTTGCCGGAAATAATACAAAATTAAACTGAATAAACCAGAATCAAGCTATAGGACTATAAACGAATTCAATTCAGCTCAAAATTAATTAATCGGGATCAGAGAATAAATGTCAGTATCAAAACGCGAGAGCCGGAGACGTGAAATTCAGTACCGTAGGAGGAGCAATACGAGTCAGAGCAAGCCGACGAAAGAATTGGCGGTGGGCCGCCCTTTTCCGGTGGCCGGTGGCGGTTGATGAAGACGCTATCTGCGTCAAAGACGATTTGGGAATTTAGGGCTTTTCAATTTGGGATTTTTGATTCAGTGCATTGTAGGGTCCACCACTTCTTTGCGTTGTGGGATAATTATATGTGAATTATTCTTCCATTTTCATAATAAATTGCAATAACAATTGTATCACTTATCACCTCATTATTATTTCAAAAAAATAAAATAAATAAATAACAAACAAACAAACAATGTTATCACTTAAAAACAATAATCTTTTAGTATAGTCTCATTTATATGAGTTTATTTATAGTTGTTATAGTTTGGTTGATAATGATTTGGTATTCTTTGTAATTGTGAAATTGTGATATGATTATTGATTTGGGTTATAATTTGATATCATATGATTCATTGTATGCGTGTACTCCTAAAAAAAATTAAAAAAAATAAATAACAATAATATTTTGCAATATTTATATTTTTTTTACTGTAACTAATTTTTGAAATTACTTGCAGCAACTTAAATTGATATTCTACTACAATATTGGTACTGTATGTACCAATTTTCATTTTAAATGTCAAGTAAAGTTAAAAGCTAAAGGTCACGACAACAACACCACCTCATTAATAACTTCAATTTTTAATAGTCTCAAATTACTTGTAAGGAGTATAAAACTCCTCAAACAATAGGAAAAAAGTGCATAAAAT
This sequence comes from Mentha longifolia, assembly GCA_001642375.2. Lineage (NCBI taxonomy): Eukaryota > Viridiplantae > Streptophyta > Magnoliopsida > Lamiales > Lamiaceae > Mentha > Mentha longifolia. The sequence goes on along the minus strand of CM038119.1, from coordinate 1,579,279 downwards.
CATCAATAATATAACAGCCTAAATTTTGGAACAAATTCTCTTAAAAGTAGTAATAGGCAAGCATCTGAATCCACAGTTAGCTCGAACACACTCCTGATCGTCGGTACATCGGGAGGGGCAGTCTCGTAATTTCCTTCCTTGCTGCATTTCTCGAGCTTCAACCATAACTGGGATTAATGGTATAACTGCAAACGTTACCATCAATTAGAATAACGTTTCAATAAATTACAGTCATTAGTTATTTAATTCGATTAAATTTATTAAAGTTCATCGTGATTGAATATGATATATTTAGAATTTAGTTCATAAAAATTTAATAAAAATAAATAAATAAAACTAACCTGTGGAAACAAAGAAAACTGAAAGAAGAATAAACTTGAGAACTCTAAGAATATTAGCCATGCTTTGAGTTTTGATAGATCTTCTGCCTATTATGGCAGAGCGAGTTATATAGCATAAATTGATAGTATAAACATGGCATCTCAATTAATTGATTACCGTGATTTCATTTAATAATTCCTATTTCTGAGATTTAATATTGGTAAGTTGTTTCGATTAGATTTAATTAATTAGGAAATGGTGTGTATCCAGATCGAGAAGTCAACTGCTGGTCGGCCCTGTTGAAAATAATAATTAGAAATTATTTTATTTTTATTTATATAATAGATAATAGATAGTGGGTGCAAGTTACAAATGTTATGAGGTGGTAGAGAATAAGTACTTAACTATATTAAATACAGTATCTTTTGTTAGTGTAGAGTTATTGACTTAGTGGTAATATATAATTGTGAGGTTAGAGAGGTGTGTCCTTAAATGAGGATTACATGAAATGTTTCATTTGGCACCTATATATATATATCTCATGTATTAGCATGAAGAAGATGTACTTAGCTCCACAAATTATATTGAGTTTACAAGTTTTCTCATAATATTATCTTCTTTCATACGTAGATGCTCTCAATTTTCTAACAAAGGTACCAGAGCATAAATTTATTTGGAGACCAAAAAGCTTGAAGAAAATATCGAATGGAACACCCTTTGTAGTTTCATCACTCACTAAAGAAAATTATGATAATTGATGCATAAGAATAAAGGCTTTACTTGGAGCCTATGAAATTTGGGATGTTGTTGATAAAGGTGTCGATGGCGAAGATGTAGCCGCAAAGAAGAGAGACCAAAAAACTCTCACACTCATCCATCAAAATTTGGATGAAAGGATGTTCGAGAAAGTAGCCGCAGCAATTACCTCCAAGGAAGCATGGGAAATTCTTCATGCATCTTTCAAAAGTTGATCGAATGAAGAAGGTACACCTCCATACACTAAGAGGTGAGTTTGAATCTCTACGCACGAAGGAATCTGAATCAGTTTCGGATTATATATGAAGAGTCATGGTGATACAACCCTCAAGCTCATAATTAGCTTATTCTCCATCCGTCCCAATTCAATAGTCTTGTTACTTTTCGGCACGAGATTTTAGGAGAGTGTGTTTAGAGATAAAGTGTATTGATTGATATGTTAATACAAATTTTATTATTTTAAAAACAAAGCATCATAGATGCATAAAAACATATTGATGTCGGATCTTAAATGAAAGATCGTATCAAAACCTTTAATTTGGTATAAAAATCGTAAAAATCGAGAACTAATGAGCAAGTTATGATAGTTTAAACTTTTAGAATTTAAATTATATTGGGATACGTGTTGAAAGGTGAGTGTGATGAGATGATTAATGGGTTAACTTTTTTCTATTTTAGGAAACATGACTATTGAATTGGGACAACCAATATAGTAAGCATGACTATTGAATTGAGACGGAGGGAGTAGTATTTTAATTATTAGTTATGTTATTTATTACAGTATAATATTACTTAATGGTCTAGTTTAGTTTAGTTTAATTATTTAGGCTATTTGTTAAGCCCGTAGTAATTTGTTAATTGTTTTTAGGGTAGTTTCTTTAGTTAAAAGGGGGCAAATGATGTATTATCATCTTTATCATGAAATAAAATTATCAAATTGGAAACCTTGTGGTTTTGTTTGCTCCTTCTTCTTGAATCTCTCTTTTCTTTGGAGTCTGAACTCGCTCGAAGTAGTTCAATTCGTATCATTGGTGCTTTCACTGAGAGCATCTCTCTTTGAAAATCCAATTTTATCAACAACAACAACAACAAAAAAAAAAAAAGCCACGATCGAAGAAGAAGAATGGGTGGAGCAGCAGTTGTTTGGAGGTGAAGATTCATTGTGTTGACACGGCGGAAGTTTTATTTCCGGGCGTCTATGAATAATTTCTGGTAATTGATATCACTTTGCCCATTGTTATCATTGTTCATTGTCTGCGCGTGAAGATTGATAAACATTTATACCTATGAAAAGTATAGGTTATTAAATTGAGTCAATTAATTGAGCAAATGGATTGTGGATTTGGATTTTTTGTCGTTAACTTGTTGAGTGGCTACAATATGGTGGCAGATTTAGGATAAGAACAATTTAAGGTTAGGTTTGGGTTTGGGGGCTGCGCATCTTTTGCAGGGAAAGTTTCAAAAAAATAAAGAAAAAAAATGAGAAACGAGAGAAGTGATGGCATGGTGGTTGTACATGAAATAGAAATTAATTGATTTTGCTGTAAGAACGTTTGGGGTGTCAAAGTGCAACACTCTTCTGTTTTTAGTTAGCAAGATTTCTTCGAAATGTTTAGAGATTTAGAAGAGAGAGCTAGATTTTTCACAATATTAGACTCTCTTTAAGTTTGGTGGAGAAGAATCCTTATAAGTGGATATTTCGAATAGACAAATATTTCACTATTCGCAATCTCCCGGATGAGCAACGACTTTCATTAGTTTTTTATCACTTGGATGGAAAAGCATTGGCGTGGTAAGTGGTTTGAGAGGAACTGCTTATTAACGAGTTGGATCAGCTTCTTGCAAATGGTTAAGTGTCGTTTTGGATCAAATTTTAAAGATCTCGAAGCATTGCAGCTCAATCGGTCCTTTACATTGAAAGAAGATTTTACCTCTGGTCATTTTCATGAATCTAGACTAAAAAACTTGAAGCTTGTGAAGACTAAAGATGGCGATGAGTTGAAGTGTTCAGAATTGGAAACAAAAGCTAAGGAGGTTGATGATTTGGCTGATTCTAATGCAGCAATAGAGATGGTTGAGAATGATGCGCTGCTTGATTATGTGGAAACAAAAGTTGTTGAGAATGTGGTTGTTGAGAATATGGAAGCACTGGCTGATTCTAAATTGGAAACATAATTTGTTGAAGTTAGTGCATGTGAATTTGGCTGCAAGATGGACATGAACACCACTAATTTTGTGTTGCAATTTGAGAAGAATTAGGTCTTTTGGTGCTAAGTTTATCGAGAATTTTCCACGATGTTTCGCACTTGTACTTGAGGAGAAAAGTACATTTGTGGGTGGTATCTCTTTCATTGTGGTTCGAAGAAGAGGCATGTTTTCACTCTGTATGCACTCGAAGAAATTTAAAAAGAGTTTTTGAGTCTCCTAGAGGATAAGGTGGTTTTTTAGGAGGGAAGAGTTGATACGACCTTGAAGCTCATAATTAGCTTATAGTATTTTAATTATTAGTTCTGTTATTTATTACAGTATAATGTTACTTAATGGTCTAGTTTAGTTTAGTTTAATTATTTGGGCTATCTGTTAAGCCCTTAGTAATTGTTAAATATTTTTAGGGTTGTTTCTTTAGTTAAAATGGGGCAAATAGTGTTATGCTCGGCCCAATCGGAAAAGGCAATGTTGGGCCTAAGGGTTTGGAAGTTGGCCCAAGCCAAGGGAGGCCCAAACGTGAGACCAATTTGCTAGATAAATGTATAGTTAGACGATGTTATAGGGTTTGGTCCCCAATGAATAGTCCTTGCTCTACTACTGTTTTTCGCCTTCTGCTTATCTGCTATTTAGCCAGTAGAAGTGGTTATAAAAGAGGAATCATGGAATGAAATTAATATCTACTCTTGAGTTCTTCTGCTTTATTCTTCTTCTTCTTCATTCTGGAGTTTGAGTTCACTCGAAAAACTCTCATTGTTTAAGAACGTATCACCTGGCCATAACAAATCAAATGAAAAGATATGGTAAAGATCTTAATGTGATCGTATTGTTGGAAAAAATTTGAGATCTTTGGATCCAAAATTAACAATGTTGTAGTTGCCAAGAAGAGTCCAAAGATTTAACCTTGTCCATAGATGAACTTTCAGGTTCGTTACAAGTACACGAAGAAATATTGAAGAAGTTGTTGCAAGAATCGGCGAGCCAGCTTTAAAAGCAAAGCTTTCCTTGAAGGAGAAGGAGACAAATGAAAACATGTCTCAAATAGGCCGAGGACGTAAAAGATGCCAAGATCAAGTACGAGGAGGAAGAAATAGACCCATAGAAAGAAACAACGAGCACAATCCAAATTTCAACTATGGTAGAAGAGGTCGTGGACAAGGAAGAGGCCAAAGAGGAGGAGGCAATAGATCAAACACGCAAGGTCTGACAAATTTAATATTGAGTATGCTACAATTGTCATAAATTTAGCACTTTGCTTGGGAGTGTTGGCATAAGGTGGATGAGACAAATAATTACATGAAAAAAGTTGATGAAAATCTCACTTTGCTTCTCGGGTGTAAAACGGATCAAGAGGAGGAGAATCAGCGGTATCTTGATTCCGGCACAAGTAGCCACATTTGTGGGATGAGAAACTTATATGTAGAATTAGATGACTCCGTTCAAGGAGACATCACTTTTGGAAACTCCTAAGGTTGTATTTGGTGGTTATGATAAGCCCAAATAGATTAGTTATTTAGGCTTATCCATGTGTTTGGTAGCTAAAGTAATTCTTTATGGGGGCCTGAGATTAATGTATGGCCCTCCCTTAAAACATTGTTCGAGAAGGGTTATCAATCTCTCAAATCTCCTTGGATTATTTATCTGAAGTGAAATAGCAAACCCAAACTAACTTTTTTTTCGTTTATGGCCCTCGGTGGCGAAAATCAATTTATTGCCTTCTGCATAAATTTATTTCTGTTGCTTCTCTGTGAGTGTAACGAGGCTAATAAAAGTACTTCCCCAATGAATGGCAGTGATTTATTTATTTATTTATTTTGCTATTTGTAAGTCTCGTTGTACAAATTAAATGAGAGTGATGGTTTATGCATTTTTGTTTAATTATGTTTTGAATTATAAGTAGCTTTGAATTGCTAATATCTTTATTTTTGATTAATTTAAATTTTAACTGGTCGCTCTATTATTAAACGAAATCACATATTTCTCAGAAAAAATAAAAATATTAACAGTCGAAGTTGATAAGCGGATGTGATTTAGCAAAACAAAAATCTAGTAACATTAAATAAATGTTTTCTTCTTAAACAATATTAAGGGCTTTTATTTCATTTTTTATATTTTCTATTTTAATCTAGAGTGTAATTCTTCCCCATCAAACAAAAACTTTATCTTATTTTACTTTTTAATTTTACCTACCAAATATAGATAACTTATCTCACTTCCTATTCACGTTTATTATCTAGGTTTTATTATCATATCCTACGTTACCTACCAAATGCAGCCTCAAAAGTCAAAGTTAAGAGAAAAAGTACAGTTTTGATTCGTTTAAAAGATAGAAGTCATCAATTTATCTCCAATTACTTATATGACGGACATGAAAAGTAACATTTTGAGTTTGGGACAACTCTTGGAGAAAATTTAGGACAATCGTTTGAAAAATCGTAACTTAATTATGAAGGATGAAAATGAGATATTGATTGCTAGTGTGCCAATGACGAAAAATAGAATGTTTTTATTAAACATTCAAAATGACATGCCCATGTGTTTGAATTCTTGTTTTAAGGACTTGTCTTAGATGTGGCACATGAGATTTGACTATTTAAAATTTTAATTAATGACTTAAAAAAGATGAGCAAAGAAGCCTACTATATATAAATCAGCCAAACCAATTTTGTGAAGGATGTCTTTTTGGCAGCAAGCACGGAAGAGTTTTCTGAAAGAGTCTTTGACAAGAGCTCATCATCTATGGAGTTTATCCATTCGGATATTTATGGACCAACCAAGCCATCATCATCTGCTGAGAATAATTATTTTTTTCATTTTTATAGATGATTATTCTAGCAAAACTTGGGTGTATTTTCTAAATGAGAAGTTGGAGGTCTTTGAGACTTTCAAGAAGTTTCAAAATGGTGGAGAAACAAAGTGATTGTCAAATCAAAGAACTCCAGTTCGATAGAGGTGACAAATTCACCTCAAATCAATTTAAGGAGTTTTGCAAGAAGAATGACGTTCGGCGTCCTATGACAACTCCGTGTTCACCACAACAAAATAGAGTAGTGGAAAGAAATCCCGTAGATAAATCACTGACATACACTCGGTCGCTTGTCGATCTTTAGTCGGTAGGCAATCAATTACCATGCATGCATGATATTTCGGTCGTCATTTTGGTAGTTGTAGTGGGCAAATTTCGTAAGTTCAAATTAATCTAGCCCACAAGTCCAATCAGTCATACTAGACAATCGAAACAGCCTAACGACAAAGGCAATAAGCCCAACCTTGCAATTTGGGCCACAAAACACCTATCTGGATCAAGGTGTCAGCCACCTCGGTCGTTGCAGTCCGTACGGTCAAAATGAATAACTGACTGCTTTAACCTAAGACCGAGTAAAAGGAAGATATCTCTTCCTGATAAGTCGGAACAGACGAAAGAGATAGAGGCGACCATTACAATTGTACGAGAGAAAAACCTTAAGGGGCAAGCCGACGTATAAATATCGACAGAACGGACGAAAAAGGTGGATGCGACCATTACGACCGTACGAGAGAAAAACTCTAAGGGGCAAGCCAACATATAAACATCGACTGACTAGGTTATGTCAAATATATTCGATTCTACGCTCACACACTCCACTGTGCTCTCAAACTACTCTCTTACACTCTCTGCACTCACCCTATGTCCGCCGCCATCAGAGTTAGCCGAATACGCTTCCCCCACCGTCAATCCTCCAACACCACCTCCACCCTCTGAACGCTCTGAATCGTCCACGATCACCATTACTTACGAACTATTTTCTATTTATTAATTATTTTTTCTTACTCATCATACTAACTTGAGCGTTGGAGGCCTAATGGTAGACACCCCCACCGGTGTTCTTGTTAGAGATGCGTTTTATAGCAGAAAAAAAAAATAGTGTAGCGTGCTTTTCCAGTATTAGTTTCAGTATTATTATTATTTATTTGATAATTTGGGTTATGGGCTTTTTATGGGCTTATTAATCCATAATCCTTTTCTAATAAGAAAAGTTGATTCATTAGAATAAATAGGATCTTTCTCTAGCAGAGAAGATCACCTAGGGTTTATTATGAATAACGACGCTCGGCGTTTGGGATAGGTGGATTCTGGCTGCAAAATTCCTCTTTGGATTTTCTTAAGATTCATCGCTCAAGTTTTTCTTCTATATTCTTCTATCTTATTCCTCTTTACTCTAACAAATTGGTCCAACCTGCCAGATGGTTTATGCCACTGACTCGATTACAAGCTAGGGTTCAGATGGATTCTCGAGTAGAAGCGTTAGAGAAAGGGAACGAGGTTCTTCAAAATGAGCTATCAGAATTACGTGCATCCAGCGGATCAACGAATGAGGCAGTGATGGAACTGAAGCGTATGATGGGTACGTCATTGAAGGAAAAAGGCCCTGCTGTTGGTAAAGGCGATGTTGTTTCCAACCGCGTCCCTGGCAGTTCAAATAACATGATCGGCAGTGGTCTGGGAGGCACGGGTTTGCCGCTAGGGTTTACTCCTGTACGATCTGCAGAACGAGGATCTGTTGCAGGACGAGGGTCTGCTGCAGGAGAGACATTAGTTTTTCCAGAGTTGGGGTCCTATTTTAACCAAAACGGAACCCCTGGTATTAAGACATCAAATCCGTATTATGGGTCGAATACGGGAGGCGATGGACGACAATCTTCTACAATGGCAAATGCTTATGCTGCTGCAGTAGGGGTTACTCTACCAAAGTTTGGAGGTTTTGATCCTGAGACTTAGATTTCACGTGCGGAGCAATTTTTCTTAGTACATAGAACGCCAGAGGTGAGCAAGTTGGATGTAGCCATCATTGCTATGGAGGGACATGCACTGCAGTGGTATCAGTGGGTTCGAGCAAGTACTTCTTGGGCTAACTTGGATACATTTCAAGTTGGAAATGCTGAAGATGTTTGGTAGTAAATCCTATGGCGAACCCGTGTGAGGCGTTGGTTCGAACTCATCAAACTGGAACATTAGGTGAGTATGCTACTACATTTATTGCACGATTGGTCCATGTGCCTGGTCTGGCAGAATCTTATTGCCTCGGGTTATTCCTTAATAGATCGAGAGATGAGATTCGGCTCAAAATCCGTTCGTGGGATACAAGGACTTTGTCCGAAATAATTCACCTTGCCAAAGAAATTGAACAAGAAGTTGAAGCAGGGCGAGGTTTGGCACAAGAAATGGTGGTTGCCCCATCGCGAGGAGCTGGAATTAATTATTCTTCTAGTCGTGGAACTCAACATTCTGGGATGACAGGCAACAAGAATCAGAGAATGTCTACCTCTAGTGGATCTTTCGGTTCTGCAAATTCTAGCGCGTCTTACTCTAGTGGCCGCCCAACACGGCAAATCTCGCATAAGGATTATCTTGCTAAGTGCGCTACAGGAAAGTGTTTTCGGTGTGACGAGAAGTGGTCTGCTAATCATCGATGCGCATACAAATCATTACAGGTGATAATAACTGCTGAGTCGGATAGGAGTGAGCTAACTAGCTCAAAATGAAGAGGAGATCGACACACCCGTTGAAAATGAAATTCAGACGTTGGAGTTGTCTCAAGTGGCAGCTCAGGGGTTTGATGGGCCTCGCACTATGAAGTTGGCTGGGCAGATACACAGAAGTAAGGTGTTAGTCATGGTTGATAGTGGGGCAAGTCATTGCTTTATATCTCGAGCAGCAGCTACCAACTTGGGATTAAACATCAATCATTCGGGTAGTGAGGCGGTGCGTTTAGATGATGGACGGAGAGCTGCTATTGATGGAATTTGTCCGAAATTGCCATTGTGTTTATAAGGATCAGAGTTTCATGTTGATTGCTTTATGTTTGAGCTGGGAGGTGTAGACTTGATCCTCGGTATTTCGTGGCTTGCGACTTTAGGGGAAGTGTGTGCCGACTGGTAGAAAATGTCAATGAAGTTTCAGTACCATGGCAAGGAGGTTGTTCTAAAAGGGGATTCAGGCCTAGTGAGGAGAGAGATGACTTTAGATAAGCTGAATAAATTGGAGGAAGTTGAAGGAGGCTGGTTGGTTTGGGTAAGTCTAGAAGATGGGGCTGTCGAGTTAAGGTGTCTGAATAGGTAGGAAAAGGGCTAGTGACAGAAAGTAGTGAGTGGCTGATGAAAATACAAATGCAAGATGAGTTTCATCAAGTGATGCAACCTCCCACCGGGTTGCCACCTCATCGTGGGGTAGACCATCATATTCCCCTCAAGCCCGGTGTGTCCCCGGTATCTGTGCGGCCGTACCGTTATAGTCATTCTGCGAAGGATGAAATGGAACGATTGGTTCAGGTGATGTTGGAAGCTAGAATTATTCAACCTAGTTCAGGACCTTATTCAAGTCCTATATTAATCCAGAATCATTTTCTAATAAGGAAAGTTGATTCATTAGAATAATTATTGAATAACGACGCTCGGCGTTTGGTATAGGAGGATATGCTGCAGAATTCCTCTTTGGATTTTCTTAAGATTCATCGCTCAAGTTTTTCTTCTATATTCTTCTATCTTATTCCTCTTTACTCTAATAGTTCTCCCTAGGGCTTTGACGTGTCTGTGTTGTATTAGTTATAGGTTGCTAGTGCCTGAATTGACCGATCACATGTAATTGTAGATTCTTCATATGTAATTGTAGATTCTACCTCTACGGTAGTTAAACCCGCATTTATTGTAGTGGTACCAATTTTCATTTTAAATGACAAGTAAAAATAAAAGCTAAAGGCCACGACAATAACAACACCTCATTAATAACTTCAATTTTTAATAGTCTCCAATTACTTGTAAACAATTTAATTAAAACTCCTCAAACAATAAGAAAAAAATGCATAAAATAGACAATATTTTTTGCTCAAAATCATCAATAATTTAACGGCCTAAATTCTGGAACAAATTCTCTTAAAAGTAGTAATAGGCAAGCATCTGAATCCACAGTTAGCTCGAACACACTCCTGATCGTCGGTACATCGGGAGGGGCAGTCTTGTAATTTCCTTCCTTGCTGCATTTCTCGAGCCTCAACCATAACTGGGATTAATGGTATAACTGCAAACGTTACCATCAATTAGAATAACGTTTCAAGAAAATTACATTTAATAGTTATTTCGATCAAAATAATTAAAGTTCATTGTGATTGGATATGATATATTTAGAATTTAGTTCATAAAAATTTAATAGCAATAAATGAAAAAACTAACCTGTGGAAACAATGAAAACTGCAAGAAGAATGAACTTGAGAACTCTAAGAATATTAGCCATGCTTGAGTTTTGATAGATCTTGATACCTTCTGCGTATTATGCAGAGGGACTTATATAGCAAAAATTGATTGTATAAATATGGTATCTCAATTAATTAATTCCCGCGATTTCATTCAAGATTTTATTCACCAAATAATGCAATAATTTCTATTTCTGAGATTTAATATTGGTGAGTTGACTCGATTAGATTTAATTAGGAAATGGTGTGTAACCAGATCGAGCTCTCCAATGGGCTGCGTCGGCCCGGCCCAAACCCGTGTTTGTCAGCTAATGTAAAGGGCCGGCACGGGCCAAATGGGCTTGGACACTTTATATATTTTAGACCCGACAAAGCCCACGTCACCTTTGCCTTGATTCTGCCATTTCTCCGAACACCTCTTGCTCACTCCGATTTCAGTCAGGCATTCTGTCGAACACCTTCTGTACATTCTGAATCTGCTTATCCTAATCTTTATCAATACTTTTGAACAACGTAAGCTATATATAAAAATAAAATATAGAGTTTAGATTATTAGAATTTAATCTTCTTTACAAGCGAAGAATGTGAATGCATTTTGCGGCTTGTAATTTTTTGTTTTATATCGGAATGTACCACACGCTTCAACGCTTGTACGTGCCACCATTGATGAAGTTATAGTATTATTCATGCAAAGTATCCATGCATGTTGTCGAAACATGAATTAAAACACTACTTTACATGGATAAACATCTTCATAAACAGATGTACACAAAGCACTACAACAAGAAGATGAAGATCCTATAAAATTAAACTTACATCTTGACACTTAAAAATACATAACAACACATACTTCTATAAACTATCATAATTAGTCGTCTACCTCTTCTCCACCCACAACTGAAGAACATCCCCATCATCTTTCTTACAGCCACTACAACAACACACGAAACAAAACATTAAACATCACGAAATCTTTCAATAGATTTTTCTATAAAAAAAATTATAATAAAGTTGCAACAACCTTAATTAGGACACTTGAAATTAGGAGGTGGAGTTTTCCCACAGGCACGAATAACTCGAAGAGCGACGGGAATGTCAATATTGATATCGAGAAGCTTCAATTTAATGGCGGTGCAGAAGCAAATCGCTGCATCAAGCCCTACCAAGCCATCAATGAGCGGACAACAAACGGCCTTAGCTTGTTTCCCGATCTTTACATGCACTAGGCCACCTAACAGGTCCACACATGCGCTTAGTTTCAAGGCGTCCGTAGGGCACGTCTCCGACCAGCGGCGACTCCAATGTGGTGCAAAGGGGATACAACTGTACCCAAAAAAAAAAAAAAAATTAGTAGTATTATATATATTTATTTAATTATCAGATTAGTTTAGATATAAAGAACCCAAAAACGTGCTTAACAAAAATAATAATTAAAAAAAAAAAACTCCAACCTTAGAAAAAGGAAAGAAAACGCAGAGGCGCAAGCCCTCCCCCTCCGAGTTCTGATCCGATTCCGACTGCCGAGTGCCGACGGAGACTAACCAGGTGACAACAATCAATTTCATTTTTTGATTCTCATACCTTTGGTCCTCCAATCATAGCTATTGTCCATACGTGAATCAATCGAGCTCTCAGACTCAGATTCACAACGATTGAAATTTGTCGAATTTTTTTTCCCGAGTGTGGATCACTGGGTACACGCGCATAGATATTGCTGAGCAAAATAAACGGTGGAAGAAAAAAAGTTTACTTTTTTAGGGAGTTTATATTCTTTTCCCAAAATTGATGATGGATATAGGAATTTTTTATTAAAAAATTGAGGGGTTCTTTTTCTTGAGCAAATAGAATTGATGGGTTCTACTTCTACCCTCTTGCCACTTGGATATATTTATTCCTTATTATTGTACAAGAAACAAGCCAAGATCAAGATGGTCCCATTTTCAATTAATATGCTCCTTAGTTGATTTTTATTTTTTTTATGAGATGGTCCCAGTTTATTAATATGCTCAAGATTCAAGAATGCGTTATATTGTTTCTTTGTTTTAGTTTTCCTTTCAAAAAAAGAGTTATGAGAAATTGTATTTTTACACCTCAATTTGTCTATTAAGTGTAGGAAACCATGGGGGATACACAAGAATCAAAAGGAAAGATAAATCAAGCCGATCTTCGACAATTTATGTTCAAAAGAATGAAACTGCAAGAAGATTTGTGCTCTTCACAGAGAGGTAATGAAAATCCATCTAATGATAGTACTTGTCATCCAAACAATTCTCATCAAGATCAAGAAAATGCTACGAATTTGAGTGGTTCAAGTACTAGTAGTGTGTCATTGGAGGAGAAAGAGTTGATTTATGATGTTGAGCTTCTTCCTCATGATCCGGGAAAAAGAATAAGCATAATGGATTATCCATCAAATCAACGAGATTCGATTAGGAGAGCTTATATCCTTAAAAAACCTTGTCAACCGAAATCTCACAATTTTCCTCAAAAAGATCTCGGAGGTTCTCGTCGATTTAGTGTATCTTGGTTTGAAAAATGGGATTGGCTTGAATATAGCATTGAAAAAGATGCCGTATTTTGTTTTTTTTTGCTACTTGTTCAAGGGTGATATCCCGGTGAATGTGGGGGGGGGGGACGCATTTGTTAAAGAAGGATTTAGCTCATGGAATAAATCCGGGAGATTTAATAAACATGTTGGTGGAGTTAGGAGTGCTCATAATCTTGCTTATGAGAAATACGTTAACTTGAGAGATGGCAAAACAAAATCAATTATTTCGATTCTTGATAATGTCACCGGTGAGCAAGAAAGAGAGTATGACATTCGGTTAAATGCTTCGGTTTCTTGTTTGTGTCTTCTATTGCGACAAGGGTTAGCATTTCATGGCCATAGAGAAGGTGAAGAATCCCTTAATAGGGGAAATTTTCTTGAGCTTTTGAAATGGTTAAGGACACATAATGAAGTTATTTCAAAAGTCACTTTAGAAAATGCTTTCAGCAATTGTCGATTGATACATTCAGGTATTCAAAAGCAAATCATCAAATTTTGTGCTCAAGAAACAACAAAAGAGGGGATGATTGAAGAGTTTGGTGGTGACTACTTTCATAGTTGGCCGACGAGTCAAGTGATGTATCTAAAAAGACAACTTGCTCTTTTGTTTGCGTTATGTTGAGGGAAAACCGGGCAAGTAATTGAATGATTCTTGGCGTACCTCATGTTAAAAGCGCAGGCATTTTCTACACTTTAGAAATATGTTAAAGCTCAAGGCATTTTCTACACTTTAGAGTCATTTGATTTTGTTTTCATGTCACACCTAATGTGTACTATATTTGGATACACTAATGAATTGTGTCTTGCTTTGCAAAAAAAAGATCAAGATATTGTTAGTGCTATGAGGCTTGTCACTTTGACCAAGGATGTATTGCAAAAATTGAGAGATGATGGATGGGAGAATCACTTGCTTAAGGTCACTACATTTTGCAAGGATAATGGCATTGTTGTTCCGGATTTGGAGGCTCTTTATATCCCTCATGGAAGATCACAACATTTTGTTCAACAAGTGACATATCTTCATCATTTCCGGATTGATGTATTTGTACAAGTCATCGATTTACTACTTCAAGAACTTGACAACCGATTTGATGAGGTAAATATGGAGTTGCTTCGATGCATGGCTTGTTTGAATCCTAAAGATGGCTTCTCGTCTTTTGACTCAAACTTGCTATGTTTTATCCTTCCGAATTTTCTAGCATTGATTTGATGATTCTTGAGTGCCAACTTGATATATTCATGAAAGATATGAAAAGAGACGAAGAGTTTCGAAATTTGCACGATATTAGTTCTCTTTCATGAAACTTGTTGAGACAAATAGACATGTGACTTATCCTCTAGTATATTTGCTCATCAAGTTAGTGTTGATTCTTCCAGTTGCTACTGCAAGTGTCGAGAGAGTATTTTCCGGAATGACTTATGTCAAGAATAAGTTGCGAAATAGGATGGGAAATCAATTTTTAAATGATTTTTTGGTCACTTACGTTGAGAGAGATGTGTTTATACAAGTTTCCAATGACGATGTTGTCAATCGCTTTCAAGGAATGAAGCATCGTCAAAAATTAAATTAAGCATATTTGTAATTTATTATTTTAGTTGACACTATTGTAAGATGGCACTATTAATGTTATATAATTATTTCTCGCACCCCCGAATTATAAATCTGGAGTCGCTACTGTCTCCGACGGCGGTGACGGGGGCTGAGGGCATGGACATGGCGGTTTTCGTGGATTATTGCCTACCGGCTTGGGGTGGTATTAGGGGTGGACAAATTTGCGAAACGAATGTCTACTGAACATACCGTACCGAAAAATATTAAAAATACCATAATTAACGGTATACCTAACTTTTCGGTACGGTATAATATCGTACTGAGGATTTTCGGTACGGTAACGGTATGAGTTTTTCTATACCGCGGTATACCCGTCAATACCGAAGATTCGGTATATACCAAACATTCGGTGTACCGAAACTTCGATTATACCGAGATACCGAATGTTCGACCAATTTTCAATATATACCGAAAACTATCAAAAAATTACATATTTTTTAATATTAATTATATTCTAATTTCATTTTATATTTTGAGAATATTTCAAATGTAAATACAATCTTAATAAATATTTAATTATTTAACTAATTTTCAATACGTTAGTATTATCTAAAAAAACATTACAAATATAACATACGTAATTTGTTTTTTAATCTTTAGCTGTCAAATATTAGAATACGTGTACTAACAAAGATAATAATTGTATTGTACTATAATATAAATAGTATTGCGAAATTAATTTACATTTGTTGTTGGTGTATAATACAAGTAGATAATATAAGACACTAACATTTCATGAACACTTTTTAAAAAAAATCGGGTATAATATTTGATTTTCGGTATACCAAAATACCGGACCGAAAATTCGGTACGGTATTGGTATGGACTTTGTTCCATACGGAATTTATGGTATACCGAAATATTCGGTATGGTAACGGTATGAAAAGTACATACCGAAAATGTTCGGTACGGTATCGGTACGGCAAAAAAAAATCAATATACCGTACCGGTCCACCCTTAGGTGGTATGGCGGTTTCACCTTTGGTATGTGTGTCTGATGGATTTGTATACTGGAAAGCAAGCCTTTTAGCTTGTATACATGTGGTTTCCATATTTCACTAACAATTTCCTATCTGATTATGTATGAATTATTTGTTAAGCATTTAACATCTATCCATTATCTCAAAGTTATAGGCTATATAGTGTGTAGTAGATCACGGAAGACCGTAGTAGCCGGTGTCTCTTGAGATATAAACAGTTATCACAGTTGAGATAGTTTTGGATAAAACTATCGGTTTAGACTGTAACATAAATAGATAAGTAGCTTGTCTTAGTTACTTGTTTATGCTAGTACGTTGATCGTATTGATAGGATCACGGTGAGGTGAATTCTTCTAGTCTGACCTAAGTAGAAGAATCGAGACATCGGGGACTTAAATATTATTTAACGTCACACCTTAACTCTAATTGAGTGACTAAGGGTATATAGTTAGAGTATGTGCTTTAATTTACCATGACTGAGAGTTCTATCTTGTAACTCGAAATGATCCGTATCTTGGGCAACAACTATAACTAGTACGATCCTTAGTGCATCTACAATAGAGCACCGTATCCTGGTAAAACAGGTTGATCACATCCCCTGAGGAATCATTAGATTATCATACTAAACCCTGCACGTGGATTAAGTTCCAGCTGTTGGGCTTGATATACTGAAAAGAATACTTTATGCTTGTATTATTACAATTTCTTCCGGTTTTAGAAATAAATATTTTATCATATGTTTTGCGTATTGATTCGTGTTATCGTTATGCAAATAAATATCCGGTACTATATATTATAGATAATATGGTGTGGGTGGTCGCACGAAAGATCATATTATCATTTTCTTATATAGTTAAATGGTGTTCGCAACCGAAAGTAATCTTGGACAAATTACTTGGTAAGGTTGTAGTATAATGCTGGTTAATAGTTGGTCTTGGCTATTAGCTTATACTAGTGCATACGATCAGAGTTGCACTAAACAGGATTGAGGTGAGATAAATCCTTTTATACTTACTTATTTAGGACCACATCTCGGACGATTATTATTTCTTAATTCTAGTTGTCATAATATTCAATTATATATTTATAATTGTTATTACTTTGATTTACCATGAGTGAGAGTTATCGCAACTCAAAGAATCTCCGTATCTTGGGTAATAATATTATAAATATGATAATTAATATTATAGCTAGAAATCGTGTCTCGGTGTGCCGAGTTGATGATATCCCCTTGAGGAGTTCTAAGGATTATTATATCAAACCCTGCACGTGGATTAACTTCCGATATATAATAATAAGGTCGAACGGGTACTACTCTCGGTTTTAGATATTAATTAATTAAAGCAGTCAGTAGCTTAAATTAATTAATGGACATGCGATATCATAAACATGGGAAATAATATAATTCAAAGAGGAGCTTGGTATGTAGTAATTTGGGAACGGACGGTGATGCAATATTATTTTACTATAGTGGAAAGGCTATAATATTAATATAATTAAATAGAGTATTCGGGGCTAGAGAATACTTGGATTATTTAATTATATTGGAAGACACAGTCCATATCCTCCTCAAGATCCCTGGAGCAAGCCAACAGAGCATAGTCTGGCCCATTAGTCTTGGCCCTAACTTCTCCACCACTCCACTTCTTATTTATAAATAAGGGATAAGTGGAGAATGACATTACGTGATTTTCATTCCTCAAAAATCTGAGAGAAGGGGGCAGCACTTTTGGGCAGTGCAGAGAAGATAGATTTTCGCCCACTCGAAATTCTTCTCGTTGCTAGGAAATACTCTAGAAGATCTCGAGGTTTACGATCAAGCGCTAGATCTCGTGTGCAGAGATCTAGTGCGTGAAAGATCTTTTCCTCGACTCAGATTCCACCGGTGTTACGCAAACAGGTATACGATCTTAGATCGGTTTCAGCTTTAAAGATCTATAATCGTATGTTAATAATTATTGAAATAATTAAATCTACATCCGAGGGATCCCGGATCCAACAACTGGCATCAAAGCCAACTCGGCTCTGTAGATTTAATTAAGTATAATTATTAGATTCATATTTTGCAGAGATCCAATTATCATTGTTAATATGAATGTTTTGGTTTTAATTATGTATTAAAATCAGAGTGTCTGTGGCTGTGTTGTAAACACACGAGGGTTGATCATGTTAGAATATGAATTTAATTTTCGTAATTTATAATTTCGATGTAATTATTCCAATTCCTGTAATCGATCGATTGAATCATGAACGGAGGTAGAAGCCCACCGATCGATGGTTGCTATGGCGGAGAGAGAGGCTGCATCACCACGGAGATCGAGGAATGGTGGTGGTGCTGCGGCGGTGACAAACACCGCGGTTAGGGTTTTTGACCCTACCGCGGCTGTTTGCGATCACCGGACGTCGCAGCTGCTTCCAATTATTCTCCTCGACGGCGTCGACGCACCGGAGGAACTGCAGGAGCAGTGGGAGCAGCGATGGTGCTTGGTTGATCGCCATTTTTACGGTGGTGGCGCGGCTAGGGTTTAAGACCCTAATAGATCGTGAGTCAACCCTCCAACTGTCGCAGCTCGAAAAACTGGCATCTCTATGATGCCGGTGGTCTGCAGCAGTTCATGGAAGGTTGCTGGGCGTCGAAGGGAACAACGAGCGGTGGCGCGGCATCAAAAAAATGGCGGCGGGAGCTGCTGTCGCCTTGTGCGATGGTGGCTGCAAGGCTGCTGCGTTTCAGCCGCGTTTTTCCGGTAAGTTCCGAGCGACGACGGAGGCAGAAGTACTCGGCGATCTCATCTCCGAGCTCGTGTAAAGACGACGGAAGCAGTGGTGGTGGATAGCTGAAGACGACGGCAAGGGTGAGGAAGACGATGGCTTGGGTTTTCGGTGTTAGGGTTTTTTTCAAAACCATAATGGGCCGAACCCTAGGCCGTTGGCTTTCTTCTCGGCCTGCAACTTCGGCCCAATGTCACGTTTCGATTTTTCAAGCTCATTCGAAGAAACTCAAGGCCATGATGATTGGATAATTATTTAATTATCTTGTGCTCGTTTTTCCGATGTTTGTGGATAGCATGTTTGTTTAAATTATTCGAGATTTTTTAATTACATGCTATGCTTGAAAAATGAATTAAAACCTTGGTTTAAAATGACTAAGTGGTATTATATTAATTTTAATTTTTGATTAATTCAGTATTTTTTGAAAATTATTATTAATTCTAGCCTCCATAATTGGTTTAAAAATGAAATGATTAGCATTTGCTCACTGATCCGGGCGTATCCCTACGGAGGTGCTAATTATGGATTTCATTGGTTTAAACTTAGTATGATAATATTGAAAAATTATTTTATATCAATATCACCTCCCTATGGTAGGGTTATTCTTATAAAATGGAATTTTTCGGAATATTAAATTATGGTATTCACTTAGATGTAAATTTATTAATTACTTCCCCTACAGAAATGTAATTAATTAAATTTGCATGGCTAGGAGTGACCGACTGTTAATTTCATCAATCATAAGGTGAAGGTTGATTGGATAATGAAATTAAAGGCGTAAAAACCTACTTAAAGAGATTATATGTAAACGTCCACCCTACGTGGCTTACATATACAATCTTAAGGAGTCGGGGGTTGTATTTTATATTGATTTAAGATTTTACAATATAATAATGCTTCAAAGAATATGACATTAACTTTATGTTATTTATTTATTTCTAGCTACATTATGTCTTTCAATCCCCTTACTTCAATTCTCAAAGAAAACAAACTCGAAGGTTCCAATTACCTTGATTGGAAACGAAACTTGGATATTGTCCTTACTGTTGACGGGCATAAATTTGTCCTTACTGAGGAATGCCCCCTGAGCCAGCTGCAGGAGCTACGGCTGAACAGCGTGAGGCTTATACCAGCTAGAAAAAGGCAGATGAGATGGCAAAATATTACATATTAGCTTCAGTGTCGACCATTTTGCAGCATCAACATCAGAATGTCGAAACAGCAGCTGGTATGATCCTGAGCCTTCACGAGATGTTCAGCCATCACGGTCGTCAAGCGCATCAAAAGGCTATGAAGTCAGTTTTGACGCTGAAAATGTCTGACGGGGAATTCGTGAAGGAACATGTTCTCTAGATGATTGGTCATTTTAATCAGCTGAAGGTTCTAGGTGCTGAAATTGATGCGGAATCGCAGGTCGATATCATCTAGAATCCCTTCCTAATTCATTCAATCAGTTTCGGCTGAACAACAACATGAATCCGAAGGATTACATGTTGGCCCAACTGATGAATGAGCTGGTGCAAGCTGAGACGGTGATTAAGTCTGATCCTCAGGCTCACAACACTACAGCTTCTACTTCTGCTAAGCCTAAGGGTAGATTTAGAAAGAAGAAGAATCATGGTAGTCAGAATCAAGGGGTTGGCACTCAGAAAGGCAAGGGACCTCAAGGTGGCATACAGAAGCCTAAAGGGAGGTGTTACCGTTATGGGCAGAAAGGGCACTACAAGGCGTCTTGTCCTCAAATGAGGGCGGGCAGTGGTCAAGGTACATCTTGTGCACTAGTTATCGAAACTTGTTTAGCGGCTAGTTCTATCAACACTTAGGTTGTAGATACTGGAGCCACTGATCATGTATGTTTTGACTTGTAGGGGTTCAATCAAACCCAGCGGGTTAGTGCAGGTGAGATTACCGTCACCATGGGGAATGCTGCGAAAGTGGCGGTTTCTGCAGTGGGAGTTGTCAGTTTACCGTTTTTTAATAAAACTTTGGTTTTAAGAGATGTTTTGTTAGTACCCGGTTTTCGGAGAAACTTGATTTCGGTTTTCAAATTGTATTTGGATGGATATCCTGTTTCTTTCGGTTTTGGAAATGTTACTATTTATCGTAATGGTGATGTTATCTATTCTGGTACTATGTCTAACAATCTCTATACCATAAAATGTACACATACTACATTGAATAGCACATCATGATGTTCTAAGAAACGTAAGTTTTCTTCGAGTGTGAATCAAACACAACTCTGGCATCTGAGGACTTAGACACATCCACCTTAAGAGGATTTAAAGGTTGGTGAAAGATGGTCCTTTGGAGGAACTCCAAATGGAACCATTACCAACTTGTGAATCTTGCTTGCAAGGTAAGATGGTTAAAAGAAATTTTAAGTCCAAGGGAAACAGATCAGAGAAAGTGTTGGATTTGATTCACACGGACGTGTGTGGTCCAATGTCGATTCAAACTAGAGGTGGTGTTGAGTACTTTATCACTTTTATTGATGATTACTCAAGGTATGGATATGTTTATCTGATGAAACGGAAGTCTGAATCCTTTGAGACATTCAAGGAATTTAAGGCGGAAGTTAAGAATCGTCATGAGAGAACTATCAAATCCCTTCGATCTGATCGAGGAGGGGAGTACCTCAGCGGTGAATTTTTGGAATACATGTCAAAAGCTGGGATCACATCCCAGCTTACTGCTCCGGGGATGCCACAACAAAATGGCGTGGCGGAATGAAGAAATCGTATACTCATAGAAATGGTTCAATCAATGATGAGCTATTCTGAACTACCTACTTCGTTTTGGGGTTATGCATTAGAAATAGTAACGTATGTTCTAAATTTGGTTCCTTCCAAATAGGTACCTAAGACCCCTTGGGAATTGTGGACTGGGCATAAGCCTAGTCTGGAACATATTCGGATCTGGGGGTGTCCAGCACGTGTGTTGCACAAGGATGCCGACAAGTTGGAATCACGATCTGAACTATGGTGTTTCGTGGGGTACCCCAAAGGCACGAGAGGTGGAATGTTCTATAGTCCTAGGGACCAAAAGATCGTCATTAGCACTAATGTGCGACTTTTGGAGGAGGATTATATAATTAATCATAATCCAAGAGTGAAGTCATTTTAGAATAAATGAGGGACTGAGACGTCTGAACCACTTATATCAGATGTTACACCAAATACTACACCTCGTGTTGACACTAACACTAACTCTCAAGTGGTGCCTCATCGCAGTGGGAGATTCATCATCCAACCTGAAAGAAGGTTGTGTTATGGGGAATCTTCGGATATCATAACTGGGGAAAATGACTTGGACCCATGGACGTATAAGGAGGCAATACAAGACAAAGATGCTCATTTTTGGCAAGATGCTATGGATTCGGAAATCCAATCCATGCATGATAACGATGTGTATAATATTGTAGAAGCTCCCAAAGACATCAAGCCGGTTGGGTGTAAGTGGGTCTACAAATGTAAGAGAGGACCTAACGGGAAGGTTGAGACCTTCAAAGCTAGACTTGTGGCAAAAGGTTTCACTCAAAAAGAAGGAATTGATTATGATGAAACCTTCTCGCCTGTTGTCATGCTTAAGTCGATCTGGATTCTCTTAGTCATTGCGGCACACATGGATTTGGAAATATGGCAAATAGATGTCAAGACTGCTTTTCTGAATGACAATCTTGAGAAACCCATTTATATGAAACAACCAAAGGGTTATATTGCCGAAGGTAAAGAGCATCTTGTAAGCAAGCTTAAACGATCCATTTATGGTCTTAAGCAAGCATCTCGTTCTTGGAACACACAGTTTGATGAGGTCATCCAGTCATATGGATTCATCCAGTGTGATTATGAGAGTTGTGTGTACAAAAAGTGCAACGGAAACGACTTGGTATTTCTGATGTTGTATGTTGATGACATACTCCTGATTGGCAACAACGTGGAGACGTTATCGGACATACGGATGTGGTTGTCCAAGCAATTCAAAATGAAGGACTTGGGAGAGGCTGGTCACATTCTTGGGATAAAGATCTTTAGAGATTGTAAGAAGAGAATGTTGTGCCTATCTCAAGCTGCCTACATTGATACTGTGGTAAAGCGGTTTAGCATGGAAAATGCCAAGAAGGTTTCTTACCTTTCAGGCAAGAAATTCATCTATCTAAGGCTATGTGTCCTAAGACACAGAAGGAGATAGATGACATGAAGGCGGTTCCTTATGCATCTGCAGTAGGAAGCCTCGTGTATGATATGCTTTGTACCAGGTCCGATATCTATTATATCGTTGGCATGGTTTCCACATATTAGTCTAACCCTGGCAGGGAACACTGGACTGCTGTGAAGAATATAATCAAGTACCTGAAAAGGACTAGGGATTATATGTTGGTCTTCCAGTCTGACAGTCTAATTCCTTTGGGTTATACGGATTCTGATTTCCAATCGGATATGGATGAGAGGAAATCTACCACTGGGTATGTGTTTACGTTGGGAGGTGGAGCCATACATTGGAGAAGCATAAAGCAGAAATGCATTGCGGATTCCACCATCGAAGCTGAGTACGTCACAGCCGCAGAAGCGGCTAAGGACGCTATATGGTTCTGGAACTTCATGATAGATCTGGATATGGTTCCGAATTTGCCTCAAGCGATCACAATTTATTGTGATAATTCTGGTGCAGTTGCAAATTCAAAAGAACCAAGATCTCATCAGGCCAGTAAACACATAGACCAGAAGTACCATATCATACGTGATTACGTAAAGAGGGGAGTGGTAGTTGTGTCAAAGATTGCATCTAAGGATAACCTTGTTGATCCATTCACGAAAGCACTTCCTACGAAGGACTTCGTGAGGTATGTGGATGGCTTGGGAGTTAGGTGTATGACAGCATTGCTTTGAGTATAAGTGGGAGAAATTGTAATGTAGTAGTATACTTGAAAGCATGCTATTAAGTATAAGTGGGAGATTGTTGGGGTTGATATACTGAAAAGCATACTTTATGCTTGTATTATTAACAATTTCTTTCAGTTTTGGAAATAAATATTTTGTCATATATTTTGCATATTAATTCGTGTTATAGTTATGCAAATAAATGTCCGGTACTATATATTATAGATAATATGGTGTGGGTGGTCGCACGGAAGATCATATTATCATTTTCTTATATAGTTAAATGGTGTTCGCAACCGAAAGTAATCTTGGAAAAATTCTTGTTAAGGTTGTAGTATAATGCTGGATAATAGTTGGTCTTGGCTATTAGCTTATACTAGTGCATACGATCAGAGTTGCACTGAACAGGATCGAGGTGAGATAAATCATTTTATACTTACTTATTAAGGACCACATCTCGGACGATTATTATTTCTTAATTCTAGTTATCATAATATTCAATTATGTATTTATAATTGCTATTACTTTGATTTACCATGAGTGAGAGTTATCGCAACTCAAAGAATCTTCGTATCTTGGGTAATAATATTATAAATATGATAATTAATATTATAACTAGAAATCGTGTCTTGGTGCGCCGAGTTGATGATGTCCCCTTGAGGAGTTCTAAGGATTATTATATCAAACCCTGCACGTGGATTAAGTTCCGATATAATAATAAGGTCGAACGGGTACTACTCTCGGTTTTAGATATTAATTAATTAAAGCAGTCAGTAGCTTAAATTAATTAATGGACATGCGATATCTTAAATACGGGAAATAATATAATTCAAAGAGGAGCTTAGTATGTAGTCATTTGGGAATGGACGGCAATGCAATATTATTTTACTATAGTGGAAAGGCTATAATATTAATATAATTAAATAGAGTATTCGGGGCCAGAGAATACTTAGATTATATAATTACTATATTGGAAGGCTCAGTCCATGTCCTCCTCAAGATCCCTGGAGTAGCTCAACATAGCATAGACTGACCCATTAGTCATGGCCCTAACTTCTCCACCACTCCACTTCTTATCTATAAATAAGGGATAAGTGGAGAATGACATTACGTGATTTTCATTCCTCAAAAATCTGAGAGAAGGGGGCGGCACTTTTGGGTAGTGCAGAGAAGATAGATTTTCACCCACTTGAAATTCTTCTCATAGCTAGGGAATACTCTAGAA
Organism: Mentha longifolia; assembly: GCA_001642375.2. Lineage (NCBI taxonomy): Eukaryota > Viridiplantae > Streptophyta > Magnoliopsida > Lamiales > Lamiaceae > Mentha > Mentha longifolia. Next base: position 1,554,760 of record CM038119.1, on the reverse strand, counting down.
GATCTCGAGGTTTACGATCAAGAGCTAGATCTCGTGTGCAGAGATCTCGTGGGTGGAAGATCTTTTTCCTCGACTCAGATTCCACCGGTGTTACGCAAACAGGTATACGATCGTAGATCGGTTTCCGCTTTCAAGATCTATAATCGTATGTTAATAATTATTGAAATAATTAAATCTACATCCGAGGGATCCCGGATCTAACACCAGTATGATGAATAAGGAATGAATGGTACTACTCAGGAATTAAATAAGAAGTTAATTAATGAAATTAGTCAGAAGCTTTAGATTAATTAACGGATGTGAGACATCTTAAATACGGGGTGATTTAAGTCTAATACTAGCCCTTAGCTCAACAGGGATAAAATGGGTAGTTCAGTATTATTACTCTAGTGGAATGTTTTAATACTTATGATCTAAATTTTACTCTGGGCTGAGTATAGAGAATTTAGACATTGAGAGGCCCAGTTTTATCAGCTAGTAGATCCCTGATCTTGTCCAATAAGCTCAATAGGCCATGTATGAGGAAGAAAGGATCGAATCATCATTAAGGCCCAGTAAAGGGGCGCCAATGTTGATATGGGCGGCCATGTCTTGGTCTGCGGGCCAAGACTGTAACTTAAGCCCATTCTCCTCTTATATATACTCACTTAAGGCCTCAAATTATTATGATTATTGATCATCTCATAATCAAAGAGAGGCTAGGTTTAAGTGAGAGAGAGAGAGATACACGGCGGCGGCGGCTAGGTACTAGACGGCGTGTGCATCTTCTTCCGGTGGCCGGATTCGTAGCGTGTTGTCCATCCAACATCGAATTCGAGCAGAGAAACAGATCAAAAGATCTTCCGGCGAGCTCTTTCACACAAACTTAAGAGGTATATCAATTAAACACGCTATGAATGTTGAATTTATTTCATAGGAGCATGATAGGATTAAATCGAATTAATCATAACCGAAAACGAATCCTTGGGCACATGAATCGTTCTTCGCTGATCGATTCCTTCCGTGTCGGAGGATAATCGATGCATGCTAGAGAAACAAAGCAAAGTGTCTAAGTTGAGAAGGATTATGATGAGTAGAGCAATTTTTTGGTTGCCCATTTTATTTTATTTTTTCTTTTAATGTATTGAAATGGTGGATGTTTTGCATGCTATTTATAGAAAGGGGGAGTGAGAGTGAGAGTGTGTGAGGGCTAAATTTTGTGTGAGGAATCAAGAATTTTGTGCCATACTTGTTTCTAAATTTGATTTGCGAAATACGTATTGTTTTATGGTAAAGTTATTGTGTGCAATTTTTTAAGTTATGGGTTGTTGGTATGGACCTAGTATTTGGTACGCAACAGCATCGATTTTAATGTTTCTTTTTCTTTCTACTTAATTAATTGTAAATTATCAATAGATGACGGTAATTATGACATGGTTAGTGTATTGCATTTTGGAGTAAGGCAGCGAAATACTTATCATGAATCATGATTTTAAGAGATATGAACTTTTGTTCTCTCTCTCTTACAAAATGATGTGATTGATCCTAAGCCCGATATTTGTTCAGACACCTGTGAAGTGGGCTTTTGATGGGCCTGAATAATGGGTCTGAGGTGGGCTTCGAAATGGGCTAGATTTGGTGGCCCTAAAAAAAATGCCTTTGCCTTAGCTCTGTCATTTCATCAAACACCTTCTGCTGACTCCACTCTGAATAAGGCATTCTATCAAACAGCTTCTGTACATTCAGATTCTGCTTAATTATCCGGCTTTGTATCAGTACTTTTAGTTTTAGAACTTACTTCATGATCAATAAACGAAAAAAAACTACCCGTTCATCTATTAATATATTTAAACAAGGTTTTTAACGTTAACTTTTTGCCGCCATATTCTGAAAATTAGTTAATCACTTTTATTATCTCTCACTTCTCCATTGATTTCGGTTTTTGTTTACATTGAATTTTGGTTTGAAAGTGGAATATGTAGTGGAGGCTTCACTATTGAATATACGTGCCTTATTTTACATTTGTAGAAAGGTCCCTGGGGATTCTATATTTCCTAATGTAGCATGTTTTGAATACTTAATAGTTAATACTTACTCCGGCTCACGATTTCTGAGCCTCTTTCCTTATTGGGCCGTCTCAAGATTTTTGACATATTTCCCTTTTGAGAAATAATTAGCATATTAATAGTACAATTAGTAAATCCCTTTATTATACTTAACATTATCTAATTAAATCTCATCATCCGCTCATCTCTCAGCACGTATCCCAATATAATTTAAATCCTAAAATTTTAAATTATCATAACTTTCTCGTTTGTTATTTGATTTTTATGATTTTTATATCAAATTAAAGGTCTTGATACGATTTTTCATTTAAGATCAAACATGGATATGTTTTTATGCATCTATGATGCTCTAGTTTTAAAATTATCTGCCTAAATACATAAATCACATCACATCCTTATACACATTACACTTTACACACTAAACACTCCCGTCTTAATTCATGTGCCGAAAAAAAAAGGCTCAGAAATCGTGGGCCGGAGGAAGTACTACATAACAAAATTAAATTAAGATTTGTGAAAATAATATTATTGTAACTTCGTAACATTCTTAATACTAAATATAAGAGTTCTAAATTATGTCATTCTAAAAGAGAAAACAATAAAATTGAAATTCTTCTAAAAGAAAAAATAAGATTTTCTTTTTATGTTTTAATATATTAATAGATTTTCATTTATTTTTATTATTATTTTTATGACAAAAAAATCTTTATTTTTTAGATATGGGCTTTGAATAATGCATAGAATTATTTTTATTGGGCCAAGGAATTCACGTCAGTATTCGGCCAAGGTTATTCACTTCAATATTCTATTTCGTGTAAAAAAAAAACGATTGGAATTCCTGGATTTATCTAATTTTAACAAAAAAAGAAAATAGTATTATATAATATGACAACGTATGCCACACATGATCCCTATTATTCATAACCGTCAATTCCCAAAATCAATATTAATAGATTACAACTTAAAATTTTGATTGTTGAAGAAGATAGAAATGATAAATGTTGTACTCCGTATATAAGGAAGTATATATAATATTATGTTACTTTTGTGTAATGACCAATTTAATTTAATTTCGTAAATCTAATTTTGTTATAGTTTGATTATACATTTGTCTAATATTTAAATTTTTAGTTTTAATTTAATTAGTATTTTATCGTTACCGTGCATCCCACGGGGCACGTACTAATTAACTCTATAGCCAGAATTTCTTGTTTTAGATATTCAAACTCATTTTCACGAATGAGAAAATAATTCTTAAGATTTGTTTAATCTATTCTTATCTCTGATAGAGAACACCAAATATGTTAGTCTAAATAATTTAGATACAATTTTTTTATTGGGCCGTCTCACTAATATAGACACATTTCCTTTTTGGGAAATAATTAGAGTTTAAATGGTACAATTAGTAAATTCCTAATAAATTTTACATTTAACATTTCATAATTTTGCTATTGTACTAATGAAGAAAGGTGACATTAATGCATTTCGCGGCTAAAAAGACATTAATTTCGTTTGACATCAAATTAAACCATTGTTAGTACGAGTAATAGACAAAATCTCCATAAACAAATGTACACAAGCATATTATAACAAAAAGATGGAGTAGTATATAAAGATCCTATGAACCCAGTTTTATTTTACATTTCGAAACTGAAAAATACATAACAAAACACTTATTATGTGAACTATATATCTTAGTCTCTTCTCCAACACTGATTCCACAGCTGAAGAAGATCCCGTAAACACGAAACAAAACATATATTGGGAAATCTTGTAATGAAAAGGGAAAAGAAAAAACTTAAGAAGGACACTGGAAACCAGAAGGTGGATTCTTGCCACAGTCAACGAGAAGTTGCAGAGCAATGGGAAGTAGAATGTTGATATTCAGAAGCTTGGCTTTAATGGTGGTGCAGAGGCAAAGCGCCGCATCCAACCCTACCAACCCCTCGAGCACCGGGCAGCACTCGTCCTTTGCACTTTGCCCTATCACTATTTGCACGAGGCCACCTAACACGTCCACGCACCCACTTAGCTTCAAGGTGTCGATCGGGCACGTCTCCGATGGTGGTGACGGTGACGGTGGTGATGGTGATGGTGGCGGAGTTTTAGGTATGGTTGGTGGCTGAACCACAGGAGGCTTGGGTGGTGGCTTGGGAACGGTGGGTGGTGGCTTAACCACCGGAGGCTTGGGTGGTGGCTTGGCCACCGGAGGTGGTTTCACATGTGGTTTAGGTGGTGGTTTAGGGTGGACCGGCGGTTTTACCTTAGGTGGTGGCTTAGGATGGACCGGCGGTTTACCTAGGTGGTTAGGACCGGTTACTAGGTGGTGGGTTTGTGGGAGGACAATCACATGCTAGAGAAACAATTAGCAAAGTGCCTAAGCTAAGAAGGATTATGATGAGTTGAGCATTTTTGTGGTTGCCCATGTTTGAAATATTGATCGATATATATCATTCTAGTTTTGCATGCTATTTATAGGAAAATAATTTCAAGAAGAGTGTGTGGAGAATTTTGTGCCGTGTTTAATTTCTACTATAATATGATTTGCGTAGGTTATTGTGTGCAATTTTTATTTTTTAAGTCGTGGGTTCACATGGAACTCGTATATTTAGCGATTTGTATCTTCTGTCATAGTTTCGTGTAGCATTTTTTAATTACGCCAACTATTAATCGGCATGTATTAAGAATATTTCTGAAATCAGTTGAAATATTTTAACACGTGACGATGATCGGTTGATATTATATGAGATGCCAGCTGATTGAATATTACAATATGCATCAAATTCAATTTTAATCTTGATTTTAAATTGGTATCCTTTTCTTATTTTAATTTTTATTTTTAGTATCAATTAGCAACGAAATACTAAGCCATAATCAAGTAGGTCTATCTATTGTCCAATGATTTACTCTATTGTCATTATCATAGACATGGTAGGCGATTCTCTTCATCTCTGCGCCACTAGATTTTATGAAATTGTAGAATTTTATCTCTTACAAATTGATGCAATTGTTCGTAGCATAAGCTTATTGATACGCATATTAATTATTAGTATTCTATATTATTTCTATTAAATAGATTAGTAGTTAATAAATTGTAATAAACGGGTATTGCGATGTTTATCGGCCCATAGTCGAGTTGAGCCCATTGGGGTGCGTCTAGTTTATCTATTTAAATAGTTGTAAGTTAGGTTTTCAATCAAGGAAGAAATAAGAAAAACGGGTTTTCACTCAAAGGAGTCGGCGTTCGCTCGAAGTGGCGCAATCTTATCAATACGAGCAATTTTGTTCGTATCAATTGGTGCTCTCGTTGAGAGATTTCGAAGCGTGATCTTTCTTTGGAGTTTGGCGTGAAGATTGAGCAATTTTTATTTGGTTTATTTGGATTGCTAGTGCGGTTGAGAGGCAAGGTTGCGGTGGGATTATTGTTCTTTGACCGTGAAAAAAAAATAATTAAAAAAAAATGCGTGTTATTTTTTTTGGTTTTTTGGAGTTATTGTTTGGGATTTGAAGTGTGTTTGGAGAAAAAAAAAGTGGTGACGAGAACAATAGAGAGATTTGTCTTAGTGGGTGTGTGAGAATTCATTGTTAAGTATTCTACTTATCAATTGTCATGGAAGACGAGGAGAAATGTATTATGATCAAAACGCTGGAGGAACAGTTTTATAGGCAAACCATGTTACAGAATGAATTCAATATGAGTATATTGAGTTCCATTGAAGAATTAAAGAATGTTACCATGAAATTGATTGATGGTGGTGACTGGCAAGACTGGTATTAGCAAAAATATTGTTGCTAAGGCTTCATCTCATGTTAGCCAACTGACTCAGACGGACACGATTGTAGCACCAATGCCGAGTTATCATGTGGATTTTCCGCAGTTCGATTGAATTGATTCAAAGGGATGGATAGATCGTGCTCAAAATTATTTCGATTTTCATGAGACACCCGAAGAACAAGTAGTTGAATCATCTTTTGAGTTTGAAGTTGATTCAATGCTACAGTCTGAAGTCTTAGTTGGAGAGTCTCTACTTTTAAGTTGTGATATAGAAGAGAAGGAACAAGACGACGAACCACTTTTGGAGCAAGATGATGAAATATTTGACGACCAGCATGAGCAGTTTGTTGAAAATCCCAAAAGAAATTTGTGCCTCAAATCAAAAGATAGATATGTATTTCTTTGTGAGGGAAATATTGAAGTTGTTTTTGCTCCCAAACAAGAGGATAATGTTTTTGAAGCTACTTGGATTGAAGTGATACGTGCCACGAAACATGAATCAAATGTGTTAGAAAAAAATGTTGGAATGAGAATTGTCAGCAATGCTAAGCAGAAGATGGTGATGAAGTTGTATGCTTTCAAGGAAGTGTTCAAGAAGTCGTTTGAAACTTTTACATGCTCCACCTTGAGGACAAGGTGGTTTTGAAGGAGTTAAGAATGATACGCATATTAATTATTAGTATTCTATATTATTTCTATTAAATAGATTAGTAGCTAATAAATTGTAATAAACGGGTATTGCGATGTTTATCGGCCCGTAGTCGAGTTGAGCCCATTAGGGTGCGTCTAGTTTATCTATTTAAATAGTTGTGAGTTAGGTTTTCAATCAAGGAAGAAATAAGAAAAACGAGTTTTCACTCAAATGAGTCGGCGTTTGCTCGAAGTGGCGCAATCATATCAATACGAGCAATTTTGTTCGTATCACTTATAGGGTATGAGGATAAGAGAAATATAAACAAATTTGAACCCTTGAATCTTATATGATTAATGATTCAGATTAACAAAAGTATCTTCGTCTGCCATCTACATGCTTAGAATCTTTCGGCACGTAATTTAATGTGTCGAAAAGTGAAAGATATATAATATTTAGGTCTCACTTGATATAGTATATTATTCCTTAAATCAAGTAGAATAATGTGCTATACCAAGTGAGACATAAATTTTATCTTAACATTCACTTTTCGACACATTGAAATGTGTCCCCAAAAATTCTAAGTACATAAATGGCAAACGAAGAAAGTATAATAATATATAAAATGTAATATCAAGATGGTGCATGTACATGATGCATATAATACTTTATCCAAACTGAAAATCAATTCTAATCAGCCATTCATCTAAAGCACAATGCATTAATACTTATAATCAGTTCAAAATTAAAGCATATACAAACTAAAATTAGACAAGATATTTTCTCAAAATTCAACACATAATATATATATATATATATATATATAAGAAAAATAAATAAATAAAGTCACTGGTGCGTCGGTTGAGTTTTGAATACAAGAACCTAATACCCTTGGCCATCGTTTACTAGATTAGTCATTATCATTTGTATGAAACTCCAAACAATTTTATGGAAGTTTCTGGCAATTTGGCCTCAATTTTCAAACTTTATTTAGAGGAGAGAGAGAATCGGAAAAACGCGCGCTGTAGAGATGGATGTTTTTTTTTAACGTTATAGAAATGTTTTGTCCAGGACTTCTATATCTAATAATGTCCATAAAAATCATATTCAGTTTACTACCTCTTTTTGTCCATATAAAGAATGAATTTTCTCTTGCTTGTGAACAAAATAGTACTAGTATACAAGAGTTTTATTGCACCACAAACCTTTTATCAACGGTATATTAAATCTATACACCCTTGCGAGCTTGTCGGCAGTCGAGATACATGAACCCAAACAAAATTTGAATAATAGTATAGTATTAAAGAGAAATGCTAAGATGTTCATCGTGGGTACACTTAATGTGCTCATGTATAACGTGATAATGTTATAAATAAAGAAATTAATTAAAATATATACCCTAAAAATTAAACTCTACCCAAAAAAAAACTAAACCCTACTAAAAATACATCAACCCTAAATGAAAAAAATTACCGACGTAGCACTGCCACATCAACGGGTACATTAAGTGTGCCCACAGTGGATCGGGGAGCGTTTATCATGTCCATAAAAATCATGTTCAGTTTACTACCTCTTTTTTTCCATATAAATAATGAATTTTCTCTTGCTTGTGAACAAAATAGTACTAGTATACAAGAGTTTTATTGCACCACAAACCTTTTATCAACGGTATATTAAATATATATACACCCTTGCGAGCTTGTCGGCAGTCGAGATACATGAACCCAAACAAAATTTGAATGGGCAACTCTTAAAATGGCTACTTTGATATAACAAACCAAAATACTAGTCACTCATATAAAAAAATACAAAAACTAGCAATTCTTACCAAATACATGAATACATGATACGCGACTCATGTATTTGTGAAAATTAACCTTGAATACATGAATACACGATACATGAATACACGACTCATGTATTCGTGAAAATTAACCTTAAATACACGAATACATGAATACACGAATACATGACTCATTTATTCGTGAAAATTAACATTGAATACACGAATACATGAATACACGACTCATGTATTCATGAAAATTAACTTTGAATACACGAATACATGACTCATGTATTCGTGAAAATTAACTTTAAATACACGAATACATGAATACACGAATACACAAATACACGACTCATGTATTCGTGAAAATTAACATTGAATACACGAATACATGAATACACGACTCATGTATTCGTGAAAATTAATCTTGAATACATGAGTGGCTAATATTTGTATTTTTATATGAGTGGGCTAGTATTTGTGTTTTTTATATTAGTTGCTACTATTTTGGTTTACTATATCAAAGTGGCTACTTTTAGGGATTAACTCAATTTGAATAATAGTATAGTATTAAAGAGAAATGCTAAGATGTTCTTCATGGGTACATTTAATGTGCTCACGTATAACGTGATAATATTATAAATAAAAAAAATAATTAAAATATAGTCCCTAAAAATTAAACCCTACCCAAAAAAAAAAAAAAACTAAACCCTACTAAAAATACATCAACTCTAAATGAAAAAAATTATCGACGTAGCACTGCTACATCAACGGGTAAATTAAGTATGCCCACAGTGGAACATTTCTATAGTATGGGGATAAATCTTTAAATTTGTATATATGAAATCTGTAAAAGTTTATAACCACCTTAGAACATAATATCGTAAAGGGGCATTTACTAATTGGGAATTTGGGATAAGTTAAATTCGGGGATTAATCACTTGGGATCTTTTGTTCTAATTTTGATGTATCAATCGTGTCTCAAAGCTCAAAACTTATTAGGTTTGTGCATTTTTTCCAATAATTAATTTATTATGATTTAGTTTAATTTTATAAAAATAATAAAATAATAAGGGTTACTAATCGAATTAGGATCTATAATTATTTTTTAGTATTTAATTTCACTCTTATTAGTTATATAGGGTTGATAAATCAAAAATTAGTGTATATAATTATTAAAAAATTATTTATAAATGTTTATTATAATTTGCTATATTATTTCCCTCCGTTCATAATCTATAAACACTCATTCCTCAATCGGACGTCTATCATCTTTAGAATATTTTCTTCTTAGATAGTTGATCGCATATAAAAAAGTTTTCATATTACACTATAAATGGAACTCAAACTTCACTTTAATATCCACTTATCGCAAAATATTAAACTACGTACCTAGAATTTTGGATCTATAAATAATGGACGGAGAGAGTAGTATTTTTATTTTTATAAGAAAATATAAAATTAATAGAAAGTAATATTTGAGACACAATTAACAACATCGATATTGGAACAGAGAATTCCAGTATTTTTTTGGCATGAGGCGTGGGATGGGATATAATAGAAGTTATCCAGCTTGGTATAACTTGTTTTGTCCCAGGGGACACACTTGGGTCAGCCGGAGGCACCGTGCGGCCGGGGCTCAAACAATGACACTTTTATTCATATAGATTGGCACTTTTCTGTATAAAGATTGACATTTTTAAAAATTATCATTTTATTCGTAAAATAATTATATTAAAGATTTGCATTTTTATTCATATAGATTGACACTTTTCTATATAAAGATTGGCACTTTGGGCCCGGCCGCACCGTGCCTCCGGCTAACACAAGTTTTTGTCTTGTCGCAGAAGAAACTGAAAATTTAATTTAATTACGAGTGATTTTAAATATAGCCACAGTTTTTCTCTTTATAGACTCCTATTAAAAAATAAAATAACTAACAGATGAATTTACAATTTTACCCCTAAACCACCGAATTCAGTTTCCAGCGGTAACTCGTGTAGCCCCCACCCACATCTGTAGAATGAAAGCCTCTACAAATTTAAAGATATGAATTAAAGTTTAGTTTCTTCACAAAGTAATTTTCTTTCTTCAAAATCTTCATCGAATTGAGTCACATAACTAATATTCCTTTAGCAAACAAACAACATTATTATTGTTGACAATAATATCAATCGTTGCATAACAAAGAGGACATATTTATTCATCAGAAATTACTACTGCTTTGCCCTTTTCACATTCCACACCAACATCTTTGATTGAGAAGAAAAAAAAAGGAAAAAATGTGAAGTCTCAAAAATTACAGATTCTCAAAATGTGTCACATTCAAGCAGATTCTCTTCGTCTAGAATGAACTAAAAAAAAGTAAGTCGATTCCGTTATAGCTGGAGAAGGAGAGATTTGTCTCCGCAGGTAGTAGCAGAACTGCAGAAGTAGATGAGGCATATAGAGAGAGGCTCCGGCAGTGGAGGAAGAATCGAGGCAAAGAGTTGGAAATTGGGGGCTATACTTTGTCGAAAGACAATCGAATAGCTCCAGGGTATAATTGGATAATTCAATTATTGTTGTAAAATAATATTGTAGAATTGAAAGAACACAAGAAGAGAAGAAGAGGAGAAGAGAGAACAGCGGTTTATTTCCACAATGTGTATATATTACAAGTGGGTACAAGAGTGAAAATCCTAACTAATAATAAGTATTGTCCACAATAAAATATTTACAACACAACCCCTTGGACATTACGATATGATGTTCATGTCTCGTTAAAAACCTCTTTACAAAAACCTGTGAAAAAATTCGGCAGAGGAAAAGAGTACATAACATACACTTACTCATGTGTTGCATTAGTTACCTCATTAAAAACCTTAACTAAGAAAACTCATTGGGAAAAAAAAACTTAGTAAGGAAAAAAGAATACAACCATTTGACCTTTAGGCATAATTTTCGGGATTATCTTATTTCGATCTTCATGACTTAATTTTGAAAATAATTCAAATATGTCGCTCCCCTTAAAACAATAATTTTTCAATTCAATACATTCTAATACGTACTCACATAATACATCACATGATACAACATGCCGTGTAGATTGAAATAGTAAAAACAAACATTATACATAAGGCAGAAGAGTATCTTAATTCCGATGAAAACTTTCATGCGATTCTATGAAATCATACAATTAATTGAAAACCATCACAGCCTCACTATACCTCACATTACTCGCGAAAAACAATTTTCAACGAAATATAAGCATACACATTAATCCTATATCCATCTTTTAACAACTTATGTAAAAAATAAGAACCGCAGTATAAATCCTTCCATTTTTACACCCCACATACTAATGATCACCGCCACACAGAACCACATAGTAATCAACTTCTGCGAATCCCCTATGGTTCTTTATCCATTCGAAAACACTCAAAGCCAAATCGCATTTTTTTTATGAAGCTTTTAATTACTCAAGAAATCAGAATAAACAGTATCCGCATAATTATCTGAAAATTCAGATTCTTGAATTCACAAGTAAAGCAGAGAGTTCTCGTTCTATAATACTACCTCCATCCATTTTATTTAGACCTATTTGACTTTATGCACGTATTTCTACCGAACCTAGTACGGGTTTTAAACATAATTTGTAGTATCATTTTTCTACGGTGATACTATGAGTGTCCTAGTATCCCGTAAAAAAAACGATACTACAAAATATGTTTTAAACCCGAATAGGTTCTCGGTGGAAATACGTTAGTCAAATGTAAATAGGTCTAATAAATGGGATGGAGGTAGTACTACGCACTTCAACCCATTAATCCTTAAAAAAATATATGCTATTTTGGATATGGTGGCCTATGAGGAGTAATTTAGTGGCTATGAATTAAAATCACCCATTATGCCTTTTAATAAATCTTGGAATTTGACTTTGGAATTTTATGGGGAAGTGTTGTATTAGTTAAGAACAGGTTTTCTTGGTATGCTAGTGGGCCCCTAGTTTGGGCTCTTACAGAATAACTCGATACTTGCCCACTAATGGTTGGAGAAACATAAAAATATGAGAAAATAAATTATATATCAAAGTCTATAAGGCATGTGAGAAAATGGGTTTGGACTAGGCTGGGCTACAAAATGCAATGGATTTGGTTGCCTTCAAAATATATTACCATAGTCATAACAATATGCCTTTGCCTTCTTTCTGCCATTAATCTCTAACTCGCTCCATTCTCACTTATCAGTTTGTATTTCCGTGTTGTATTTTCTATTAGATCGTCTTAAAAGTATTACCAAATTTCAAATATTTTTAACACATGTCAAGCATCCGACAATATAATAGAACACGAAATGACGTCATAGAGGTTTTGGATCGCATTCTGACTCGGGCATTCCGTCAAATACCGTCTCTAAATTATCCTGTTTATTCTCATTTGTATCAGTATCTTTGCAACTTAATTTATAACTTCAAAAAGAAAAAGAAAAACTTAATTTATTAAATCAAAAAAAAGCGTTTGTTGTTTTAGATATTTCAAACTCTTATCACGAATGACAAAATATAGTTACTGGAGATTAATTATTCGAATCTAATCTTCTTTCTATTAAGAACCCATCATAATTTGTATAAATAAACAATTCCAAGTGCGTTATTCCAACAAGAAGATGAAGCTTACAATTTGAAAATTAATTAAAATACACTTTTATGAACTATCTTAGTCTCTTCTTCGACAACTGAAGGAAATCCCATTATGTTTCTTAGAGCCACTACAACAACGTACACATGAATCAAAAATATAAAAATTAGGTAATTTTTATAAAAGAAAAAGGAAAAAACGACAACATAAAAGAAGAAGTAAGAAATTGCAAGATGCAACCTTAAGAAGGACACTGGAAACCAGAAGGTGGAGTCTTGCCACAATCAACAAGAAGTTGCAGGGCAATGGGGATGAGAATGTTGATGTTGAGAAGCTTCACTTTAATGGTGGTGCAGAGGCAAACCGCCGCATCCAACCCTAGCAACCCCTCGAGCACCGGGCAACACTCGTCCTTCGCACTTTGCCCTATTCCGATATGCACGAGTCCACCTAACACGTCCACGCACCCACTTAGTTTCAAGGCGTCGATAGGGCACGTCTCCGGTGGTGGCGACGGTGACGGTGGTGTTGGTGCTGGTGGTGGCGACGTTGACGGTGGTGATGGTGACGGTGGTGGCGGAGGACATGGAGTTTCCAGTGGTGGCGGAGGATTGGCCACAGGAGGTTTAGGTACGGTGGGTGTTGGTGGCTCGACCACCGGAGGCTTTGGAGGTGGGATGGGTACGGTGGGTGTTGGTGGCTCGACCACCGGAGGCTTTGGAGGTGGGTTGGGAACGGTGGGTGTAGGTGGCTCAACCACCGGCGGCTTTGGCGGTGATTTGGGAACGGTGGGTGGTGGCTTAGGGTGGACCGGTGGTTTCAGATGTGGTTTTGGTGGCGGTTTTGGGATGGTGGGTGGTGGTTTGACCACCGGAGGCTTGGGGTGGACTGGTGGTTTCACATGTGGTTTTGGAGGTGGTTTTGGAACAGTGGGTGGTGGTTTGACTACCGGAGGCTTGGGGTGGACTGGTGGTTTCACATGTGGTTTTGGAGGTGGTTTTGGAACGGTGGGTGGTGGTTTGACTACCGGAGGCTTGGGATGGACTGGTGGTTTCACATGTGGTTTTGGTGGTGGTTTGACTACTGGAGGCTTGGGGTGAAAAGGAGGTTTTACGTGTGGTTTTGGTGGCGGTTTAGGATGAACCGGGGGTTTCACCTTTGGTGGGTGCGTGGGAGGACAATCACATGCTAGGGAAACAAGCAAAGTGCCTAAGTTGAGAAGGATTATAATGAGCAGAGCAATTTTGTGGTTGCCCATTTTTGAGATATTGATATGGTGGAGGTTTTGCATGCTATTTATAGCATGGGAGAGTGAGAATGAGAGAGTGTGATGCCAACTAATTTGATGAAAACTCAAGAATTTCGTACCCTACTTGTTTTTAAATTTAATTTGTGAATTCGTTCTTTTTATCGTGTGCAATTTTTAAAGGGACAACTAGTAAAATAGTCATTTTGAGATAGTAAAGATAAAAATTAGCTATTTAAATAAAAAAGATAAGCAATAGCCACTTTTTGTGTTAAACTAGCAGGGATTACGTGCGTTGCACGTAAACTATTTTTTTTATTTATAAATTTTAATAAAGTAGAGCAAAAATAATACTTCTTCCGTCCTCGATATACTGACCCTGTTGACTTTTTAAATAATTTTAAAGTTTTGTGATGATGGATTTAAAATCGAATTTTTAGAGTTTAGTTTTTTTTACAAGGTACTACGAGTGTTGTAGTATCGTGTAAAAAAAATTAATCTCAAAAAATTCAATTTAAAATCCATCAATTTGAAGCTCCAAAATTATCTAAAAAGTCAACAGGTTCAGTAAATCGAGGACAGAGAGAGTACTAACTTTTATAAATTATACTATTTGTATCACATAAATTTTATTTAAGAAAATTAAATTGAATGCTATTGATAGGAGATTGAGAGTAGATTTGATACACTTTGAATTGTAATGAATTATTGATATTAGAAACAAAAACAATTGGTAAAGCGTGAACAATAAATATAAAATAATAATAGTCATTGACATTAATATTGCATTCCATCTTAATATTTAAAGGAAGTCCAATATTACCAATAAAGAGGTGAAAATTAAATTAGCACAAACTATATCAGTTAATATGTGTATATAATTTGAAATGAAATTTATATTCATAATAAATTCGGATATGTTAGTCCCAGAATTTTGTTGCACCCTCTATTTTAACTAATGAAACGAAAACAAATGCCAAAAGAAACATAAATTCTATTATAATTAATGAATTGTAGTTAACAATTAAAAGATTATACTAAGTCCTAATATATTAAAATTGAAGAAAAAGATGAAAAAAAAAATTAATAAAAGTAGATTTCCAGACATATATTTGAAACACTAAAATTAGGACAATTAAATATTTGTTTCACTTTGTTGGTTTGAAAGTAATTGTTCTTCTAATCCTTGTTCTTAGGAGATGCTTGGTATAACGAAATGAGGGTTAGAATAATGGTCATTCCTACTTCCATTATGTTCATTTGTTTAGTATATAATTTTTTATGGGAATCATCATTTAGAATAGAGTTTCCATTCATGCCTCATAGTATTATCTTTCATGCCTCATGGAATTATTCATTTCTTCTATCTATATTTTTATTATTTTATCATTTAACCATATTGTTTGTTTTATTAATACCCATTTAATTATCTAAAAAACCTTCACATCTCTCTAAAATTTCTTTCTAAATTTTTTTCTTGCACTAATTGTTTTGCTCTTATACTTTGTCTCTCTCATTTTTTTTTTCTCTCATCATTTTCTCTCTTCAAAATCTTTCTATTTCATGATTTCCTCTCTCTCGAAATTTTCACTTTCATCATCTTCTCTCACTAATTTTTATTTTTCTCTCATCACTTTTTTCTCTAAAATTATCATATTTCATGATTTTCAGACTATAGAACTTTCATCTTTCATCACTTTCTCTCTCACCGATTCCTTTCTTCAAAAGTTCTCCGTCTCATAACTCTCTCTCTCTCTCTCTCTAGAACTTCTCTCTTTCTTTTAAATTTTCCACATCCAAAATTTTTCTCTTTCTAAAATATTTTTATCTCGTCACTTTCTTTTTTCACCATACATTTTTCTCTTGTCACCTTTTTTATTTAATTTTTTTTCTTTCTCAACCTAATTTTTTTCCTCTCATTACTTTATCTCTCTCTAGTTTTTTTTTTGTTTTTTATCACCTCTTCTCTCCAAACATTTTCTCTCTCATCACGGAAAACAGAGGTTTTATAGATTAAATAATATAGTTTTAATTTTAGAACACACTTACATTGTAAAAAAGAAAAGATTAAATTCTTTTCTTATTCCTTCTTCATACCAAGCAATATAGGAATTAGAGCCGGTCACGGTTCCGGTTCCACCCGGGAGGAACCGGAACCGCACCGCCGGTTCCGACGGTTCCTCCCCCGGTTCCGAACCGCCGGTTCCGGTTCCGGTTCCAACCCGGTTCCGGTTCCGAACCGCCGGTTCCGGTTCCCGGTTTTTTTTTTTTTTTTTTTTTTTTTCAAACTTCATTTATATTGTTTCAAGTTTAATTGTAAGAGCATTATAATCGAAAACCGTAAAAGAAATTTGTAAAAAAATTGGAAATATAACAAATAAGATGATTATTCAATTTTTTTTTATTTACTTAACTTACCTTTGAAGATCACATTTTGATTTCAAAGGCCGAGCCTCGTTAAAACCTCAATGAGGAAAAAGAGTACTCGTCTAAGATTTGACGGTCAAAAAGATTACATTTACATGTTATCGAAATCAAAATCATCGTCGAACTCGTCAGTTTCTACTTGAGAGGTGTCGGTGTCAGTTCCGGCGTCCGTGGTGCTTAGTGGATCATCTTGAAAGACCTCCTCCCATTTGTTCTCTTGCTCTCGGCATATGATATGAAATTATGAATTGATAATTAAATATGCAATGTTCATTCAAATTTAACATGTTATCATTAATTCATTATTAATTGGAATGAAAAATTACAAAATTGACACTTCATCTTGTCTTCTTCATGAATTGGATAATTTATTATCTTTATGTAAATCACTAAATTGTATATTTTGTCATCTTCAATTCATCATCATCATGTGACATTGTTAATTGAATATTTTGTCATTTTTATATGATTTGGTTTTTTGTTTAAATATTTGAATTTAAAGTTTTGACATTATCACAACTCACAAGTGCACAACATCACTAGGCTACTATATTTTAACTTTGAATGAATAGAAATCACATATGTATGTAGTTTTATTCATTTGTACTTTTTTTCAATTTGAATTATAACTTAACAATGAAAAATCTCTTTCATTTTATAATTTGTACATTAAGAATTCATTAAAATGGATGTATAGTTGTATACTAATAAAATGATAGATCAAATAATTAGTATGAAATTTATACACATACAAATAAAATCTAGAAATTAAAAATTTTAAAAAAAATTTAAAAAAAAATCCCGGTTCGCCGGTTTTTAACCGGAACCGCCGGTTCCCGGTTCCGGAAGAATGGAACCGGAACCGCACCGCCGGTTCCGACGGTTCCTCAGCCGGTTCCGAACCGCCGGTTCCGGTTCCGGTTCGGTTCGCCGGTTCCGGTTCCGATGGCCGGCTCTAATAGGAATCAAGTATTTATTCTTATGTTCATGCCATTCTTACTCTATTTTCAATTTCTAATGCATTCCATTTCATGATACCAAGCATCCCTAAGATATGAGTTTATCCATTCTCTCATCAACAACAAGCTCATTTTCCTTTCTATGTACAAAACGTATTTTAATTGAATTTTAAAAATTGAAACCTCTATAATATGTAAAATCATTTGGCCTTGTGAATTAATGCTTGTTAAAATTACAAGTCTTTTAAGAATTTGTTATATCTTAAAGCAGTTAACATAATCCATTGATGATATATGCTCAAAGTGTCCTACATATAATGTTGAAACTTCATTTCAATATGTTATAGTTTAGTTTAATTTAATTAGTTTGAGAACGCCTGATTGTTCTTCTCTTTGATTTTAGATATATAAGTTTGTCCATTGCGAAAAAAAACATTACAAATCTTGTATGATTTTATTAGAATTTTAAAATAGGAAAATTAAAATTAAAAAAAAAAACTATTTGACTATACAACCGTTTAAATTGATGATATATTTTGGGGTACATTTTAATAAGAAAGACATTTTGTGATCCATCTAAGAACTATTAATATCGATATGGTTTTTAATTTATGTACCAATCGTTTCTCAAATTCATTTTTTTTTTGAATTTGTATGTTTTTTTTTTTGAATTTCAATATGTTATAATTTAGTTTAATTTTACAATTATAATTATAATTATAATTATTTTTATTTTTATTTTAATTTTATTGGTTAAAATATGGTCAATAAATTTAAAATTAGGGTACAAAATATTTGAACTCCAATTTTTATTTATTAATGTTAATTATATTTATATGTATTACATTTAATTTTTATTTTATGATTATAAAGAGCCTTCTTTACGTAATATGGCATGACTATCTATCCCTATTGTAGAAGTAATTAAGGTAAGAGTGTAATTTAGAGAGGATTAATAATTTATTATACTACCGTAATAGAGAAAAATAAGAGTTATCTATACAAAAGAATCCAATGTTATTTATAATATCTTCAAATTACATTATTAACCTTAAAATAAATTATATAGTAAGGACATAAAAGGCAAATCAAATTTTGTAAAACAACACACTTTTATAATAGGGTATAGATGACTTAATTAACCTTAATGAATTAACTATTGAACTTGAACCCACCCGCTACCCCCGTCCCTCACATCACTTTCCCTTCTTCCTTTCTCTCTCTACCCCAATTTCTGCAACAACCCAATTTTGCTCTCCAGCGGTTCTTTCTCTCGCCTCCATTTTCGCCACCGCTCCGGCTCCTCCAACCGCCACCGATAAGCTTCCCTACTCTTCCTCATCCAAACTCACGAGGATTGATTTGCAATGAAATTTACTTTTATGTTGTCTTTGTAAATTTTTCTGGCCACTGTATCATCTTCGCCGCCCGACGCTACGACCTCCATTCTGATCCGGCCAAATTCAACCACAATCTGCTTGGTTGATCGTGAAATCGTATTCCCAACCGGCATTGATATGTTATAATTCACGATTTCATATTATTGAAAAATTAATGAATCTCATCAATACACGAAAACTCATTCAAAAAAAAAAAAAAAAGTTCGTGAATTGTTGCTTTTTTAATTCTAATTCACAAATTCAATTCGTGATTTAAGCATTTATGTGAGTGAATTTACGAATTGAATTTGTGAATTCGTGATTTTAGGCATTTTTTTGAGTGAATTCGTGATTTCGAGAATTTATGTGAGTGAATTCACGAATTGGGTTTGTGAATTCGTGAATTGCCTCACATTTTTAGAGCAATTCACGACCTAAAATTCGTGAATTCCGTACAAGGCGGGGATATTATGGTAAGAGTGGCTAATTTTTATTTTTTTTATCTAAGTGGCTATTATTTATCTTTACTATTTTAAAGTGACTATTTTTGTCTATTTCCCCATTTTTAAAGTTGTGGATTCACATGAACTATTTTAATCTTTATTTTTAATTGGTGGACATTTATTGTAAATAAACAATAAGTGGTAATAAAGGTTTCAGATTCGAGTCATTCGTATAGTAGTGGAGTCGATGCTTAAATTTTTTGTGGTAAATGCTTCAGGTTAGAATTCTCCATAAATTAATCTTTAATATTTCTTGTTAAAAAATTTATATACTCTATATAATGATGCCATTGTTAGCCTAATACTATTTGGTGTAAAGCAATTAATTAAGTACAGTAGTCCCATTTGTCGCCCATCATTTACTCTATTTGTCACGATTCCCTCTTCATCTGCACCACTACATTTTTTTAATAGCATACAACACCCCCTTTTTTTTTTACCTAAATTGAAAAACCCATGTTTTTCTTAATTCGCAAAAATCACTTATGTATTTCAATAAACTATGCACCTAAAACACATTCCATGAAACTTAACCACGCATGATTTATAACTCGCCCGCCCTTTATGCAATTGGTTTACATTTTTAGAAAATAAATTGTATACACCCGTGTATTATTCAAAATTTGTACAAAACACCCATATTTTTGTAAACTATATAAAATTCTTGTTTAAGCAAATCTTGTCTGAATATCCTCACATTTCAAGGAACATATCCAATAAATTGGAAATTTTTGTTTCAACTAGATGAAAATAAATAAATAAAGAAAAAAAAGACATTCAAAGCACTCGGTTTCTTTTGTACTCATTTTTGTGTTTCAACCATATTCTAAATCTTAATTTCTACTAATTTTTATGCATTTTTCTTCAATAATTTTAAAAATTTAATGATTTAGTGTAATTTCATAATTATTTTCTATGGTTCACCCATCCAATTAGAGTTTATGATTATTTTTTAGCATTTAATTTTACTCTTATTAGTTATATTAAAGTTGATAAATTCAAAACTAGATAATATAATTATCAATTTTTTTAATTTTATTTATAAATGTTTATTGTGATTTATTATATTATAATAATATTTATTTTTATAAAAAATAATATAAAACTAACATAAATTAAAATTGAAGACACGATTGATATATCAAATTTGGGACGGGAGATCTCGTCTGCATTCAAAGCAATTGACTAAAAGAATATTGCGTTCTACAACATGGCATTCTAATTCAATATTATAGTAAAATCTTTGCACATGCCCACCAACATCCAAAATACAAAAGAAAGAGAAGAAAAAAAAAAGGCGGGTGCCATAATAATTGAAATCTAACAAACAACCACGCAATAAATTATAATCCTATTAAAGATGAAAAAAATCCATTTGTTCAAGAAATATGATTCATGACACATATAAATCATACTTCTTAGAATGGACGATGATGCCCCCTTTTCCTTTCCTTAATAGTACTTTTAAGAACATCAACAACAGTTGGGCGTTTCAGTTTTTTTTTTTTTTTTTTAAAGATGGAGCTTGTGCATAATCAATTGAGCAACAAAGCCTCTTAAATCCGATTGAAAGAGGGGCGCTTGATGTGAAAACTTGTGAAGCATGAGAAGCTGCAATCGAATGCACGTTGGAACATGATTTTAGTGGGATAATGGTGGTGGCACAACATAAACGTCACTACTTGCAGGCTGCCATGTAAATAAATAAGATTAGCAACAATAAGCAATAATAATAATAATAATAATAATAATAACCCACTTCTGCAGGATTATATATTTTAAGTTACAAGATATTTCAAACTACGTGCACCGCCAAATCAATTTTCGAGAAGACGGACGCGGTCGCCGGCAGTGACCGAGTAAAAATTGAGAGAACGAGGATTCTCGATCGGTGTACATAATTTGGATTTGGGGGACTGAGTTAAATACCAGCGTGTAAATTTATTGTTTTAACGGGGTTAATTAATAATAAACGACAGCAGACGGAAGAGTACTGAGTATGAAGTGTTTTTTGCAATTTAAAAAACATATGAGTTTTTCATGCAAATTAAATAAAAATTCAAGGGTCTTTCATGCTATTAACTCGGTCACACTTTCATCCATACATATAGTAAAGAAACCAAATAAAAACTACCATCAAAGGTAACAAATATATATGTATATATATATAGGGAACGGTTCGTATGTTAATAAATTCTGGCGTGTTAAAATGTTAAAAATGCTTAAAGGTATACAAAAATATGCTTAAATGTGCATAAAATTATGCTTATTATATAATTGTGCTTTTAAATGTACCAATTAATGCTTAAATAAAATCATGCTTATTGTTCCTTGAAACTATGCTTAAATCAATGACAGTCATAGATTTGATTAAGATCAATAGTCCAGATTCATTCTTATTTAATACACCAGGATTTATTAACATACGAACCAAACTATATATATATATATATATATATAGGGGTGGGTACCTCTAATTTAATAAAACCCATTTTTCTTATTTAATTTAAGCATTAGAGGGCAAAGTGGGAAAATTGAAAAACTGAATACAACAACCGAATTCACTCTTGCGAGACTTATGTTCAGATAAGAGTTAATCCCTAAAAGTAGTCACTTGGATATAGTAAACCAAAATACTAGTCACTAATATAAAAAACACAAATACTATTCACTCATATAAAAAACACAAATATTAGTCACTCATGTATTCAAGGTTAATTTTCACGAATACATGAGTCGTGTATTCATGTATTCGTGTATTCGTGTATTCAACGTTAATTTCACGAATACATGAGTGTATTCGTGTATTCGTGTATTTAAGGTTAATTTTCACGAATACATGATTCATGTATTCGTGTATTCAAGGTTAATTTTCACGAATACATGAGGTTAATTTTCACGTATACATGAGTCATGTATTTGTGTATTCAAGGTTAATTTTCACGAATACATGAGTCGTGTATTTATGTATTCGTGTATTTGTATTCATGTATTCAATGTTAATTTTTACGAATACATGAGTCGCGTATCATGTATTCGTGTATTTGGTAAGAGTGGCTAGTTTTTGTGTTTTTTATATGAGTGGCTAGTATTTTGGTTTGTTATATCAAAGTGGCTATTTTAAGGGTTGCCCCTTCAGATAATCTTCCCAAAATTTATAAAAAAAGATCCATAAATATAAAAATTGACAGTTTCGTAGAATTTTTTCGGTTCACAATATCCATAATCATATCGTTGATCTACGTAGTTCAATGCTTTAATCGTTTCTCCGTCAAACTTCGAGCGATCGATCGGTGAGCATTCAAGATTCGGTGGAAGTTGTAGTTTTGAAGAGTCGTTAAAGACGAAATTGTTGTCTGTGAATAATTGCAAACAATCAAAATGCCTCGATGGAAGTTGTAGTTTGAAGACTTGACAAATTTTTTGAGGTTTTATGGATTGGTTGCTGTGATTGAATGTTCTTAATTTGTTTTGTATCAGTATATTGTACTTAAATATTCGTGTTCAGTAGGTGGTTGTTCAACATTATGATGCTTAATTTATTATTAGTGTATGCTTTTTACTACTATTATTATTTAATAATCTATTTGACTTAAGAAAAACAGATTGTATTCTTCTTCTTTTTTTGCAAGTGATAGAAATAAAGACAGTTAAAAGAGGTTACAAACGATAGGCTGCTAATTTATCTTCCAATGCTTTTTACGTTGTTAAATTATGCTTCTTATAGTGTTAAACAATGCTTCTGAGAGGTTACAAACGATAGGCTGCTAATTTATTTTCTAATACTTTTTATATTGTTAAATAATGCTTCTTATAGTGTTAAACAATGCTTCTGAGATGAGTAACGCGAACAAGCAACGCTATTCCTTTTTTTGACG
Organism: Mentha longifolia; assembly: GCA_001642375.2. NCBI lineage: Eukaryota > Viridiplantae > Streptophyta > Magnoliopsida > Lamiales > Lamiaceae > Mentha > Mentha longifolia. The sequence goes on along the minus strand of CM038119.1, from coordinate 1,531,512 downwards.
ACTACGATTTTAATATAGAAAAGCAAATTAAGCATTTTTAATATTTGTAGTAAGCATAATTTCATATCTAAATAAGCATAATTGTAATAAAATATAATTTTATATATAAATAAGGATGAAATGATCCTATAGTCCAAGCATATAGGAAAAACAAATAAAGCATTTTAACATTCGTAAAAAACATAATTTTATATCTAAATAAGCATGATTGTAAAAAAACATAATTTTATATAAAAACGTGAAAGAATTATATAGTCAAAGCATACATGAAAAGAAAATTAAACATTTTAACATTCGTAAAAAGCATAATTTTGTATCTAAATAAGCATAATTGTAAAAAAAAAAAGGATAATATATAAAAACATGAAAGTAATATAATTCAAAGAATATGTATATTTTTTAATTACAGTATTATTTATTATGAATAATTTCATGCTTCTATATGGAATATATTGTGTTTTTATTGGAAGAGAAACTTGAGAACTACTAAAGCATAACAAAATAATTTTGTTAAGTGCTTCCAAAAAATTAATAAAAAATTAGTTTAGTTAACTGTTAAAAAAAAATTTAAAAAATTACTTTAGTTGATATAGTGAGGTTGACAAATGAAACACGGCAATTTAAATTAATATACAAATTGAGGATTTAAAAAATATTGACTAACTAGCCGCTCCATAGTCCATACGGATTTGACATAGATTAACAAAAGCAAGCCTCATAATTATAGGAACGTGGCAGATTAAGTTTTAAATAAATTGACGAAAACACAAAATGGAGATTACGTTAATGCCCTTTTCCATAATAAAAACTGACGTTTAATTAGTTAATTCCAACAACAAATCTCAACCACTCATTTATTAAAATAGATGGTTCATAATGGTTCCTAGTTCTCAAGTTTAGAGAGGTTTCTCATATGAACCAATTCATATATATATATATATATATATATATATATATATATATATGTTGAGGATCAAATAGAATACTAATCTTTAGGTAGTAATTAGGATCCAATCCTATCCTAATCCTCTATCTCTTCAAATCTATGGTTATTATATATTTGTAGATTCTTTTATATATTCATCGCTTCTAAACTAAAAAGGTTAATAAAGTAATTTTATTTTATCTTTGTAACGGTTCAATTCCCATTAATTAAGGGATTATGATTAGATCTAATCTATTACCTGATCGTAATACCGCCATACCCTTTTCAAAATATATATTTTCTTCGTCGATACAATTTAGTATAGTTTGTATTCACTATTTTATTTTATTTTTTTTCACAATAAGCACCGTCGATATTAATTTATGAACTATGTTGCACTACAAAAAAACTGGCCGGACAATGACGGATTAATTTCTTAAAATGGCATGCGGTTTTTTCTTTTGATGCACTATGTTTTAATTGCTTGGTTTGTTTTGTATTTTTATTTTATTAGTAATGATATAAATATTTGCATAATGTAAATAAGCAATTTGATATGAATAAATAAAAAATTCAAAATATAAAATATATATATACGCATTTACATAGTGTAAATAAGCAATTTGATAGAAATAAATAAGCAATTCAAAATATAAAGCATATATACAAAATAAGCATTTGCATAGTGTAAATAAGCAATTTGATAGGAATAAATAAGCAATTCAAGCAGTTGAAAAATGAGCAATTCAAATTAAATAAGCACTTGAAGCTTAGATAATAAGCACTTGAAATTGAGATAGTAAGCACACGAAAAATGAGAACTTTCACGACATAATAAGCATTTGAAATTGATATATTAAGCACTTGAAAATTTAGATACTAAGCACTTCAAAAAATGAGCAATTCAAATTGAACAAATAAGCACTTGAACGTGTGATAATAAGCACTCGAAAAATTAGCACTTGAACTTGGCATGATAAGCACTTGAAATTGAGATAGTAAGCACATGAAAAATGAGAACTTTCACGACATAATAAGCATTTGAAATTGATATATTAAGCACTTGAAAATTTAGATACTAAGCACTTCAAAAAATGAGCAATACAAATTGAACAAATAAGCACTTGAACGTGTGATAATAAGCACTCGAAAAATTGGCACTTGAACTTGGCATGATAAGCACTTGAAATTGAGATAGTAAGCACATGAAAAATGAGAACTTTCACGACATAATAAGCATTTGAAATTGATATATTAAGCACTTGAAAATTTAGATACTAAGCACTTCAAAAAATGAGCAATTCAAATTAAACAAATAAGCACTTGTACGTGTGATAATAAGCACTCGAAAAATTAGCACTTGAACTTGGCATGATAAGCACTTTAAATTGAGATAATAACTAAGCAATAAACACATGTACATTAAGCAACACAAAATCAACAACACAATTTCATACATCTATAAACTGCACTAACAATATATAGATTAATCATTGTATATTCACGAAAAAAAATACTAATAAAAATTATACATCCTCCAACTATAATGAACCAATCATTAATAATGCTTATTGTAAATAAGCAACTAAGAATAAATACTTAAGCAACTTCGGAGGTTTACATAAACAATTCGTTCACATTGCTTCTTTCTTTTAAATTTAATTAAGCTATGATGCCTACTTAAGCAATTCGATCATTCAACACACAATCACTGAAGAATTACCACCATCTTACTCGCCTATCATTAAGATTATGTCATTTATTTAATGTACACATTTACTAAAATATCCTCAATCCAGTATATATTATTCCTTCCGTCTCAAGTATTCCGACACCATTTTCTTATTGGGCCGTCTCAAGTATTTTGACACATTTCATTTTTGGGAAATAATTAGCTAATTAATAGTACAATTAGTAAATCCCTTATTACACTTAACATTATCTAATTAAATCTCATCATCCACTCACCTCACATCACGTATCCCAATATAATTTAAATTCTAAAAGTTTAAACTATCATAACTTTCTCGTTTGTTATTCGATTTTTATGATTTTTATACCAAATTAAAGGTCTTGATACGATCTTTCATTTAAGATCAAACATGGATATATTTTTATGCATTTATGATGTTCTAGTTTAAAAATATGTCTAAATACATAAACCACATCACACCCCTACACACATTACACTTTACACACTAAACACCCTCCGTCTTAAGTTCCGTGCCGAAAAGAAAGGTATCGAAATACTTGAGACAGAGGGAGTAGTAGACATGGTAAATAACCGTAAATAATTAAAGTAATCAATCTAATTATCTTAAACATCCATTTATGTAAGATCTAGGGTGGAGGTTGTAATTGTTTTATTTATATATATATATATATATATATATATATATATGTGTGTGTGTGTGAAAAATGGGTAACAACTGATCTTTATATGATGTCCAATTTTATTATAATAGTACATAAAATGCATTATCACGACGATGCATTACATTACTATTACTATACTAGTATGTAGAATGTATTATTATAGTAGTTATACTTGAAAGAATATTGAAACCTCAGTTGTGCAGAGCTTCAAACGCAACGACAAAACCTAAAACTATTGGCCACCGTTTACTGCATTTGTCTTCATTCATTTGACTTATTACACCATAGTACATATATATTAAGCTCCAAACAATGTAGGGTAGCTTCAACCAATTTGGCCACAATTTTTCAACCTTTAATTTGAGGAAATCGGAAATCGCGGTGGAGATTTACGTTTTTCTTAACGTTTTATGAATTTTTTTGCCCGTGACTTATCCAAAGTTCACGTTCTGTAAACTAATGATTTTTCTTTATAAAAAAAAATAACAAATTTTCTTTGGTCGAGGACAAAATAGTACAGGATTTTTTTATCCAAACATTTCTTTCACTGGATTGGACCACAACCTTTTTTTGTCCATAGTACATCCAATCTAATTTTGCATGAATCGGATCATCTATTGCATTTCTGTGTTATATCGACCACATGTTAAAAATATTTTCCAAAGTCAGCAAAAAAAAAATTGTGGAAATTTTAAACTATTGTTGATTTTGGAAATATTTTTAACATGTGACGATCATCCGTTGATACAATAAAATGTACAATACGAAAATGCAATAAATGATCCGATTTGAATTCTGCAAGGTTGTCGGCAGTCTAGATGTATGGACATATGGAGCCCAAAAATAATAATAATGGAAAGGGGATGAATATCTTAATGGGTAATATATGAAATCTACAATAAGACTAAGTTAATAACAGTATTAATCCTTATACCGAATATACAAATTATTGCGGAGTCGAATAAATGTGCGTTTCTTTAAATGCATGCAACAATTACAAGCGAATTTGGTTTTACTGTTTACTGAATTGAGATATTATTGGGCCTCGTACTAATCTTCAAGTGAAGAGGAAATGGCACTGATCGTAACCTGAAAAAAGTAATTAATCCACTCAATAAATTTCATCGTCAGATGCTGAATAATTTTTTTATCCCAGTAAAAAGTGCATATATATCGGCCTATAATGCAGTACGAATAAATTTCTGGGCTGAGTCCTAATATTCAATATTTTTTTATTTGCAATGATTTTGCTCTTCAGACCAATAAAAAAGATTTTAAAAATATTAAAATAAAGATCCAATCTATGGTAGTGGGCCCCAAGTTTGGGCTCTTGCAAAGAATTCATTTGTTGGGCCGGAATTAATGGGCCTGAGTTCTCAAATCTCTACTAGTAATGGTGGAACAAATCAAATCGGAAAAAGAAAAAAGAAAAAAGAAAGACTTACTTGGATCAACGGTGACGATCGTAGCAGAGCCTCCGAAGTCACAAGTTCCGCCGCCCGATTTCGTCTTCTGCCAGTAACTATTGAAAGCGAAGGAAGAATGCGCAACCACGGATGTCGGGTTGGAAGCACGCGCCGCCCGGCTGAATCGGCCCGCAGTCGGCGCCGGAGGCGCAGGCGTAGTCCAGCGCCGGCTGCATCGCGGAAGCCGCCACCGTCGGCTTCGCCACGCACCACGCCGCGTGGTCGGGTTTGGCGGCGGCGGCTGGAGACGGCGGAGCCGGGACGCGTGTCGCGGTGGTAGGGCGGTGGAAGGCGGCGGAAGTACGCACAGCGGAGGGTGGTTTTGAGGAGTTTGGTACGGCGGAGCGACGCCTGAGGCCGGCAAAATGTTTGCGTCAGCTGCATTCATCATTGAATCTGGAAAATGACATTTTATTCAGAATAAAATTAATTAAGAATGAATAAGAAAAATCATATGAATTCATAAAATAAAAAAAAATAAAAAAAAAAAGATTGAAAGACTAATTTTTTCCTAGTTGGGTTTGATTGTATGTAGTATGGAAAAGAAGTGTTAATTACCATAGGTTAATGTGGAGGTAGTGGAAGCTAATAGTGTTGAAATGGCTAAAATGTAGAGATTAGTTGTTGATTTCATCGTTAAGATTTGATGTGTGAAGATTGTATGTAGGGAGGCAAATTATAATGGAGTATTTAGTTAGTGAAGAAGAACATATGCTTGCCCCCAACACAAGCAAAATCCATGCAAAAGAAAAGTTTTGGAATTCGCCTTTTATTTTATTTGCTCCCTATTTTGCTTAATTGGTAAGCTAATCAGCTAAGAAACACTCTTACACAAGGTACAAAGAGAGGAGGAATATAGAAATTTAACGTTTTCATATATATACGACATGCATATTTATTCAAGTAACATTGTCAAATATTGTCTCAAACTAATCATCTGCAAAGTGTTTAATTATTCAGTGTAATGTAATTTTATTATTGAGGGTGAATATCATTTTTTATCCCAACATTTGCACATTTTAACGATTGTGTCCCAACGTATGTATATTTTCAAATTGATACCTAACATTTTAGAAAAATCAATTATATCATGTCTCTCACTTTCCGGCAATTGGTGTCTATGTGACTCGCCGAAAATCAACATAAACTATACATGTGGAAATTAAAATAAAATAAATAAATAAAAAAACTTTTAAAGGAATTTTAAAGAACTTTTAAAATTAAAATTGTCTACATTCTCCCAATGGTCGTGTGTGCAAAACTGCAAATTCTGGTAATTTTGTTTTTAAAGTTTTTTTTTTTTTTAATTTTAATATGAACGTGTATAGACTCCATGGATTCTCAGACGAGCCATGTAGACACCATTGTTGGGAAATGACAAACGGAAATAATTGTGATTTTTATAAAATGTTATGCATCAATTTGAAAACAGAGAAATAGGTAAAACTAGTCATTTTGAGATAGTAAAGATAAATAATAGTCACTTGGATAATAAAATAATAATAATAATAATTAAAAAAAAATAGTCACTCTTACCATAATACCCCCGCCCTTTACCGAATTCATGAATTTAAGGTTGTGAAATGTTTTAAAAATGTGAGGCAATTCACGAAGTCATGAATCCAAATCGTGAATTCACTTACATAAATGCCCGAAATCACGAATTTACAAACTCAATTCGTGAATTCACTCACATATATGTCTGAAATCACGAAATCACGAATTGAATTCATGAAAAAGAAGCAATTCACGATTTCTTTTTGTGTTTTTAACGAATTTCGTGAATTGATGAACCTCAATTCGTGAATTGAAGAACAAATGCTAAAAGAGAGAGAAAAAGAAAAGGTGATGTGTGTTTGTGTGTGTGGTGTGTGAGTGTGGTGTGCGTGAGTTAATTTATGGTGTTGTGTGTGTGTGTGTGTGTGAGAGTTTGTGTGTGCGTTGTGAGAGAGAGAGAGTTGTATGTATGTGAATAGGTGTGGATAAATTTACGTAAACAAAGGTATGTAGGACATACCATACCGGAAGAAACCGAAAATACCTTAATTAACGGTATATTGAATTTTTCGGTACGGTATAATACCATATCGAAGGTTTTCGGTACGGTAACGGTATAAGTTTTTCGATATCGCGGTATACCGGTCAATATCGAAAATTCAATATTACCGAAAAACTTTGGTATATACCGAACATTCGGTATGTACCGAACATTCGGTACATATGGATTATACCGAGATACCGAATGTTCAGTATTTGCATATTTTCGGTAGATACCCGAAATTACCGAAAAAGTTACATAATTTTCTAATATTAATTATATTCTAATTTTATTTTATATTTTAAAAATATTTCAAATTTAAATCTTAATAAATCTATAATTTTTTAATTATTTTCAATTTGTTATATTATCTAAAAACTATTTAAAATATAATATACGTAATTTGTGTTTTAATCTTTAGCGATCAAATATTAGAATACATATGCTAACAGAGAATCTTTAGAGATCAAATATTTTGAGACATGTTAGAACTTTTCTTTTCTATTCGCCATTTGTTTAGAGTTTGATGAGATGTGGACAATATTTATTGTATGAAAAAAATCAAATAGAAATTTTTTTCAGGTATAATATTCGATTTTTCGGTATATCAAAATACCGAACTTCGGTATACCGAAAAATCGGTACGGTATTGGCATGGACTTTGTTCCATATTGAATTTTACGAAATAACATAAATCGGTATATCGAAATATTCGGTACGGTAATAGTATGAAAAAGTGCATACCGAAAATTTTCTGTATGATATCGGTACGACGAAAAAATTTCAATATATCGTACCGGTCTACCCCTTTATGTGAATGTGTGTGTGCGTGTGTTGATGTGTTTTTGCGGGTGTGTGTGTGTTTCTGCGATGGAGTGTATGCGTTGTTGTGTGTGTTTTTGCGACTGTGTGTATTGCTGTGTGTTTGTTTTTGCGCGTGTGTTGATGTGTGCGCGAGTGTGTGTAATGTGTGCGTGAGTGAGTTTGGGGAGAAGAAGAAGAGTTAATTTTATAAAGGATATTAATGTACTTTAACTTTAAAAGTAATATATACTCCCTCTATCATGCCGAAATGACCTTATTTTCTTTTTTGGGTCGTCCCACCGAAATGGTCTTGTTTCCTAAAAAGAAAATAATTAGTGAATACAAAAAATTAATTAATGAATAAAAATTTTATAAATGACTTTATTTTTCTTGAAAGATTAAATATATTTATAAAAAATTTAAAACTTTAATTATCAAACACATTTTACAAATTAAACACTCCTTCCTTAAATCCCGTGCTGAAAAGAAATCAAGTCATTTCGGCGGGACGGAGAGAATATTTTTTTTTATCTTTTTTTCTCTAAATAGCTACTTTTTATTTTACTATCTCAAAATGATTATTTTCATAGGTGCCCCTTGAAAATATGTATACATTAGGATATATCTATTAAAATGTGTATAAGTTGGGACAATAAATAATATTTACCCTATTATGTACTACTACCTCTGTCCCATCTCATTTAATTTTTTTTATTGAATATATGTAAAGTATAAAATATACAAACAAGTCGAGTGAAGTGGAGTAAAACATGAGTTAGAGGGTGTTTGGCTAAGCTTATAAGCAACTTTAAGTAGCTTATAAGCTCTTGAAGTGCTTAAAAGCAACTATAGTGTGTTTGACAAAATAAGATGATTTATAGCTTATAAGCTAAAAAAAAATAAGCTACGAGAGCTTATAAACACAAAAAAAAAATAAGTTCCTCTACCCCAACTTGTTTTTGCTTATTTTCACAAGTAGCCATAAAATTATAAATGTCCTCATCTATGCTTTTGTTTCTAGCTTACGTCCTTTTACTGTACAAAATGTATAATTAAATATATATATATATATATATATATATATAATAATAATAACTCTGCAATATATTTCACGAAAATTTAAAAAAGATGAATTTAATTTTGTAATTACAAAAATAAGAATAAAAAAATATTTTAAAAAAATGGAACTGCTTCTAGCCTTCTACGCCCCATCTTTATCCCTTTCTCTCCGTCGACCACCCACCACCGCCGTCGCCGCCAACGAGCACCATGATTGATTCACACCAAATCATTTCATAAAATAATCAAATATAGATCCCAAAAATCTGGAATCTGCCAAAAAGTTAAGAAATTTAAATGTGGTGGTCGAATTGAGATTCGGAGGCATCACGAAGCTGAGGCGATCGAATCGAGGTGAACTTTTGAGGCGGGGAGAGAGCGGCGAAGGGGAGAAAAGAGAATCCTACGGCGGTGGACATGGCGATGGCGGTGGTGATGACGGGGGAGATGAACATTAATGGTTGTGTCGGCGGTTTTCTGTGTGGAGTGCGAACTGAGGAAGGAATGGTGGTTGACGGCGGAGGAAAGGGCAGCGGAATGGAGGAGGCCGAGATTTGGAGAATGCAGGTGCAGTGAGAGAGAGAGAGAGAGAGAGAGAGAGAGAGGACATGTGAGCGACGAGAGGGAGAAAATAATAAGAATGTTTAGTTTTTATTAATTTTAGAAGAAAATAATAAGAAAATAAAAATGTCATTTTTGGTCATTACATAATACATCACCATCTCATAAAAAAGCTTATAAGCTCAATTATCCAAACACTTTTCTAACTATAAGTTTCTTAAATTTTACATTTTATAAGCTTTTTAAACAACTTATAAACACCCAAACTTATAAACTTATAAATTTTTAAAAATAAGCTTAGCCAAACGGGCTCTTACTATAAGTTTGGACTTTGAGGGTCGGGACATGCACCCAAACTATTGGACCAAATTACCTTTAGGATTTGGTAAAATCATGTCGATTTTCCCATTCCTATAATTGTTTAGCCCAATAGGTTCCAAATTTTTGGGCCTAAACAGGGCCCAACGTATATATTTAGTAGTACCTTATTGGACACATTTTTAGCCTTTTAGGTATCGAAAAAGATATTTTGAATTGTCTGATACGCATTTAAGAAAAAAAAATATTTTCATTTTCTATATCTTTTCAAAATTGGACTGATTTAATAAGTCCAAATTCGAGCCATGCTTCCGCTTAGGGCTGTCTATTCGGGTGGGTCCGGTACCCGACCCGAAATTTTCATAAAATTAGGACCCATAGTCGATTAGGGATGATAATGGGTCGGGTACCCACCCATTTAATCTTTCCTAAACCCAAACCCATTAAAATTTTCCGTACCATACCCATCCCAAACCCGTTTAAAAATTAATTTTTATACCCGTACCCGCCCCAAACCCATCAGGTAATACTCATTAATTACCCGATAAAATCCAAACTCTACACATTAATATAAATAGTTTTTAAAATTTTATATAACAAAAATTATAACTATATATATACCAATCGAAAGTCAAAACAATTATTTAAACATGCAAATCTTATTATAAATATGAACTAATAAAATTATAAAACAAATCTCAAGATAAATACCAATAAAATATTAATTTTGATACATAAAAAAAGGAAACCTAGAATTACGAATAGTTATTAATATTTTAATTCACACACACATACATACATATATATGGGTTTGGGTAGTAGGTACCCGAACTTATCTACCCATACCCAACCCAAACTTATTGCGGGTATCAATTTTATTACCCAAACCCGTTTAGTTTTACCCGAACATGTCCTGTTAGGGTTTGGGTGGGGCGGGTACCCGCAAAAACTCAACCCATTGACATACCTATACTCGACCCGTAAAAAAATTTGGGGTACCCAAAACCGACCCGTATTTATTTCGGATCGGTTCCGGGTACCCAAAAGTACCCAAATTATGTGCTTTTTATTTGAAAAAATATAATTTATTTTACCTTATATCCAAACTTCAACATAAAAATGTTCTAACAATTAACACATAATATGCAACATAATAATAACTTGTATCCCATCATCCAAATTCTCGAAAAATAAAAATAAACATCACAAGTTTATAATCACAATCACAAGAATAAATGAAGAATGATAGTAGGGCTTCGAACTTTCTATGCATGAAAATGAAGAATGAATAATATTATAATTAAATAAATCAATGTATTAATATAAAAAAATATATTATATTTAAATAAGTTCGGGTATCGGTATCCGCCTTTCGGGTCCGGGTAACCCGAAAACCCGAAAATATTTAGAAATCAGGAACCGGACCCGACCCATTACCCAAAATTCCCAATTTCGGGTACCCAAACCCGGCTCGAGTCCGGTTCAATTCCAGGTAACCCGAAAACCCGAAACCATTTAGACAGCCCTACCTCCGCCTCGTATATGATTAAATTTGATCGGCCTTTCACGGCTCAATTTAAAAATTATTTCTTTTATTTTACTTTTTCACAAGAAATAAGAAAATTGTAGTAGTGTTTTGCTATAATTATGGAAAAAATAAGCTCCAAAATTTTAGAGCGATAAATAAAGCGGAAAGTGCGGGAAAGAGTTGATAAGAGAGGGAAAAGAAAACAATATTGAGCATTTTTGCTAATGGAAACAGAGGCTGCTGCACTCGAGCAGCTCGTAGGCATGGGCTTCTCCGCCGACTTGGCCGCCCAAGCCCTCGCCGCCGCCGCCGGGGATCTCCACCAAGCCACCGATTGGCTCCTCAACCACGACCGCCGCCCTCCGCAAACTCCGCCGCCGGGTTCCACCCCTCCCAATGTCCAGCCCAAAATCAACCGCTTTTTCAACCTCAACCCCCAAAATAAAACCCTCCAAGAATCCCAAGAGACCGAGAAAAGGGTACAGTCCCCTTCCCTCATTCACCGTCAAAAGCGGCCGAGATCGCCGGAAATTCAACAACCCTCCCCCAGCGCCGCCGCGGCAGAATCAGCCCCGCCGAATGCGCCGCTGTCCGAGCGTATGCGCCCGCGCGTTCTTGACGAGGTCGTTGGGCAGGATCACCTTCTCTCCGGCGACTCCCTCCTCCGCTCCGCCGCCGCCCGCGGACGCCTTCCCTCCATCATCCTCTGGGGCCCTCCCGGCACCGGCAAGACCTCCATAGCCAGAGCCATCGTCATCTCCTGCGGCGCCGCCGCCTCCTACCGGTTCGTCTCCCTCTCCGCCGTTGCCTGCGGAGTGAAGGAGGTGAGAGAAGCCGTGGATGCAGCGCGGCGGAGCAAAAAACGAACCGTCCTGTTCCTCGATGAAGTCCACAGATTCAACAAGGCGCAGCAGGATTCCTTCCTCCCGGTGATTGAAGACGGTACCATCGTCTTCATCGGCGCCACCACCGAGAATCCGTCGTTCCACCTCATCACGCCGCTGCTCTCGCGGTGCCGAGTCCTAACCCTCAATCCCCTCAACCCCCAAAATCTCACCACCCTCCTCAAACGCGCCGCCGCGGATGCAAATAGAGGATTACTCTCCGCCCTAAAATCCACAACCATAACTAGTTTGGAATTAAACGATTCCGCCGCGGAATTCCTCTCTCTCCACTCCGACGGCGATGCCCGCGTCGCTCTCAACGCGCTCGAATCTGCGGCCACCACCGCCGCCGCGAGAATCAAGGGCGACGCACACCTCGTCATCAGCGTTAACGACGTGAAAGAAGCTATGCAATCCAAGCATGTAGCCTACGATCGAGCAGGTGAAGAGCACTACAACCTCATCAGCGCACTGCACAAATCGATGAGAGGCAGCGACGCCGACGCTGCAATCTACTGGCTAGCTCGAATGCTCGAAGGAGGGGAGGAGCCCCTCTACATAGCGCGTCGCCTCATCAGATTCGCATCAGAAGACGTAGGTTTAGCAGATTCACAAGCACTGACGCAGGCTGTCTCCTGCTACCAAGCCTGCCATTTCATAGGGATGCCGGAGTGCGGCGTCGTTTTGGCTCACTGCGTCGCCTACTTGGCGTTGGCGCCAAAATCAGTGGCCGTGTACCGCGCCATTGGAGCTGCGCTGAAGGTGGTGAAGGAATCCGTAGGGCAGAATGAGAGGGTGCCTATGCATTTGAGGAATGCACCGACTAAGCTGATGAAGAATCTCGGCTATGGCGAAGGGTACATTTATCCCCCGGAGGCCGACGACTCGTTGCAGACCTACCTGCCTCCGTCGCTTCAAGGCTACAAATTCCTACATTGGCCATAGATGTTTCAAAAGCATGCTCATTTGTAAGTTAAAAAGTCCTCTGTTTTTGCTAAGCATCATATGCTAATATAATACTTTATGAAGGAATCCCTTCTTCATAAACTGCGTGAAAAACATATATGGAAAAATGCGCTTCTTCTTCATTAAACTATGCAAGTAAGAGATATGATACACTCGGCCATAAAATGATGGCAGGAGGGAGAGAGAGAGAATAGAGTATGTAGCCATACTAAAAAGTATTAGCTGCTAGTTGTAGCAGAAGCAAGCACTTTTCTCATCTATAAACATCCTAGCTAGGAAGCTCATACTAAAAAGTAGTATGACCTAAAAATATGGCACTGTAAACTAAACTCCTCTAATTTCTTCACCACGGAGTTAGCTCAGCCATAGTAACAGATTCCAATCCTACTTCTTCTTCTTTGAGTTCCGTCAAAGGACAACTTTGACGAAAAGCGGAAATGTAGTCTCTTCCCATAAATACAGAATTTCTGGCTCTCTATCTGATTATATACAACTGGAATCAGTCATCAAATTCAAGAACTGCCAGCAACCTCTGCAGCTCGTTGCCTCATCATTTCCATTACAGCAGCTCTTCTTCGTGAATCCGACTGCTGCTGAAGCCTTTTCAGGTGTACCCTCAAGTCTCTGCAAAAGTATGAGATAGAATTCATCAATTCATGCATGGAAATTGCTGAATAATCCATGGAAATTAAAGAGTTAAGTAGAATGTAGATATTAGGAATCTGTGAACAAACCTGCAACGTGGCACGTTGCAGTTGGCTTCTTTGCATGCCCGAGCATGAAGCTGAAGAAGGTGCCACATTTTCTTACACAAAGGACAGCCTCCAGAAGCACGTCGCTTGCACTGGATGCCATGACGGAAAAGTCCTTTCACCTTTCGACAGTTTGGATATTGGCAAAGGGTTGCCCTGCACTGAGAAGCATGCACCAGGAGATCGAGCATTTTCCTCAACTGCAAAAGAGAACCAAGAAATTCAGAATTTGTTTACGTTAACAAAAGTAGGTGGTGCTACATGAGTAATCTTCATATGAGAAAACTCAAAGATCTGAGCCATTAATCGATTATTTTGATGGGACGGAGGCGTTTAAAGCTCCTGTGAGCGGTTCCAGTAGAGTCCTTACAGTAGGGCATTTCAAGCTCCAGGCAAGTCATTCTCATTCATTTGGGCAGCAAAGAGACAAGTACAAACAGACAAGACTAGGTAAAAGCTATACACAATGTGCAATGTGTATAACACACACAATGAAAGAAAAAATTACCTGTGTGACTCGTAATTGCCTAGCTTCTTTGTTCTGCGCATTGGGGTCAATGGTCTGATTATTAATTAACACATGAGGATGATCTTTTCCTCCATCCTTCTGATAGCAAGCATTGCATATATCATAATCTGGGCATGTCTCACAACGCCAGCCTTGCCCAGATTCAATATCGAGGTGACATTTAATGCATGCCGTGACAAAAGCAGGAGCAGTAGGATTGTGCAGATGATATAAAACCATCATGGAAGAATGCTTAGCTCTACGAAGAGTATCATATTGATAATGGTTTCCTTGACAAAGACTGAGAAATGCCTGTCTTGTGTCGAAAAATTCGCTTTCAAGACTCTCATTGTCTTTGGTATCATCAGGGACTTCAGCGATTTCAACCTGAAGATTCATAATTTTTTTCAGTACAGATGGTGAACCCAAATGAATTGCATCGGGGTAAAACACATGAGCATAAAACCAATGGCAACCATAATAAGGATTATAGAGACTTACGGGATAAAGTGGATGGGCATCCTTGTAGTTTATAGGATGTCTCTCCCTGTCATCACGTTTGCGCTCAGCATCATAGCATCTGAAAAAGTTGAAAAGGAGTGAATTAGTCCCTCTATTCCAGAATGGAAATGATACAGATAAATCCATCCAATCCACTAATCAAGGTTGGTATGTCAACCACAGCCATTTACCATCATGTCTCTGAGGTTTGAAAAGGACAAGAAAAGCTCTGGAGTCTTTAGAAAAGGGGGGAGGAGGAAAGGGAACATGCCTATCGGAAGCATATAAAAGACTAATACCAGAGATAAAACATTTTTATAATTCGAATGCCTGGAATAGAACATATCTTGGAAATGAAATCAAAAAGAAGTTTTACTTTTAACTAAGGCAGAAAGGGAATACTGAATAGAACCCTTACTTGTCACAGAGCTGAAACTTTTTACACTGCGTCTGCCTGCAGACCCACCGTTTTCCAGAAACCATTAGGATGCAGCAATGAGAACATGAATGCTGTAAGTGAACCATGATAAAATCTTCCTTCATTGAAGTTATGGTGTCACCAAGCTAGGGGAAAAAAGAAGTCCTTTTAGTATAACCAATAACAGCAGTAATTGCTTAGTCTAGTAACTAAAATTCTTATGCATGACAAAGATCTTACCCTATGCATTAACATCAAATCCTTTGATGCATTACTAGAAAGATCTGTTTGGCCAGATGCCTTCAAAGCTCTTTTTGTAATGCTCTTTTTCAAGGTTCCCTTCTTGGACTGTTTTCTCCCATCTTCTTCTTGTTGTAGTTGAGATATGATATCCTCCGCAGCACCAGGCCAATAATCTCCATCAAAGTATGGCAAACGAGATGCAGTTACTTTTGCTTTACATTCACCAGTTGACACAAAGAAATGTTCGTACAGATTGGTAAGCTCTACTACAATATTTTCCTTTGTGGCTTTCCGCAGCATGGCCAAGTACCTGAACAAGAGAAAACGTATAAGGTAAAACGATGCTATGCATTAGCACTCATTATCAGATGGTAATGGTACCTACCATTCTCGAAGTTTGTCAGATTTTGGAGTCTTTTGAATTTCTGGGTGACAATACAAAATGTAGTCTTCACCCTTCAACGGAGGGCATGCCCAGATGTAGCAACTCGTAAAACCACGCATTTTGCAGTACTCCAGATATCCAATCTAAAATAGAAACATGTATACACACACATAAATGAACATACACAAATGATAACATTTTTCTTTATGTAGATGCATCAACTATAAGGACGTAGAAGAGTATGGCAACTTGCCAGAATTTCATGGTACACAAATGTCCTCAAAGCCTCGCCTGACACTGCTTTGACCTCTGGCCTAAAATACTTAACAGAGTCGAGGTAAGAGAGGTAGACTCTTCTATGATTTGGCTGCTGGCATTCAGACCCAAATTCTTGAACATACATGCCAAACAAGCATACTTCCACACCTTCAATTCGCTGAAATAACAGCACCACCTGTAACATAGCAAATACAGATGTAAAAAACATTGATGTTGAGGCATGTAATTTGCAATAGCAACTAAAAACAACCTTACTTAAATTGGTTTCCAGTATTTGCAAACAGAAAAAAGACACCAAGCTTAAGTAAGAAGGGGATGGCTTTCAAATTTCTCTCTCAACAAAAGCCAGAATTTACAGACTAAAATAAAAAAATTCACAAAATGGCAATAGAATTCATAGAACACTTTAATACTAACCGCAAGGTATATATGAATAGAATGTCTTCATATTTATTTCTATGATTTAATGCAATATTTTAAGGGGATTTAATGCAATTTTCAGTGTGCTAAAACCTTTGACGAGCATACATTGAAGAACTGTAAAAGGCAGTAATCTCAAGTCGTAAAGACAGACCTTAGATTTATAGGGGTACTCTGTCGGATAGTTTTCCTCTTGGAAAATCTCCAGGAAGCGAGGCTTCACATCCAACTTTTTGTCCACTGATGATACCACTCTTACAACAAGTTCTTCTGCTCCAGGGACCTGGAACATTTGGAAAAATGTTTATGACGTGGACAACAGAAATTCAACAATAATGCTCACACTAACAAATGCACAAACCACACCGCATTTATGTATTTTGTGAAAAAACAACTGACCATATTCAATATGAATAAAATGTAATCAAGCAATTATATCCTGAACTATCTTTGATTCACCATAAAATGCAATACTTTGTTTTCGATAAAAGCGAACGAATTTTTTTTTTCCAAATCCAAATATTATAAATCAATTTTGTAATGTTCCCCAGCTCATGTATGGAATCTATTATAAAGTCATGTAATTTTGTAAGCATCTAATTGATTTAAAAAGGAAATAATAAAAAGGTACTGTTGAAATCTGCAACTTTAGACACTCTTGAAAAGTAATTCCTTTTTAAGTCATAAGAAGCTTCACAAAATTTGACTATTATTGTCTACAAGGTTGCAAATAGGAGCAAGTGGCACATCCAAAACGAGCTAGATATGTTTCCTCAGAGAAAAAAAAAAAAAAAAAAAAAAAAACAATAGTAAATCACAGTGCCTAATGTAATTATGTCAGCAAATAACATAAAGATACATCTCATGCCAGACAAAATAAAAGAGCTAATCACCTCATCATAACTTTTGCCTTGAGCCCTTGCTCTCTCGTGCCTCTCTTGCTTCAATTTTATAATTAAGCGCTGCTCCAAGTGATCACTAAGATGTGATCTAGGCAAATCTTTTGCACCGAGAACAGCACTCTGTTGTAATGGCACACGTTCTCCCATTTCAACTTCTGCCATATAACAATTTGGACAAGTATACTCGGCTTCTCCACCATTATTTCTTCTACCATTAAACAATGCACAGATTTGATGCTGCCAAGCTTCACACTTGTCACATTGAACCCACTGCAAGAAAAAAAAAATTAGTATAATCTGAAAGTAGATATCATCATATCACAATAGAACACTTCTGCGAGCAGATAAGGCATTACCCATTCTTCAGTTTCCTCATCGTTTTTCTTTTTCTCCACCCTTGCCTTTGGAATAGTAGATCCATCTACTGCAATGGTGTCTCCATGAGAATTATTGTAGCACGGGATGCAGAAGCAATGACGGGTATCACCAGATCCAAAAGTGTAATACATTGCATTTCTTTTGATGCGAGCACCACATGGAGTACAATATATAGGAGGAGGTTCAAAAGTAAGCTTCTCAACTGCACACAACTGGCAAGAATTTTCACTCATTGAATGCTCCATTGCCTGATTTCTTTCTGCCTTTGCTTTACTCTGTGGATCAAAAGAGAAGCGGGCTGAGGGAGTCAGATCCAGATTAAATACAACAAACTATCACAAAAGAACACCAATAAGCTCTTAACTTTCCTATAAGATAATATATAGTCTATGACTAAGATGAAAATTCATAAGATGCTTTGAATTGCTAAAAGGTAACATTGAGGAGCCTTCAAAGACGCACATGCAGCATCTTGGCTGCAACTAATCAAGAAGAGTAAAATGTACTTAAAATCCTAGTGCGCAGAGAAAATGAAAAAGACTGACCTGTCCTACCCACTGTCGGAGACCCATAATATGTTGGCGGACTTGTTCAGGGGTGAACAATTCTATCATTGATACTCCCTTTATTTTTGGCTTCCCAGACTTGGATGTCTCAGGAGGTAATGAATTGTTTTCCTGCTTAGGCTGCCCCATATCCATTTCTGTCTTAAGAACCTGCTGAGCTCCATATCCAGCAGAATCACTAGGTGCCACATCATCACCTTTTGGAGTTTGGAAGTAGGCATCATCCAAGTTGTCCTTTTTTATCTCGATGATTTTGGGACTCTCCTGTGCAACACTTCCAGAAATCTTCACTTTCACATCGCTAATTTCAGATTTTACAGGAATCTGGTAATCGCGATCCTTTTGACTATGCAGCACTTCCTGGATATGACTATCACTTACAGTAGAAGCCAATGCCACAGAGCACCCACTGCTAGGGACAAGAGACTGCAAACCTTGTTCGACTTTTGTGCGTTTAATGGGAGGTTGTGACGCTTCAGGAGTTTCAGCTATTATTGGGTCCATCTTAGGAGTAGACCTTCCCACAGTTCCAGGAGTATCATGGTTAGAAGATT
The DNA here is from genome assembly GCA_001642375.2 of Mentha longifolia. Taxonomy (NCBI): domain Eukaryota; kingdom Viridiplantae; phylum Streptophyta; class Magnoliopsida; order Lamiales; family Lamiaceae; genus Mentha; species Mentha longifolia. The sequence continues at coordinate 1,512,681 of CM038119.1, read as the reverse complement.
CAGTAACTAATGTAGGCAGACCAGAACTCACATCAGAACGAGCAAGTGTCTTTAATTGGGCTGTCCGCTGCGCAAAACTTTTAACAGGAATACAAACAGGGCAAGTTGCATTCTCACAGTGCTTATAATGGAAGATTAAAACCTTCGTACCACGGCAACGAGGGTATGCACACTGGGAAACATTGCAACTTCCAATATGCTTCAGCAGCTTCTGACCACTTAAGCAGTGAGTCTCAGGGCATTTCCCCTCTGGGAAATGACATCGGCGCACATGCAGCATAAACAACAACCATCTTAGTTGGTACTTGAACTGTTTTTCCCGAGTAATGCTATTAGTTCGAGATGCCGGATCACTTGTGTTCAGCGGTTCTGTTGATCTAGAAATTTCAGAGTGGCCAATAACAGATTCCTCAGAGGATAGATTATTTGGTTGAGCTCCATCTTGCCTGGTTAGTCTGTGATGAATTTCATCTTGCATAGCCTGATCAAGTGGGAGTCTTCCTGATGCATCCACATCTTGAGGCTTGGAATACCGTTGACCGCCCAATGCTGTGTCTGGTTGGACAGCACCAGAAAGACCAGTAAAATCACTTTGATTGTTGCTAACAAATTGTTGTGGATGCAAAGATGGGGTATCATGTGGTGTAGATGAATGAGAAAAAGGCTGAGCAGCTCGTGAATGGCCCTCTATAGAGTGTGAATGAAACTGATTCTGTATATCAGAATGGAAGGGGTAGGAGACTTTTGACTGTAAACCATCATTATGATGCTCTGTTCCAATTTCCAGCTTCGCCTCAGAGACCATACTGGGTGATTGATGGGATTGATTAAAAGAATCATTTCTCATCAAAAACTGGTTCTGCATTTGCCTCTTTGGTTGCAATTGATGCTGTGAAAGTTGCCGTTGCTGAAACTGCTGGGATGGCTGTTGAAACGGTTGGGGCTGCTGAGGTTGCAAATGACTTTCTTTCACTGAGTACTGTGATTGAAGATTCAACTTTTGTGATTGATCTATTGACTGAGGATCCAAAGTTATCACCTGTTGAGAAGAAGATGCATTTGACTGGCTATTGGTCATCAAAGAAGAATCTGTCTTGGGCATCGATTGCAAGGACATGGCGTTCAAACTGGGGTTGTTACTCGTTGACCCAACAGCTGTTACAGGATTATACAAGTTTCCAGACACAGAAGCATCAGTGGCACAAAGTCCATATCCATCACCTGTCACGCAGAGGAGTGTCAAAAGAAAAGAATACAGCAAAGAAGCTTCATAATAATCTGTCATTACATCAGGATTCTGAAAAACATGTGGAGACACAGAAGAATGGCTGAGAACTGAGTACCTTGTGTTACTGGTCTTTGGTGATGTGGGTCAAGATGCTGGGACAAGGGCTTGGCGGAATTGCCATATATATTTCCAGATAAATGCCCTTCGGTGGCTCCTGGGCTATTCATCACAGGCATATTCTTTCCCATCATTCCAAACCCTCCGCTTAGGGGCCCAGGAGATATTCCAAAGGGTTTCTGTTGCGTCATAGAACTGCCTCCACCCCCCATTTGTGCACCAATATTATGCAAGACACGAGAATTTTGACCACCAACATGCTGCTTCTGCAACAAAGGTTGTGCTACAGTCGTAGAGTCAACATCAGGGCATGCTCCAACACTATCAGATGGCTCAATTTTCGTAGACTTGTTGTTGCTAGTGTTACTATTCATGCCATTAATATTAGAGTTATTAATTCCAGGAGTTGGGATCATTTGACTTGTCATTCTTGGCACACCCATGGATGTCATTATGTTATTTCCCACAGGATTGCTCAAGAAAGCATTTGATGATTGCTGATACCCACCAGCCACAGATCCTGCAGGAAATTATTTCTTTAGATGAGAGAAAAGTCAACCAGATAGTGGATAAAAGGACTGAAGAAAACGTCACGTGAACTAAAAGAACTACCATGCGAACTTCCAGAAGACCCACTCCGAGTTGGAAAGAAGCTCCCCGAATTGACAGTGGACGATGCAATTGTGTTGGAACTACTGATATTGACAAAAGAACTATCCACTGATGAAGTTCCAGCATAGCTTGAATTCCCAGTTTGTTGAAATCCAGGTGTGGGTATCATTGCACCTATCGGAGGGGAAGAACTAGCATGTGACAACTGCTGGTTGTGATTACTTGTAGGGAAGCGCTTAATCAGAATGTGCAAACGCCTCTCTAAAGTCTCCAGATTTAGATACTCCTCCTGACAACAAATGACATAATAAGAAAAAAATAGAAAAAGCCTTGATCTAACTCAATTACATAAATATTTATCCTAACAATTGTCCAAAACACACATGCACACACTTAGATATGCCAAAATACAAAGATCCTTGAAACTTACACTAAACTTTATAGGTCAACCTTGAAATATTTTAATGCAATGTTAAGCACCAAATAAATAAGTTACACAATGAAGATGATTGCAATAAGACCAGCATAAAAGATAAACACACCATCGTCTGAGCACTTTTGAATAAACCATCTTCTAGACGTCTCACTATATCGACCAACCTCCTGCTGGGAGCCTCAGGAGATTGTTGACGCCGTTGCATTAGAAAATTAAAGCTGCAGAACAGAAAAAACAGAACTTTTAGCAGCAGTAATAAAGAAAACAACTTCTAGCATATTGAAGAAGTGACCTTCACCTATTCCTAAAAACCAGGAAGCACTGGGAATAGCGTATGCATACATAATCCAACTAGAATTGCAGACAAGGAAAATGATGTCATCCTTAATGTCAACGACACTATCTACCTACTCTATTAACAGGTAGCGTATTAATTATGCAACAAGTTAATTAAAATAAACCATGAATTATTAAAAAGTTAGAAGGATAAAGCAACTATCTGCCTGCCCAATGAATCTTAACTTTACTGATCCCAGTATCACCGGCAAGGTACCAGATGTTATTAAACCTAATCATCAAATCAAGAAAAGGAGCACATTTATATTCTGTAATCTATACAATAATGAAATGTCCAGAAAACTATGCAAGAGTACACAGAAATCACTTCTACTTGTTGAGGCTTGATAGTCCTCCAAGCATTCAGTCACTTCACTTGTTATTTCAATAAACCAGATACAAGTCAACATTTCATAAAAGTTTACCAAGGATACGACTGAACCTATATCTGCAGAACTTGATTTTTTGTAAGACAACAAGAATAGGTCTTACATTTTGTCTAGCATATATTTGCGTCTCTTGACAGTTTCTGGGTCCATATTGGGTACATTTCGATGAACATTAAGATTCTGCATTTGGCTGGCCATTGGGTTCCCATTTTGCTGTGGTAGCCCAGGCAACATAGTACCAGCTTGGCTTGGTACCTGGCCTGAGATCTGTCCTGCATGGTGTGTTTGTAAATTCATCTTTTATCTTAGACCAATAAATATGTGCTTTGTAACATGAATTTGACTCTTGACTAGAGCCAAATACCAAAGAACAAAGTTCAATCCGGTCAAGTCCAGAGCAATGAAAACCAGCAAAAACCTGTCAATCAAATCAAAATAGTGTTAGAAAGTAAAAGAAAACGAAAAAAGAGAAATAAGTGCATACAGATCCTGAAAATATTGAAAATATCCGTATGTGCACTTACATTAACAATTTAATAATCAAACAGAGATAAACATTCAAAAGCACGTGTGGACTGATAAGCTAATTTCTTTACTTGATGCGGTACTTCAATTCATGACTTAAATGTTCAGCACTTGTTTACAAGAATTACAGAGTATAACAATGAACACTACAGAAAAAAAACGCTTCATCTTGTGAAAATGAGTCGTCAATGATCTATAAGGGGACCGATCTCAAATTGATCCCAAAACAACATGGACCAGAGAGAGAAAGAGAACCCCAAATTCAAAAGCTTATGCCTTTGCAAACCTAGTAAAAACCCAAATCAAGCACACAAAAACTAATTATATAATGCATTTCCCAGTAGCCTGATAGCAAGCCCAAACAAACACACATATATATTGGACATGATGAAACTAACTGCATTGGGTTTAACTTTAGAGTTGATCCGAGCAGCATCGCAAAAAGTCCGGGCTCCTTTTACCAAAATTAGACTTCAGCACCAAACACAAGGTAGAGCAATCTCGTAACATTAAATTTCTCAGAAATGATCGCATGCATAGAACACAAGAGATTGGAACTACACGATAATATGGACTGGTATCGACTGCGTACATATAAGAAATTCAAAACTTTTTGAAAATCAATGAATTTCAAAATTGCTAGGGCTTCATCAAATTGGGGAAAATCAAATTAGGGCATCAACTCTGATCAAACCAACGTGGATTTTCAATTGGGGTTAAGATTGATTGCACCGAACAATCAAATCAAACAACAGAACGATGAGATGTACACACTAACAGCAATCAAAGAACGCACCGGAATTGAAAGCGTCACGTACGTGAGCTAAAGCGAACAGATAAATAAGCAAATAATATACAGAATGGCCGACGGCCAGCTACGGCGGCGCTGGAGTTCAACCGGCGGTCGTGCCAAGATTACGGCGGAGAGCGGTGGTTCGGAGAAAAAATTGGGGGCTGATTTAGAATTTGGGAATTTTTGTTATTTTTTCTTTTTTTTTTCTGACTGTAGAATGGGCGGTATTTAACTTTTCTTTTCCATTTTTCTTTTCGTGAAATTATGTAATCGAATTACATTAGTATTATTTTATACCTTTCTGTATTGTTGCCCAATATAACTCATTTAATAAAAGGAAGAGTTATACTTAGGAAATTATACTAGTATATCAGATATCAGGTACCGGTATAAAAAAGAGACGAGACATTTTTTAAGAAATTTTCAAGTCGAGGTTTGGGACTTTTGATACTATGTGGTGAAAAAGATAAATGGGTGATACTAATGTAAATATTGGTATATGAAAAATATTAAAAGTAGAGATATGAGATATCAAAGTACTTCGTATGATTTTTATATACATATTATAATATACCAAACACATGGTATGACTATGACCAATTTTTAATAATCATAGCTAATATACGTATATGGATATCAAATGACTGAAACGACCTTTTAGTTACTATGTATTACTACCTTCATTTCACTTAAAATGACTCATTTAAATAGTCGCTTTTCTGGTACGTTTTTTCATGCTTCTTGATGATGGGTTTTAAAATATATTTTTGAAGAATTATTTTTTTTACGAGATACTACAATAGTCGTAGTATCCCGTAAAAAAAATAATTATTCAAAAATTCATTTTAAAACTCATCAACAAGCGTGAAAAAACGTGTCAGCAAAAGCTAAAAAGTTTTGAGGCAAGATAAATGAAATGGATGGAGTATCTACTCCACATACTATACAATCGTAATTTAGTTTTGGAACCACTTCATTTCGTGCGTATAATTATTTCTCGTATAATATGATCCAGTAATGCTCCCATATTACAATATAGACAAAAACTTGTGTCAGCCGGAGGCACTGTGCGGCCGGGCCCAATGTGCCAATCTTTATACAGAAAAGTGTCAATCTATATGAATAAAAGTGTCAATCTTTAACATAATTATTTTACAAATAAAATACCAATTTTTAAAAGTGTCAATCTTTATACAGAAAAGTGTCAATCTATATGAATAAAAGTGTCATTGTTTTAGCCCGGCCGCACGGTGCCTCCGGCTGACCCAAGTGTGTCTCTACAATATATATTGTACGCATGTTATAAACTGGAGTATAATTGTATGCTTAGTTATCGGGAAATAATTTATAAATATTATATATATAAGAAAAGTATCACTTCAACAATAATATATAAAATATATATATATATATATATAATTTAAAATGTTCAAATATATGTTGTAATTTTAGCATTAAAATTCATGCATTATAATATTTTAGTTGTAATTTATTCTTAAATATTGTAGTGAAAATTAACTAACCCAGATAATTTTTAAAAAATTATTGTTAACTCCTAAATGTTAATAAAAAAAAATTAATATAGATAATATAGTTTTGGAAGGAAAATTTAAATAAGACTATTTTACTTTTTAGTATATATAGTAGAAATGCTCCGTTACTCACCGTGGGCACACTTAATGTGCCCACGACTGACGTGGCAGTGTTACGTCAATATCTTTTCCTTTTAGGATTTAATTTTTTAGCAGGTTTAATTCTTTTTTGATATGATTTATTTTTATAAAGTATATCAATTAATTTTTTTCCTTAAATATAATGTTGTCACCTCAGATGTGGGCATATTAAACATGCCACGTTTAGCAAGAGTATTACTCATATATATAGTAGATTTATACAATACACTTGCATACGTAATATTTATATCAGTTACTTTTCAATTGTTCTGTTATACATATAAGTATATAGCACACGCATTAGGTAATTGTAATCTAAACCCTGGTTCTACAATAATCAGAAAAATGAAAACTTTTTAGTTTTTGACTTTTGTCTACAAGAAACTGAAAATTCTACTTTTTAATATTTAAAAAAAATCAACCATAAGATTATAAATATATATATATATATATACACACTTGTTTAGATTAGAAAAACTAAAGAATTAGATTGCAATATTTAACATGGTCTAATCAATTAGCATAATCGCAACCATAAATATGCAAATCTTATTTGTTTACTGTGTACTTTATAATCTAAATTTCACATTGTTAATGATTGAACAAATTCTCACGATTTGGACTCTAAATTACACAACTAACCAACCTGGTCGATCTTGTTTTTATAGGCAATTAATGAACGTTGACAAGGAATAAATGAACACAAAAATAATGGAATACAAGGGATTTACGTGGTTCGATCTACCGGAATAGATCTACGTCCACGGAGCAAAAAGAGGGGATGTATATTATTGCTAGTATATGTGTGTTGCTTATAAGATTGTTCTCCCCTCTCATTCTATTCTAAACCCCTATTTATAACTACTTATATGGAGCTTGATTCTAATACAAAGTATATTCCTATAAGGACTCTTTGAGTTTATCTTCTTCTAATGGATAGACACCGAGCTTCTATATCTCTCTTGGAGCTTGAGTTGTAATCGATGTAGGAGTCTTGATTGTCTTGATAAGGAAGTCTCTTATTCTTAATTGGGCCGAGCTGCATAGGCCTAGCTTAACTGTCGGGGCCCAACTATATTGGGTCTGATGCTTGGGCCTAGGAGCTGGGTCGTATCCTATCACATCCCCCCCCAAAAGATGTAGAAGCGAGGGTGTGACTTGGGGTAAATAGTTGAGGTAGGAGTATAGTAAAGTACATTGCCCCGTCGAAAAGTAAATTGACGAAGTCAAGTGCATACCGCCCCGTTGAAGATGAGGGCAGAGAAAAGCACCTTGCCCCGTCGAAAAATAAATTCAACGAAGTCAAGTTCGGCGCGTCCCGTCAAGGACGAGGTAAAGAAGAAATGCCTAGCCCCGTATCGTCTAGCCGAAGTCGAACACGGGATGTGAGTCACTTTTAATTAATGCACCGGTTGGATTCCTGATAAAGTAGGGCGTGATTGGATGTGGGGGGAAGGCGAAAAGGCGGAATAGGGATAAAGCTTCTTTGATACGTCATTCCCTCACATTTTCTAAAACTTTCAAACTTCATTCGAGTTTCTGCACTTTTATTTTTCTCTTCCGCCGCTTGCGATTTTCACCGCCGCCGCTTAACCGTCGGAGTTCTTCACATTTTCTTCACAAGTAAGTTATTTTTACCATGACCTCTTCTTCTGTTAGTGGTAGTCACAGTGATGAGTCCGTTTCTCCGCCGGGTTCTCCGGCGGCGACATTTATTCCATCGCCTTTCATAGATATCGAGTGTTTTACGGTAGATTTCTCTGTTCCTAGCATCCGTAGCGTACGGTTTCCTCCCGTAGAAAAATCCGGTAAAGTTCATGATTTTCCGTCGATTTTAGATGGTTCGAGGATTCGGAAAATTACAAAACAATTTTTATTTCCTAACTCTGTGCTTCTTGTCGCTCCCCGTCCGGAGGATAGGGCTTGTGCGCTCCCGAACGGATTTTTTACCATTTACGAGGACTACTTGAACTGTGGTCTTCGTCTTCCTCTTCTTTCGATTTTTGCTGATCTGCTACGGAAGTTCGGCATGCCCTTAGGGCAGATTATGCCGAACTCCTTCAAGCAGCTAATTGGTCTTAGAACCGAAGCTGGTCGCTTCAGTCATCCGCTTACACTAGAGTTAATTCTTAGGTTCTTCCAACTGAAACCTAGTTCGTCAGGATGGTTTTATCTCTCCCCTTCCCGTGGCTTTCGAATTAAAACGAAGTCAAAAATTTCAAACTGACAAAAGAAATTTTTCTTTTGCCGATCCGAAGAGGTCCCTCAATTTATCTGGAAAACAGATAAGCTAGAGTACCAAGGCACCAAAAAGGAATTTGGTGACCTTGAGAAAAATTTGGTAGAGCTCGGCGTCATTTCCGGGGAATACGGCGAGGCCGAGCTCGCCTTTCTGGGGTTGAGCCCCTTTGATCCCACTTCAATGGTGGATCCCGCGGAGGGTGAGGCCCTGCTCTGTGTCTTGTGCGTCTTCGTGTCTTTTCTGTATTCTAACCTTTTTCGATTGCAGTGAACTTTTCGAAGACTTCCAAGAAGAGGTCGAGGTCCACTCTGGAGGCCCCGAAATCATCTGCCTCAGAGACACTGGAGGTGGGACAATCCATGTCTGTCAGTTCTCCTCGATTGAGCTCACCACTTCGTCTTGCCCCGCATCGGAGCAAAGAACCTCGTGTCGAGCCTCGAATGGTCGTCATCGAAGAAGATGAGAGGGCACTTGTCCATGGTCAGTCATCTGACCAAGTGTCAGACCGCCCGAGGTCTTTTGCCGAGGTAACACACTATCCTTTGAGTACCTTTAACTTTTCTACCGCTTCATTTAATGTTGATCTTCATCAATGCAGCAGGCCGAATTGGCAGTCGCCGACTTGGCAACCGAGTACCGGAAATTGACTCGGGAGTTGAAGTCGGCCAAAGAGGACTTGGTGCATGAGGTGGCCGCGGCCGAGGCGAAAGCCCAAGAGGCTGAGAGTAGTAGAGAGGTCGCAGCGTTGGCAGCAGCTAAAAGAACTAAAGCTAAGGTAGCCTCTCTGAAGGCCGAAGTAGCCTTGGAGAAGGCAAAGACTACTTCCATTAAGGCCGAGGTAGCATCCTCCCAGGGGGAGATACTCCGCGCCTTCGCCGAGAGGCTTTTTCTGTCAGGGAAGTTCTCCGAACTAGCGACCGAACTGGCGGCCGTTTTGAACACCGTCGTAATGGCAGACGTCATCGACGAGATCGCCAAGGATTATCCCGACTTGGATAAGTCCAAGTACGGGTATGAGGTGACGTCGTCAGATAGTTTGCTTCGCTCATATGCGGAGGTTTTGTCGGAGTTCATGACGGACTTCCCTATTTTAAAGAAGCTCAGTTCGGTGTCGTCGGTCATCACCGCCGATTCTATCCGGTCTTGTCCAATTGACAAAGATCCGCAACTCGAGGCTATGATCGCGAGTTTAACTGACAAGGTTGGAGGCCGAGGCGAACAGGTGGGACAGGACAACACCGAAACGAATGCTGAAACTAAAGCCGAGGTCGGGATGGAGGGGTCTCGGCAAGGAGAATATCTTGAAAGGGTCAGTTGATCCCCTTCAAGTTTTTTTTTTTTTTTTTTTTGTAGGCCATATGTACTATGGCATCACTAGGATGTCGCTTTTACCTATGCGTAATGGCCTTAATAACATTTCCAATTTTATTGAAAATTTCTTTCGCCTTTGTGTAGTCTCCTGAGCTTTTTGATGTATCTCCTGGGATGGAACGAATCCACCAATTAACTCGTGCCCTCGAGGCTAAAGAAGCCGAAGTCCTTCACTGGAAGGGCAAAGTTAGCCACGTGCAGAACGAGGCCGATGTTAAGCTTGTTGCTGCGCAAGAAAAATTTGACGAGCTTCAAGCTCGGTTTCTCGAGCAACAAGAAAAGCTAGAGATTTGTCAAGAGGACGACGAGCGGGTCCTCGAAGAACACAAGGAGTACGAGGCGATTATCAGCTGAGCTGGCGGGCTCACCATTTCCGAAGTGGAAGAGAAGGTGAAAGAATCTCTGGCTCGATGCAAAAGCTATAAAAAGCAATATGGAGTTGGTTCCTGGGAGCTTCAGGAGCAAGTGGACGAGCTAAAGCGAGTAGCCGGGGTATACAAGATAACCCTAGCTCGCCGTCCGAAGTTGGCTCGACTTATTTTTGAAGAGGCCGGGCCTTCGAGTTTGTCTAATCCCGGCTCCAGCTCGAGGATCGTCGATCGTCATCCTCGGGAATTTTTGGATCGAGAGCGGCAACTAGTGGATGTACGAGGCTGAGGTCGAGGGACTCAAATTACCCGAGGTCGATGGACTCAGAGTGCCCGAGGTAGAGGTAGAGGTAGAGGTAGGATTAGTATAGATGACCTCTTAAATAGAGATTTTGCTAGAGATTGGCTTAGTTTTAGTCAGCCTCCGGGTTCTTCTTCGTCATAATGTATATAACATTGTACTTTTCTACCTCTTTATGAAATAAAATGGAAATTTATGTACTTGTGTTCAAGCTTTTCGTCTTCGTTGTTAACTAAGGTAGTTTTCCTTGTTTTAAACGAATGTAGGCTTTAGGTAGCTCGTCCTCATCGTAAAACGAGGGTTGGCTTTAAATAGCTCGACTCGTCATAAGATGAGTTTAGGTTTTAAATAGCTCGTACTCGTCATAGGACGAGTTTAGGCTTTGAATAGCTCGTACTCGTCGTAAGACGAGTTTAGGCTTTAAATAGCTCGTACTCGTCATAGGATGAGTTTAGGCTTTGAACAACTCGTACTCATCATAATACGAGTTTAGGCTTTGAATAGCTCGTACTCGTCGTAAGACGAGTTTAGGCTTTAAATAGCTCGTCCTCGTATGAAACGAGGATTGGCTTTGAGTTCCTTATTTGTCGAGAAGTATCGATATGGGTGGTCCCCTTACGCGCGTTTGAATTTTACTCCAGTTTTGGGGTTTATTTATCCTCGAAAGGATATTAAGTTACCCTCGTCAGGGTTTTAGAGTAAAAGGGCGAGATAATATGCATAAGTGGAGTAGTAATATTCATAAATGCAAAATAAAGTATGCAAGACCAAACAAATTAAAGAAAAAATAAAGACTTTATCAATAGAAAAACTGAAGTTCGAAAGAGAACAAAAATCGCAAGACGACCTAACTCGTAACCTAGACGAACTAAATAAACTTAAACATTACTCTCAGCCACTTATGCAAAGTATCTCTTTAAATGAGTAATGTGCCATGTACGGGGTATTGGCTCACCGGATAAGTGGGCGAGCTTATACGCCGAAATCAGTGATGAAGGCTGTCTTCGGCGCATCTTCGTCACTCATTAGGACTTGGTGGTACCCTTTGTATAGATCCAAGAAACTGAAAACCTTGTGGCCGACCAGAGCTTCGACTTTCTTGTCGATATTGGGGAGGGGGTAACAATCTTTAGGTCAGTATTTGTTAAGATCGGTATAGTCAATACACATCCGTCACCCTCATCCTTGCTTCTTAACCATCACCGGGTTAGCAATCCACGTCGGATATTTGACCTCGAAGAGTATCTGTGCCTTCAGAAGCTGATGCACTTCGTCATATATGACTTGGCTTCGTTCTGCTGCGAATACCCGATGCTTTTGCCGAAATGGTTTCACTCCCGGGTCAATGTTCAGCCGGTGTGTGATGATACTTGGTTAGACCCCGGTCATGTCGAGGGTGACCAAGCGAAGACGTCTCTATATTTCCTTAGGAGTTGGACGATCTGCTTTCTGAGTTTAGCTACACCAGCAAAACCCACTTTGACGACCTTAGACTGGTCGTCTCCATACAGTGCGACATCTTCTACTGGCTCGTCAGATACAGACGACTCATTTTCTAGCTCTAACTCTGGTTTCTGTAATTGTTATGCTTGTGGGTGTTGAGGTGTTCCAACACCTCGTAGAGCAATCTGCATGAATTCCTTGACTCGTTTCTGATCCCCACGAACCACAATAACTCCTTCCTTTGAATGGATCTTAATTGTTAAATGGTACGCCGAGCATATAGCCTTCACCGCAACTAACCAATCTCTGCCCAAGATAATGTTGTACGGTGAATGGGCTTTTACGATGAAGAAGGGTACCACTTTGGTGGAGGACATCGGATGTTTCCCCACCGTAACAGGGAGTTGGATGACCCTCTCCGTGTGTGTCTCTTGCTGTATGAAGCTCTTTAAGGGGATTGGTGCCGGCGTGAGGCGTGCCTCTTCGATCCCTAGTTTCTCAAAGCAATCTTTGAAGAGGACGCTCACCGAAGCTCTGCTGTAGATAAATACCCACTGAACTAGCTTATAGGCAACAACTACTTCGATCACGATGGCATCCCGATGAGGTACTCTTTCTGGTACCGGGTCCTTCTCAGAAAAGGTGATGGCCTCATCCTTTTTGAACCATTTATGGGAAGACTCATTAGTTTGGGGACTTCGGGCCTCGGCCTTGAGTGGGGACTTTGTTGCACCTTGGGGGAGCCCGGTGATGGCAGTGATTATTCTGTCGAACTGAGTTTGGTCCTTGTCCTTGTCATCATCTTCGCGCTTCGGCTTCTTATCAACGTGGGAGTTGCAGTTGTTCCCTCCCCTATTCGGCTTGCGCTTTCCTTTGCCCTGAGGTCAGGCTTCATATTGGCCGCGACTTTGGTACCTCTTGAGGGTGCTGTCGCGCACCAATTGCTCTATATCCATAGCGAGGTTTATGCACTCTTCCGTGTTGTGTCCATGATCTTCATGAAAACGACAGTACTTCTCCTTAGATCGGCGTTTTCCCCCCGCTTTTGACAGAGGGCGAAGTCTTTCGAACAGGTCAGTGTGCAGTTCGTAGATCTCTGTCCTCGGCTTCGTCAACGGGGTGAATTGACTTTTCTCCTGGTTCTGCCGAGGTCCGAGCCTGGACTCCAAGGGTGCACGCTGCAGCCTGTCGAAGGCACTTCACCGACTTTGGCCTCGGTCGTTCCGATCCTCCTTCTTTCGATCCGACGGTTCGGCCTTGTCTGCTTCGCGCTTGCGCCTGTCAGCTTCGTCAGCTCTTGCGAACCGATCTGCTATGATCCATAATTGTTTCGCAGTGCGAGGCTCGTCCCTCACAATTTCCTTATACAGAGCTCCCGAGTGGATATCATTTTGGAAGGCAGAGATTAGGACCTCGTCAATTAGGCGCTCGACTTTTAGACTTTCTTCATTGGTTTACCTCGCCTTTGCTTGATGGTGAGGAGATGTGCCGAGGTGGTTTTTGCCTCGGCTTTCTGGAAAAATCTTCGCTCGAATGCATCCATTAGCTCGTCGTACGACCCGATACTGCGAGGTGGTAGACTATCGAACCACATGCGTGCATTGTCTACCAACAATTCTGGGAAAACCTTGCACATGTAGATATTGTCCCTGAGTCCCTGGTTGACCATGTTGTATTGGTATTGGGATAGGAAATTCCTCGGGTCGCACGATCCATTGTATGGCTTGATAGGCGGGACTCTGTACTTATCCGGGAGAGGAGTATAAAGTATTCGGTTGGTGAAAGGGGTAGAGATCCTCCCGTACACGCCGAACCCCCTCCTTGATAAATGTCCTCGCCTCGCCGAGGTGAGACGGTGTCGCGCCGAGGTGAGATGACGTTGCGGCGAGGTGAGATGCGATGATGGTCCCGTTGACGATCGTCAACAAATCTCCTAGGGGGAAATCCGGCGTCCCGTGCGCCTACAATCCTGACGCTAGGGGACTTTTGTCGCGGTTGCGATTTGGATGTAACTTCACGCTCTCTATCATCGTTGCGCGAAGGCTGGTCTTTCTCACGATTGCGAGCCTTTTGTTGTTTGGCGAACAGGAGAAAATCTCGCTTATTATGCACGAGGTACTCCCAGACGGCACCATCAAATTCGTCCGGTTGGAGATGGACGTCGTCCTCCCCCTGGCTGCCATTGTGACCTTCTCCTTTTGGATAAATTGGCTTTCCATACTTATCCAACGGCACGTGCTGAACGTGTCCGTCGGGAGTTTGGCTTCTTGCGTGTTCCTTCCCAGGTCGCCGGTGTGTTGCAGGATTCACATCTTGCGCCTGGCTGGCTTCGGCTGCCGCAGTACCTTGCCCGGTTTGTTGATTCTCCTTTTCCTTGTTGGCGGCGGCAGCAGCGGCGGCAGCTGAGGCGGTTGATCGTGTTGGTCTTCCTGTCATGGCGATAGATTACCCAGAAAACTTTTGATTGGAAATCACAAATTTTGTGTTTCCCACAGACGGCGTCAGTGATCGATCTTGTTTTCGTAGTCAATTAATGAACGTTGACAAGGAATAAATGAACACAAAAATAATGGAACATAGGGGATTTACGTGGTTTGATCTACCGTAATAGATCTACGTGCACAGAGCAAAAAGAGAGGATGGATATTATTGCTAGTATGCGTGTGTTGCTTACAAGATTGTTCTCCTCTCTCATTCTATTCTAAACCCATATTTATAGCTACTCATATGGAGCTTGATTCTAATACAAAGTATATTCCTATAAGGACTCTTTCAGCTTATCTTCTTCTTATGGATAGACACCGAGTTTTTATATCACTCTTGGAGCTTGAGTTGTAGTCGATGTATGAGTCTTGATTGCCTTGGTGAGGAAATCTCTTATTCTTAATTGGGCCGAACTGCATAGACCAAGCTTAACTGTCGGGGCCCAATTATATTGAGTCTGATACTTGGGCTAAGAGTTGGGCCGTATCCTATCACAACCAATTACTATAAATTATAAAATATTGTTTCGATACAATAAAATTATATACGAACTTTTATACGAAAGAAAAATAATTTCAAATTATGGCTAGATGATTGAAATAACCATAAGGTTAGAAAAATCACACATTTCGATTCTATATTAATTTTATATATTTTTCACACTTAATTAAAAGTTTATTAAGAATAATGAATCAAATCATGTGTTTATGAGTAATTTACACTAATCGTATTATATCGTAAATATATTACATTCTAAGACATTATTTTAATCAATCATAATTGTAAATTGCTTTTAAATTGTTTTTAGTAAAGTGTGAATTACTTTGTCTATAAATCGGGCCGGCCTCATGCGAAAGCACTGACCATTTTTAGATAAACTCAACAATATATTAGAAAAACTTTGAGGTGTTAGAATTTTTATAAGAAAAATATTAATAAAAATAAAAACTAAATGAGAGTAGTGCTCATGAAATTAAAAATCTTATAGAAGGCAATTGACATTAATTCATTTATATATACAATATATATTTTAAGTTTAAATTGCTTAATGTATGCTTAATAAATTTTATGTATATATTTATCAATCTACAGTAATTGATTAAATAAATTTATAAGTGAATAAACATCAATATATTTTTTTTTTTATCGTGAAAGAGAATTTTATTAGAGAAGAAAAGAAAAACGGATGGTACAAGGGGTATCGGTACATCAACGATTCAACCAAATTTCGCTCAAATTACACGAGTTCAACTCTCAAACTCACGAAAATCCCCCCATTCGCCTCAATATTGAAATTAAATTAAAACCTAACACCAAATCATGATGCATTATCATAGATTTTTTTTTAAAAGAAATATTTGAAATTGATGAAGTTCCTAAACACTATTCCAATACGTAACAACAATATTCATACTTATAATATCGATAAATTATTAATATATACACTGATGTGAGTATATATTTGCATAGGTTTTTCTGAAACTTATTGTTTTATTAAAATTGACTATCTTTTGAACTGGCCTAAGTTGGGACCAAAAACTATTATTTAATAGAGTTTATTGTTTTATCGAGTATTAATTTTACTTTATAGATAATTTTAAAAAGAAAGAGTACTGTACTCAGTGTTCTAAAAGTCCCCGCCTAGGTCCGCCTAGTCCCTGCCTAGGCGTTAGGCAGCACCTCACCGACCCGACTAATGCTAAATCCGACTAGGCACTTAGCGACATCTTAACTGTTGGTCAGATTAAAGTTTAATTAGTCTCTAGGTGTGTTTAATCGATATTTACGTTAACTAGGTTGTTTCTATACGTGATTTGGATGTCTAGAAGAATTTAGTGTTAAATTAGATTACAAATATTGAATTCTATACATATTTATATTATGTTGAAAGTTAGAAATTTTTTTTGTATACTATGAAATTTATTGAATTGGATTATTAATTATCATATTATATATTTTTATTATGAATTTGAAAAATAAAATTATGAATAATATATGTTAATATAGTTTCTAACTCGTGATATAATGTAAAAATAATAAAAATAAGTACTATATTTCTAATCCGCCTAGGCCCCGCCTAGGCGTTAGTCCCCCCTCCACCGCCCGACTAGCGATTAACGACTTTTAGAACATTGACTGTACTGATCGTCATTCAAGCAAACGAAAAAAAAAAAATAACACAGTAATTACTAATTAGAGCATTTATATAAGCACGTAAATAAACAATGTAATTATTCCCTAGAAGATCGAACATTTATATTCTCTAAGTAGGAACAATTTCTATTATTATGAAAACTATTTTCTATATATGATTTTAATCATGGCATCTAATTATGTGATTAGCACTGCAATAGTAAATACCTAGAATTAAAAATTGTTCAAACAAATATATATATATTTTTTAATTGGCTTCTTATTCCCGCATGAATGGAAACTTGTACGCAAGGCAAAAGCTTATTTAAATATTTTATACACGGACAAATCATGAAAAAAAAATGAAAAAAAAAAGAAAAGAAAGAAAGAAAGAAAAAAAAAGCCATGCATCTATTTATCAAGCCACAATGCAAAAGTGAATCAAAAATTTAAAATATCAGTCTATTTACATTTTATTCTAGCACAAACAATCTATGAACAAAAGAAATACTTACAGTTACTATTATCCTCAAGTGTTGATGCTCCACCCATGGTGTTTCAAAATGGCATCGGCGAATTGGATACCTTCTTAGCCCATGTTTGGTTCAAGTTTTTTTGGGTTTGGAAAGGGAATCAAGTAATTGATTACATTACATATTGTTTTGGTTTGAGTTATAAGTTATCAATTTCTTTTACTTGGGGGTAACCCATTCCATTACATTGTTACCCCTCAAGAAAGAGGGGAAACAAGGAGAAGGGAACCCCTCCACAAGTGACTCCCTTTCTACTATTGAACCAAACATTCAATAAAAGTAACTATTATCATTATCATTCTCTTACTTGACTTGATTTCATTCCGTTTCCGTTACCCAACTTGAACCAAACGCGCACTTAGTTTGACAAACCAATCCATTCCCAAAGGAAGTTCTCGATGATTAAAAATGATATTTTCCCAATCGACGATACACCGAAAATTTTATTCATGGAAAATATCATATTAAAACAACATTAGTTATTCCGATGTTATAACTTACGTCTCTTATAACTTTTTTTTCGTCTGAAAAACTCAACTTCAAATGCTTATTACGCCTTTTCAATAGAATGAAAATGAAAAATAGTTTTAGCCGCGTGCAATAAATAGTATTTTTTTTACTTTTGCATGTAAAAATCGGATGACTTTTATTTTAACAATCTAACGATTTTTTTTATAAGGGTGAACTTTAAAAATACCCAAAATAAATAGTTATATAGGTTTTATATCCACAACTATAAAACTATAAGTTTTATACCCAAAAAGCTATGAAAGTACAAGAATACCCTTAAGTTTTGAGCCCACTTGTAAGAAAAGTTAAAATCCAATATATTTATTAATTATTCTACTCGGTCATGCTCTTATTCATACTTTTACACGACACGAATTGTAAAAAGAAGACCGTGTAAAGTATTTTAAAAAATATATATATATATCGAGAATTTCATTTATGTCCGGCAACTACCCAATCAGTAAAAAGTAATTTCATTTATTGATGAATGAGAAAATACAACAACAAAATCAAACTGCAAAGAAATTTTATCACCACTTTTATAAACATTCAAATTATAGAGAGAGAAATAATCTTTTGTTTGCTCTATTTGTTTGGAAATTTTTGGTGCGATTTTGGTGGAATTTGGAAGATATATTGCATATACTAAGAAGGTACATTTCAATTTTCCTTATTTTTGTGATATTAGGTAAAACAGTAAAAATAAAATAGTAGTGTTCATGTTTACACGGTTAATATATATAAATTACACGGTTGGTTAAATTTTATGTTACACGGTTGTTATTACAATTACCGTGTAATTTTTTAATTTATTTAATTTTACACGGTTTACTTGAATTACACGGTAACATTCATTGTATTACACGATAATTTTAACCGTGTAATACAAGTTTTTACACGGTTGAAATTTAAATTTTATCGTGTAAAAGGTTTATTTTAATCGTGTTATAGATGAAATAACCGTGTAAGATACTGCAATGTGTATTGCTTCATATTTGACCTAAATTTTCGTGATCCCTTTGCAGTGATGTCGCAAGTAAAAATATTTATCCGTCATGGGGGGCATTGGCAGAGAAGCACTTATGTTGGGGGCAATGGCGTTTTGATTTATTTGGCAATGACCGAAGTTACCCGTGACAATCTAGTACAACAAATCCGTCTAGAAACGGGTGATTGTGATAGTGATTATATGTTTCACTATTTGACTGATACAGGCGAGCATGGAACGGTTAAGGTTGCCTTGAGGAGCGACGTTGATTTATTGAGATTAATTGTGGAGCAACAAAAAAAGGCAACTGTGTATGTCACTAGGAAGGATAAAAATATTGCCCGTAGCACTCCTCCCACTACGCAAGGTTCTAAGGTCTTTACGAATGTGAATATAGAAGGGGATGAGGAAGACGAAGAGAGGGATGAAGAGAGGGTCGAGGAAGAGGGTGAGAGGGATGAGGATGAGGAAGACGAAGAGAGGGCCGAAGATGAAACGGCGGCGGAAGAAAGGCGAGAAAGGGATGACGAGCAAAGGGATGCAATGGATTTGTCCAATCTATTGGAGTCCTTGACCTTGGAGTTTGGGGCTTGGATTCGCGATCCAAGACAGCTTGATAGGATCATTGGGCATCGCAACATCAATTCTGAGACTCAGCCTACCCGTCGTGGCGACCAATCTAGGGTCGATCCGGATGAAATCCGAGCTTGGCTAATTCCACATGTTCATCTAGATACTGCATTGCCGTTGGGGTTCATCGACGGAGGCTATTCTGCGCCGATCACCGGTGCATTGCGTGTCGGTGGTTTGTTTAAGAAGAAGGATGATTTGGCGCTAGCAGTGGGCCTTCATCAGATGGAGCACAAACATCAGTACAAGGTAGAAAACTCTGACACTTATCGTGTTGGATTTGTATGCAAGAAGGATGGGTGCAAATACCTATTGCGTGCAAAGCAAAAGGGGGGCTTTTGGTCCATTGGGAAATATAACGAACGCCATACTTGCACCGTCGATCTAGATGGGAATTCTCCTCGCCAATACCCGGCAAATGTTTTGGGAACATACTTTGCACGGAGATTGATCACCGACGGAGTCGTACTGAAGCCGAAGGAGATGGCTAATGAGATGCGAGCGGAGTATGGCATCGAGATTGATTATAGTTTCGCCCTGCGAGCAAGGAACATCGCTATAGAGATGACATACGGAGGTTTCGAGGAGTCTTACCAAAGGCTCCCTTCTTATTTGTACTTACTGAGGAGAGGAATCCAGGTACAACGTATGATATATCGACTTCTCGTACCTCCGATCGATTGTGTTATATGTTCCTTGCTCTAGGACAATCCATTGAAGCATGGAGTTCAGATTTGCTCCGATCAGTGATTGTGGTCGACGGCGCACACTTGAAGGGTAAGAATAAAGGGACGTTATTTGTAGCTTGCACGAAGGATGGAAACGAGCAGGTGTTTCCACTCGCCATTGGATTTGGGCCGATTGAGGACGATGACTCTTGGACATGGTTTCTGACTAGGGTTCGTCACTGTTTTGGAGCACCGGCGGACCTGTTGATAGTGTCTGATGGTCATCTCAGCATTCGAAATGTCATTCAAACCGTCTTCCCATCTGCTTCTCACTGCCTTTGCTTCTACCATTTGATGAAAAATATGGTAAACGAAGGTAGGCACGCAGTTGGAAGATTTGAAGCGGCAGCCTATGCGTATTGAGATTCTACCTTCGACGAATACTTCGAGTCTTTGAGGGGTAGTAGCATATACCAACGGCTGTGTGAGATTGGCATACATCGGTGGTGTCACGACCGCACTTTGCTAAATAATTAGCTAAGCTTGGTAAATTCGTGACTATAAAATAAGGATATGAAATAAGGGGTAAATGACGAACATCTCTTGAATCGACTCTCAGGGCAATCTTATTCCTAGGTAACTGATATTTATAGCTGATAAAGTAGGGCACTACTTGTCATGGTTCTGACTTAGAATACATTCAAACCGAAAGGAACTAAGAATTATCTGAGTGTACGCAGCGGAAATATGGTTATAAATACATGTGTGAAGACATGTATTACCAAGAGTTTTCAACAACTACTCTTCACTAAATTGACAAAAGCTTCGCCGGTCACTCCGCTTCAACCTGCTCAACCTGCACATTAAAAACAATGCACAGGGCTAAGTACAAATTGTACTCAGTGAACACTTGCCCAAAACTGATTTTATTGTCATCCATATTTTGAGTGAAACATAGGGTTTTGCTTAAATAGTCTATGTTCACTAAAATCTCTTAGTTCTCAAAAGTGACTGCAGTCAATTTCTGTTGTAATCTTACATATTTGAACTGATGTTGCATCCGGGAGAGGTGGCCACCTCCCACGGACACCGGACCGGCCAACCCGAAGCTGACACACGGCCACTGAGTGCACTAAATCCAAGTATAGCAGCTGGCCATACAAGGACCCGAATTCGATTAAAATAATATTGGCGTAGCCAATAACAGATAGGCATCAATACAAAATAAAAATATTTTTATGGCATAACAATACTTTTAAAGAGCTATAACATCTAATAAAACATGCTTGTTTTAAAAGAAAGCCCACCTCACTTGTTTTGCTTAACTGACAAGAAATTTTAACCTCGCCTCGGCTACTGCTCCTTCTTCGCTCGACCTTTGATTAAAGAATGTAGTAAGATTCTTAATTCGAATGATAAAAGTTTATCGAATAATTCTAACTCTATATCTTCTCGAAGATTATTCTAATTTTTAAGTGACGTCGTCACTATTATCTAAGCTCGATTTATTAATTAAGTTACACGAACGGTTGGTTCGACTGTCTCTTAATAAATCAATTAATTGATTTATTATTTTGGAATTAGATTAATTAGGAGGCTTCTCAATAATTAATTTCTAATAGTACAATTGATTAGCTTAATCAATAAATCTTGATTATTAACTCTTAGTTAATAAACTTAATTCTTGGTAAGTAACTTATTACTATAAGTTAAATCTTCTAAGCCTATAAAATAATTCTCTAAATTATTAGTCGGGATATCTTGTAATTAGTCATAACTCGATCACATAATTAATTGTGCGTTGGGTTATATTAATTTGCTGAATTAATAGACGGCCCAAGATTAAATAAAATCGGCCCAGCATTCAGCAGGACCCGGCCCAGCAGATTGTAACTTCGGTCCAGTATATGTGAAGTCTCGGCCCACGAAATTTAACAAGACCCAACTTAACTCAGCCCAGCTCTCGGCCCGAACCCGCCCTTGACCCGGACCGACCCGACCCGGCTGAACAAATCCACTCCCAATTCTCTTCCTCTCCCTCACTTCACTCGCGATTTCTCCCTCTCTAGCTCTCTTTTTCTCTGGTCCTCACCATCTCCGTTCATCTTCTCCATTTCGCCGGCGGTGAGGCCGTCGGCTGTTGCCCCAATTTCGGGAACCCTAGATTTCGTCCCAATCGAAGTCTCAGCGGGGCTGCTACCCTTCCGGCGCCGTCGGTGCGTTCGTCCGGCGGCTGCTCTCTTTCTCACGAACCTCTCTCTGCGCCGACCTCGGTCGCCGTCGCCGCCTATGATTCCGACCGAAGTCGCTGCTCACAGTCACCTTCTTCGAGCTCTTATCATTTCTGAAATTCTTCCGCTTTGAAGAACCCTAATCTGCGAAAATTTGGGGAAGATTCCCGTGCTCCCCTTCCCATCATTTCGCCGGCGTTTTCCTCTGGTAGTTGGGGTTTTGCTGCCGCGGTTGAGATGGCGTTCTCGAAGCAACTCCCGCGAGCTCGACCGGCGATCTCCTTCTCTCTAGGGTTTCGACCCTTAAAATAAAATCCTAAATTCTCAAGAATTTGGGGACATTCTCTTTTAGATCTCGATCTCTTGATCGATTTAGGATAGAATTCGTTATTTGCTCTGTTTTTTGGTTTGATTTCGCTGAATTTATTTAATCAATTACTGACTTTCTCTCGTTAATTGATTTGCAGGTTCCGGTGACGTCGCGACGAGGAAGGTGTTGCTGCTGCAACTCGCCGAAGATTCCCTTCCGGTTCAGCTTCAGCCGCCGTTGCTTTCTTGCTGTCGAGGCTTCGGCCTCGACGAGGTTTGAATCTTTTTTTTCTCTTTTAATTATTGATTATCTAGTTTACCTATCTCATAGGATTTCAGAAGCATAGTATGCGTGTGTGTATAGCTCCTTGGTTATTAGGTTCGATAAACAAACGCATTTTGTTTAGGAGTTTATTTCTCTTGATTTGTCTCTGACTTAAGTATATATGTATATGAGGTTGATTAATAATTCTGTAGCTTGAGGAATTTAATCTCCCTTTGCTGCATGCCATTTACTTAGCATGAATATTCTAGCCCGATCATAAGGCTTGGTGGTTGTTTAGGGAATTTGAGGGCAGTATGCTATGGTAGTTTAGTTATAAGTCTTACTTTCAGAATTCACATGCTTGTGGTTCAAACTTGAATAAGAAAATCAGCATGCTTCTAAGACTTGAATGGTTTAGTAGTTTGTGTTGTTACCTTAATCAAGTGTGAAGGTTAGGGGTTGTGGCAGTGGAACGATGGAGTTCTGCTCCTGCTTTTCCCTTCTGCTGCAGCTTCATTCCTCCCCTCTTACTCTCTATTCGCTTCTCTTATGCTCTGTATTTTTCTCTTCCTTTCTCAGATTACCTCTCTTTCTTTCTAAGTGTTTGAAACATGTGTAAAGTGTTGGGAGCTGTGGTAGAGGTAGAAATGGTGTTTGTTGGCTGGCTTGGGGAAGGTATAATATATATATATATATATATATATATATATATATATATTACTTTTGTTTTGTGCTCGATCATTCCCTTAATTAATTCCTCCATTCTTCCTTGCATTAAAGACTAATTCCAACTCTCTTATGCAGGCTTTTGTGTGGTTCAATGAAGGCTATGCTGGTAGCTCCTTGCAGCATAAGGCAAAAGATTGTTGTTCCCTCCCTCCTGACTTTTATAGCATGTTTCTTCTTGTATGTATATATCCATTAATGGCTTATAGCCTACAATTGTTGACCTTGGATTTGTAATAAAGTGAAATTTTATTTCTTCAGCTTTGGTTATAGGCTGAAACGACAATTGCTTGAGTGATTGATTGTTGTATTTATAAGCTTATAAATATATACATAAATGATGTAGCTTTCTTTTATTTATTTGGGCTTGGCCCAAAATCTAGAGTGTGTAATGGGCTTGTCCCAATAGTTAAACAAACGAATGGGCTCGGCCCAATTGAAAGTAACTTGGCTCGTTAGTCTACTAACATAACTTATGAATTATTAATCGAAACACTTAATCGATTTAGCTTGTTAACTTATAACGAAACAATAATTCATTACTCGTCATAACTCGATATCAAGTAGCTACTCGATTTGTTGTAGAATCTCTTTTTGATGATTCTATTTTACAAGAGTGATTTAAATCACTAAAGAGAATAATTATCTTTTAATCATTTCTAGAGCAGATAGAAAATACGGGGCGTTACATCCTATCCCCCTTAAAAGAAATTTCGTCCCGAAATTTGCATACCTTAAATAAAAAGCTATGGGGATTTTTTTTTTCATTTTATCTTCAAGCTCTCACGTGGCTTCTTCTTGCCCGTGATGCTTCCACAAAACCTTCACCGAAGTGATCGATTTATTTCTGAGTTGCTGCACCTTACGGTCTAGAATTGTTTATGGTATACTTTCATAGCTTAAGTCTGAACTTAATTCTACTTCTTCTTGGTGAATTTTGTGCTTCGGGTCATGCACGTATTTCCTAAGTTGTGAAACGTGGAAAGCATTATGTACGTTTCCAAAACTTGGTGGTAGTGCTAATCGGTGTTATTGGACCTATTCTCTCTAGAATCTCGTATAGTCCGATAAAACGGGGTCTCAACTTGCCTTTGACACCGAACCTCACTATCCCCTTGTAAGGAGATACTTTCAAGAATACTTTATCTCCTATTTCACATTTAATATCTGCTCGTCGACTATCCGTATAAGGTTTCTGTCTATCTCGAGCCTCTCGATCCTTTTTCTAATTTTGGCGCACAGTCTTGTTCATGTCACTTATTGCGTTAGGACCTAACATCTTCCTCACACCTACTTCGTCCCAATAAATAGTGATCTACACTTTTCTTCTGTACAATGCCTCGTATGGCGCCATATCTATGGTTGCCCGATAATTGTTGTTGTAGGAGAATTCAATCAAAGGTAGCACTGGCTCCCAGTGGCCGCTTCAATCGAGCATAATTATTCTCAGCATATCCTCGAGCGTCTAAATCGTCCTTTCTGATTGTCCATCCGTCTGAGGATGAAAATGGAACTGAAATTTAATCTAGTGCCCAATTCCTTTTGTAGACTCATCCAAAATCGAGATGTGAACTTTTAATCTCGATCCGAGGTGATAGGGGTTGGTACCCCGTGAAGTCATACTATCTCACGATCATACAGTTGAGCTAACTTCTCCGATCCGTGTGTTATTGGGATGGGAATAAAGTATGCGCTCATTGTAAGTCGGTATATGATCTCCCAGATCACTGTGTTTCCTCTTCTTGACTTTGGTAACCTCGTTACAAAGTTCACGACGATATGCTCCCATTTCCACTGTGGAATTTTCAAGGTTTGCAATTGGCCATAAGGTCGTCAGTGTAAAGCTTTCACTTGTTGACAAGCTAAACATTTCACGGCAAATGAAGTTATATCTCTCTTCGTGCCATTCCACCAAAATATCTTTGTACTCCCAGGGTGGGCGGTGTATGGTGTATCGTGAGCTTCACTCAGGATTTTATTTCTGAGCTCTTGACTAGGTGGAATGCACAGTCGTCCTTCGATTGAAATCGTATTGTCTGCTTCTTCGTGATACTTTCCGTGCTCTCAAATTCTTATCTGTAATTGTCTCTTTTTAAACTCTTCATCCAGAATTTGGCTTCTCGAATCAGGCGCTAGTTAATGTAGCGATGATTCCTTAATTAGCAATTGGACTCCAAAAGAAATTTTAATAACTCTCATGGGCTTAAGATTATTGGCTTTCGAATTCTAATTCATCTCGATGATTAGGCCCATTGGGTTAACTAATGGGCTTGGCCCAATAATCTATATACTCACCAGTGATAAGCACTACTCGTTTGCTTAATTAGATGGTCCACTTATCTTGATCGTCTATGTAGTTGTTATCTAAAAGCAATATCAATCAAATTGCTATTTGATTCTATCTAGAAAATACTGCCCGCAAATCACCTTCTTGAAGGAATCTCACCTGGATTAAGCTTTTAATCAAAATTGTCAGGACGACTAAGAACTTTCTTGGTCATTGGGCCTGTTCAAGTACTAATTTAAATAACTAATTACTCATGTAGGATGCAATTTACTAATTGCTTCTACTCAGGTAATGATTATTAGGGAATCGTCTCATTGAGGTCTATTCTGACCGAAATAATAATGTAACTAATACATGTTTTGACAAAGTTTTCATTTCAATGCAACTTAATTTAGAGATGTGGTCTCAAAATGCGATAAAACCTTTAAGCTCACTTTGTTGAACTCTTGAATGAGGGTCTACTCATTCGTTCGGAGAAATGTTAACTGCGAGTCTTACGACTCAAAGCATTTGCCACTAAGTTGGCTCTGCCCAGGTGGTAGTTGATCATACAGTCGTAGTTTTTCACTAATTAGTGTCACCTTCTATGTCTCCTATTAACATCTCAGCGTTCGAAGAAGTATTTGAGACTTTTGTGATCCGTGAGAATTTCACACCGAACTCTGTAGAGGTGGTGTATCTAAATCTTCAGGGCATGCACAACTGCTGTTAGTTCTAAGTCGTGGGTTGAATAATTGAGCTCGTGGGGTCTGAGCTGCCTAGATGCGTAGGCTATCACCCTTTTCTTCTTGTATTAAAATGCAACCGAGTCCACTCTTTGACGCATCAGTGTAAACTACGTACTCTTTCTCTGGTGTTGGAACTACCAGAATTGGTGCGGTGGTCAGTTTTGCTTTCAACTATTGAAAGTTTGACTCGCATTCCGGGGTCCGATGATACTTGATTCCCTTTTGCAATAGTTGTGTTAGTGGACTTGCTATTTTGGAGAATTCTTCTATGAGTCTCCGATAGTAACTAGCTAATCCTAAGAAACTGCGAATCTCATTCGGCGTTGATGGGGATTTCCAGTTCTGTACTACTTCAACCTTTGCAGGATCAACTTTAATTCCCTCAGATGACATGATATGCCCCAAAAATGCTACTTCTTTTAGCCAAAACTCTCACTTGCTGAATTTGGCATATAGTTTCTCTGCTCTCAATGTCTCTAACACTGTTCTCAAGTGCTTCTCGTGCTCCCTTTTGTCCTTCGAATAATTCAAGACATTGTCTATGAATATTAACACGAATTTGTCTATGTAGGGGTGGAAAACACAATTCGTGAGGTCCATGAATATAGTTGGTGTGTTGGTTAATCCGAACGGCACAACTACAAACTCGTAGTGGCCATATCTCGTCCGAAAAGTTGTCTCGGTGTATCCTCTAGTCGAATCTTCAGCTGATGGTAGCCAGATTTCAAATCTATTTGAAAACATGCTTGCTTCCTTGAGTTGGTCGAACAGATCATCTATTCTAGGAAAAGGGTACTTGTGTTTGAGAGTGAGCTCGTTCAATTCTCGATAATCTATGCACGTACTCATGGAGCCGTCTTTCTTCTTTACAATTTGTACGGGTGCTCCCCATGGCGACACACTTGTCTTATGAACCCTAGGTCCAATAATTCTTGAAGTTGCACCTTCAGTTCCTCTAGTTCCATTGGCGCCATCCTATATGGTGCTTTGGATACCGGAGCCGATCCAGGTTCCAAATCGATGGTGAATTCTCTCTTCCTGTCGGGCAGCAGCCCTGGTAGTACTTCTGGAAAAATGTTAAGAATTTCTCGAACGATTCCCACGTCTTCCACCTTCCTTCTTCTCCGTCTTTCGGTTCTTCATTTAGGTAAACAAGGTGAGCTTGGATACCCTTTTTCTCATCATGGTTGTTGCTTGAAGAGCGAAGATGATTGACTTTCGATCATTCATAGCAATTTCTTGGAAGATCGTAGGCTCCTCACATGGAATTTTAGAAGAGATTGGTCTCTCCTCGCATAGGATGGTGGCGTAGTTTCAGCTAGCCTATCCATTCCTAAGATGATATCTTCGTCTTTCATCGGTATAATATACTTAGGGTTTCTTGCTAGGAGCTTATGTGAACTTACATCGAGCTCTAGGTTTGAACAACGACATGTAAGAGTGATAGTTCCTCCTACAAGTGACGTGGTTCTCAGACCTGCTCTTATTTGTTTTGTTCTCAACCTTGTGTTATTTACGTGTGCCTTAACGATTAACGAATGATAAGGTCTCGCATTGAATAAAACTATAACAGGTATATCGTGGGGCACGCCCATACCTGCTAAGTTTTCTTGATTCTTGGTGGGCTGTTTCTGCTTCATCTCATAGGCCTTCGCCTTCTGTAATCGCTTGGTACGAAACCCACTGTTAATTCCAAGGTGGAAGTTGGGGTGGTGGTGGGGAAGACTGCCGTGGCATTTCACTTTCTCTTTTCGTGGAAGTTACTTGGGTATAAGCCTTCTCACTTTATACTATTCTTAACGGCTTCGTCTGCCTTGATGTTTTCGTTACTTGTCATATCTCCACGTCTCTGCTCTTTTGGTGTCTAAGTGTTAGCATGTGTTCTTATCTCTTAAGAACATCTCACTATTCTCAACTCGCTTCTCTTATAGCGAAAGAACTCCACCTTGACTTGAATGGGCATTCCCATAGCTCATTCTCCCTTGGAGTAATAGAATTCTGAGCTAGTCTGGACCCTCCGGTTTATCGTATGCTACTACATTTGCTCTGTTAGATCTGTAAAATCTAACTTGCCGATTGTCCTCGGTCTCTACAATCATACTAGAGTTTCCCCCACATGGTTACGATGTGTCACTACCTTTGTACCATAAGAGTCTCAAATTCCTTACATGGAATTAACTCATATATCTGTTTGAACTCGTCCACCTACTCGATCTAGTTTAGATCTTATCTCGATGCTACCGATTTAAGAACTTTTCTAACTCGTGTGTATGCCGCCTCTAATTCCTTAATCTTAATAGATTATTGTTGTTAATTGGTCTCAGCCTCCAACTAGACAAGCGTATCAGCTCCCTTGATTTACTTGCTACATGCGTCTTTAAACTGATCCATGTACTGATATAGGTCATAATACTTGTATCCACCTCTCTTGCTTCTTCGATCGGGAATGTCCTCTTAAGGGATCTTTAAGGTCCCTTTATAACTTCATATCAACTTTAAATCTCTTGTTGATAATTCTCAATTATCTATGTATTCTTAGGATACCGGGTTTCGATTCCTTGCTATTCTAGGTCTTAATTTCTCTTTATTCTGATCTGGTCACCAACTTTTGGTATTTTAAAAGGCACTATGCTTTTGTCACACTCCGAACTTTCGAGTGGTTAAATTCTTACGTTTCATTGGTTTCAAAGAAAGACAATTCAAAACGAGATAATTTGTGAAGTGATATTAGGAGGTAATTCCATAGGAATAATATTTCAATTCTGGTATGGTATTCAATCAACTGGTTTCCTCAATAAATTTTCAGACCAGTGTGGAAAACATGGTCAGAGGGTAAAAACGAAATAACAAGGGGTCGAAGAGAAAGAACTTCTTGTAGATACCCATCTGAACTCTGGTCTACGAATGATGTTACTGAGATTGAGATTACGTAGAGTGGCCAGCTCCCTGTAAGCGCCTCCTCAATAGGGGATCATCCGTCGTACTTTGGTAGCTTTGTCAATGAATGACGAAATAAGGTTTTCAAGGCTTAGGAAACTTTTGTTTTAGCTCAAAACTTTCTCTGCTCGTTATCTTCGGGAAACAAATAAACATTATTGGCTTCAAGGGGATCAAGATAGTATACGCCACCTCATAAGGCATTGGTATGTAAGGTCATCTCTTAAATTACTATCTTCATAATTATGTTGATCTATGGCTGACTAATCCTCCGTATAGGAGACTGATATCCCTTTACTTCTTATGGGGGACTAATCTTGTAATGGTGCGTGTTATTGTTGCTAACGATGCATACCAGCGTGTGAAGATAAACTTTCAATTTATTTCCTTTTCTAGAAACGTATCGACGATCGATCATTATGGCTTGAAAATCTAGCGGAGTAGGATGCAAAATTGTCCTAAATATGGCTTAACCATTTTAAGAGAACAACTCTTCTTTATATACCTCTTTCTCACAAAAGTTGCAAATTGGTTTGCAACCTTCTAGTGAAAATGTTATTTGCTATAAATAGCATCGCGCCATAGTTCTCGCTACTATATCTAATAGTATATGAACTTATCTCGTCTATCTTTCTGCTATCTTCTCATAATCTTTTATCTTTCTCTAAGTATGTAGTAACATACTTACTTATTTTGTTATAAGGTATTTTTATGCTAACTTTAGCATTAAGTGTATGCTAAATTTGAAGGCATTAGCAGCCTTAAGTTATTCGATCGCCTTTGGATAACGTATAACAATCTCTACGACTTGAATTGCAACTCGATTCGAATCATGCTCCTCTTCTTTCTCTTTTTGACTTCTTGCAACACTGTCTGTCTCTTCTTCTTGATCGTCAGGGAAAAGAAAACTCATTTCAAATCCTAGATCTAAGCATGCTTGTTCATGTACGTGACGTAAGCAACTATGTTCTCTTATGGAATCTCTTTTCTCTTTAAGTGATCAAAGAACAAGTTTCTACTAAGTTCTTTACAAGGAAAGTTTCAACTTTCATTTACTTGAGAAAAATACTTTTACCTTTACCTCGTTGAGCGTGATGAATCAGAGTGCCGAGGTTTTGTCAATGACTCTACTAAGTCTAGCGATTCAAGTCTAGACTTTACTTTGAAGAAGACTCTTGGATTTCAGAGCAACCGAGTGCTCTGATACCACTCTGTCACGACCGCACTTTGCTAAATAATTAGCTAAGCTTGGTAAATTCGTGACTATAAAATACGGATATGAAATAAGGGGTAAATGATGAACATCTCTTGAATCGACTCTCAGGGTAATCTTATTCCTAGGTAACTGATATTTATAGCTGATAAAGTAGGGCACTACTTGTCATGGTTCTGACTTAGAATACACTCAAACCGAAAGGAACTAAGAATTATCTGAGTGTACGCAGCGGAAATATGGTTATAAATACATGTGTGAAGACATGTATTACCAAGAGTTTTCAACAACTACTCTTCACTAAATTGACAAAAGCTTCGCCGGTCACTCCGCTTCAACCTGCTCAACCTGCACATTAAAAACAATGCACAGGGCTAAGTACAAATTGTACTCAGTGAACACTTGCCCAAAACTGATTTTATTGTCATCCATATTTTGAGTGAAACATAGGGTTTTGCTTAAATAGTCTATGTTCACTAAAATCTCTTAGTTCTCAAAAGTGACTGTAGTCAATTTCTGTTGTAATCTTACATATTTGAACTGATGTTGCATCCGGGAGAGGTGGCCACCTCCCACGGACACCGGACCGGCCAACCCGAAGCTGACACACGGCCACTGAGTGCACTAAATCCAAGTATAACAGCTGGCCATACAAGGACCCGAATTCGATTAAAATAATATTGGCGTAGCCAATAACAGATAGGCATCAATACAAAATAAAAACATTTTTATGGCATAACAATACTTTTAAAGAGCTATAACATCTAATAAAACATGCTTGTTTTAAAAGAAAGCCCACCTCACTTGCTTTGCTTAACTGACAAGAAATTTTAACCTCGCCTCGGCTACTGCTCCTTCTTCGCTCGACCTTTGATTAAAGAATGTAGTAAGATTCTTAATTCAAATGATAAAAGTTTATCGAATAATTCTAACTCTATATCTTCTCGAAGATTATTCTAATTTTTAAGTGACGTCGTCACTATTATCTAAGCTCGATTTATTAATTAAGTTACACGAACGGTTGGTTCGACTGTCTCTTAATAAATCAATTAATTGATTTATTATTTTGGAATTAGATTAATTAGGAGGCTTCTCAATAATTAATTTCTAATAGTACAATTGATTAGCTTAATCAATAAATCTTGATTATTAACTCTTAGTTAATAAACTTAATTCTTGGTAAGTAACTTATTACTATAAGTTAAATCTTCTAAGCTTATAAAATAATTCTCTAAATTATTAGTCGGGATATCTTGTAATTAGTCATAACTCGATCACATAATTAATTGTGCGTTGGGTTATATTAATTTGCTGAATTAATAGACGGCCCAAGATTAAATAAAATCGGCCCAGCATTCAGCAGGACCCGGCCCAGCAGATTGTAACTTCGGTCCAGTATATGTGAAGTCTCGGCCCACGAAATTTAACAAGACCCAACTTAACTCAGCCCAGCTCTCGGCCCGAACCCGCCCTTGACCCGGACCGACCCGACCCGGCTGAACAAACCCACTCCCAATTCTCTTCCTCTCCCTCACTTCACTCGCGATTTCTCCCTCTCTAGCTCTCTTTTTCTCCGGTCCTCACCATCTCCGTTCATCTTCTCCATTTCGCCGGCGGTGAGGCCGTCGGCTGTTGCCCCAATTTCGGGAACCCTAGATTTCGTCCCAATTGAAGTCTCAGCGGGGCTGCTACCCTTCCGGCGCCGTCGGTGCGTTCGTCCGGCGGCTGCTCTCTTTCTCACGAACCTCTCTCTGCGCCGACCTCGGTCGCCTTCGCCGCCTACGATTCCGACCGAAGTCGCTGCTCACAGTCACCTTCTTCGAGCTCTTATCATTTCTGAAATTCTTCCGCTTTGAAGAACCCTAATCTGCGAAAATTTGGGGAAGATTCCCGTGCTCCCCTTCCCATCATTTCGCCGGCGTTTTCCTCTGGTAGTTGGGGTTTTGCTGCCGCGGTTGAGATGGCGTTCTCGAAGCAACTCCCGCGAGCTCGACCGGCGATCTCCTTCTCTCTAGGGTTTCGACCCTTAAAATAAAATCCCAAATTCTCAAGAATTTGGGGACATTCTCTTTTAGATCTCGATCTCTTGATCGATTTAGGATAGAATTCGTTATTTGCTCTGTTTTTTGGTTTGATTTCGCTGAATTTATTTAATCAATTACTGACTTTCTCTCGTTAATTGATTTGCAGGTTCCGGTGACGTCGCGACGAGGAAGGTGTTGCTGCTGCAACTCGCCGAAGATTCCCTTCCGGTTCAGCTTCAGCCGCCGTTGCTTTCTTGCTGTTGAGGCTTCGGCCTCGACGAGGTTTGAATCTTTTTTTTCTCTTTTAATTATTGATTATCTAGTTTACCTATCTCATAGGATTTCAGAAGCATAGTATGCGTGTGTGTATAGCTCCTTGGTTATTTGGTTCGATAAACAAACGCATTTTGTTTAGGAGTTTATTTCTCTTGATTTGTCTCTGACTTAAGTATATATGTATATGAGGTTGATTAATAATTCTGTAGCTTGAGGAATTTAATCTCCCTTTGCTGCATGCCATTTACTTAGCATGAATATTCTAGCCCGATCATAAGGCTTGGTGGTTGTTTAGGGAATTTGAGGGCAGTATGCTATGGTAGTTTAGTTATAAGTCTTACTTTCAGAATTCACATGCTTGTGGTTCAAACTTGAATAAGAAAATCAGCATGCTTCTAAGACTTGAATGGTTTAGTAGTTTGTGTTGTTACCTTAATCAAGTGTGAAGGTTAGGGGTTGTGGCAGTGGAACGATGGAGTTCTGCTCCTGCTTTTCCCTTCTGCTGCAGCTTCATTCCTCCCCTCTTACTCTCTATTCGCTTCTCTTATGCTCTGTATTTTTCTCTTCCTTTCTCAGATTACCTCTCTTTCTTTCTAAGTGTTTGAAACATGTGTAAAGTGTTGGGAGCTATGGTAGAGGTAGAAATGGTGTTTGTTGGCTGGCTTGGGGAAGGTATAATATATATATATATATATTACTTTTGTTTTGTGCTCGATCATTCCCTTAATTAATTCCTCCATTCTTCCTTGCATTAAAGACTAATTCCAACTCTCTTATGCAGGCTTTTGTGTGGTTCAATGAAGGCTATGCTGGTAGCTCCTTGCAGCATAAGGCAAAAGATTGTTGTTCCCTCCCTCCTGACTTTTATAGCATGTTTCTTCTTGTATGTATATATCCATTAATGGCTTATAGCCTACAATTGTTGACCTTGGATTTGTAATAAAGTGAAATTTTATTTCTTCAGCTTTGGTTATAGGCTGAAACGACAATTGCTTGAGTGATTGATTGTTGTATTTATAAGCTTATAAATATATACATAAATGATGTAGCTTTCTTTTATTTATTTGGGCTTGGCCCAAAATCTAGAGTGTGTAATGGGCTTGTCCCAACAGTTAAACAAACGAATGGGCTCGGCCCAATTGAAAGTAACTTGGCTCGTTAGTCTACTAACATAACTTATGAATTATTAATCGAAACACTTAATCGATTTAGCTTGTTAACTTATAACGAAACAATAATTCATTACTCGTCATAACTCGATATCAAGTAGCTACTCGATTTGTTGTAGAATCTCTTTTTGATAATTCTATTTTACAAGAGTGATTTAAATCACTAAAGAGAATAATTATCTTTTAATCATTTCTAGAGTAGATAGAAAATACGGGGCGTTACATCCTATCTCGTTCCAAGTGTCCCGTGCCTCGCACCAGTTTCATGACATCAAATCCCGCCGAGACTATGAATGCTAGACTCTTATGGGCGAGACGATTGCCAATATGCGCTATGCTCGAGGCTTACCGCATTATTGTTGAGAAGTGGTTCGAGGAACATCGGATGCACGTCCTCTCAGTCGAGCACGAGGTCACTGAGAGTGCATATTCGAAGATTGCAGTCGCTGCAGAATGGGCTCGACACTATACCACTCGTGGGATGACACTACCTCACGTGTACAGGGAGAGGGTGACAACGGGACTTACATTGTGGATCTCCAAAATTCCACATGCGAATGCAAGGAGTTCGACTTGGATGCGATGCCTTGTCGACATGCTTGTGCGGCCATTCGGTAAGTATATATTTATTTCATCTTTTAAGCATTATTCGTAGAATAGTCGTGTATGAGATGTGTTTAAATTAAATTTGGATAAAATGTAGGTTCTCGGGTAGGCGTGCCACTGACTATGTTAGTCGATATTTTAAACAATCGACTTTGGTGGCGGCCTATTCACCCACTATTGAGCCGGTGCCCCATCCCAAGTCTTGGTCCGTTCCGGAAGAGGTTTCCTCACAGGTCGTGCAGCCCCCACTCGTCGATAGGCAGGCTGGAAGACCACGTGGGAATCGTGTGAGATCTACCGTTGAGGGGATTCAAAGCAATCAACAACAATGCTCGAGATGTGGACAATATGGGCATAAGAGACGATCATGCATCTCATCATGCCAAATAGGGGACGCCGATCAAAGCGAAGGTAGTGCACGTCGATGAATAGTAGCGAGAACTAATAGTATATGAACTAATCTAAAAGAGTTGACTACAAAGCGAAGGTAGTGCACTCTGAGGGGCATACACGGCCTAGATGTCCCTTCAATGCTAGAGAATAGACTTGGTTATTATGTGATTTATAGAAAATTGTTGAGATTGAATGGGATTTTAAGAATTAGGTGGTGTTGCAGTTTGTTACACGATTGATATTAGTTTGTTTGTCAATGACACGGTTGATATAAGTCACACAGGTCGTGTAACTCTAATTTCTAACAAACAATCGTGTAATAATAGCCGTGCAAGTCAAAAGTCAACATGTAGTCAACTCTTTTAGATTTACACGATTGTAGTACACGGTTATTTCATTACTTAATCGTGTACACAGTTAAATAGTCAACCGTGTAAGACTAAAATTACACGGTAGGCACTTATAAGTCACTCGTGTACACGATTTCTAATTTATTCAATCGTGTGTAGTCGGTCAAAATTGAAAGTCAATTTCGAAAAAGTCAACAATTGATCCTTAGGTTGATTTTTCGAATTATAAATCGAATTGTTTGTGTTTGATGTATGATCTATACGTAATATACGTAATTGGGATACAAGAAAGCACTTGTAACAGTACACGATTTGTCTCGATTGTTGCTTAATTGTTTATAGGAATGACCTAATTGTAACATATGATGGACTAAGGTGGTATATGTTTCAAACTTAGAAACACGGGAAGGAACATTGTTGGATGTTATTTACCTTCTTAATTGATGGATATTTCCTTACACGGTCATTATATGTCTTTAATAATACGATATTTGATGATTTTATCTTTAATTTCAGGCGAAAATTGCATTTTTTTTGCTTAAGTACTAACTTACACGGTTGCATTCATGGGGTTACACGGTATAGGGCTCTTAATTACACGGTTGGATAAAAATTCCAACCGTGTAAGATACTGCAAGTCTTAACCGAAAGTAAAAAAAAACCCTAAACCAATTAAATCAACATTCCACCAGCTAAATTAACAAAAACTAATTAACAAAAATGGTAACAGACAAGAACCATCATCCAAATACAAATTAAAATAAGTTATCCAAACTACAATACAAAATAAACTAGTCAATCGACATCTCGTCGAGATAATAAAAAAATCCTACGACCAATCGTTTTCTGTGCCTTAGCTATGTATTCCGGAGAGGGTTTGAGAGTTTTGGGCTTCTTATCGGAGATGATCCTATCTAGAGTCAAACATGCAAGTGAACCACAAGAATGAGAGTCTTGTTGGCGGAATTGCTTGTCCGAAGCAAGGAATAATACCGCCATTTCCTTCTTGTTTCTGGTCAAGTGTGGATGTTGATCCCAGTAGTGGACCACATGCAGGAGCCTCGGGAATAGCCGTGCCAAGCATATAACTTGGGCAGTACGGTGCTCGTGCTCTGGCATCGTGGTCAAACTGTGCAGTAGGGAATCAAACACCTCTAACCGCCACTCCGGAATGCGTGCTCGACAAACGATCATGTGGTCAGGGGACAAGTGACAGACAAATATAAACTGAAATCCAATAAAAACTCAAAGTTATAAGTCTAGAAATAATGGAAACACGAAAAACCAAAACAAACGACAATAGAATAAACTTACGTCATCTGCACTCATCCATGGCGTGTAAGTGTTCGTTCCACTAAAAATGTCGAGAAAATGCTTCTCGGGCGACCACTTCTGGTAGATGCACGTCTTATTCAACCCCAACATCGGATCATTAGGATGAAAGCTCCTAAGTACCCTCATCATGTCCGTCTTGTATACATAATAGATAAGTTAATGAAAAGGAATTACATTGCTATAAGAGAAATATAATAAATGTGTAAAATGCCAAAAGAACTCACGTAAAAATCGACGCCGGCTATAATAGTACCCACGTATCCGACGTTACTATCGCATGAAAGCCGCATGCGAAGTCGAGCCCTCCAGTACAAGATGTACAAGTCCATGACCTAAAAATTTAAAAAACGAAGCTAAACAAATTAATCACTTCATTAATCAATAATTAAATGAATAAATAAATAAACCATTTCAAATACCTCGGCAGTGAAGTCTCTGCTCATGTCCTCGATCTCGTTGAACAGCTGCTGCGTGAGATGATATGGTGACGTCTGTCTCATGAGAACCACTGCTTCCGGACCCGAATTCCGGAACTGCTCGTAGGCATCAGCAGCACCCCAGGTAGAATGTGGTGTCTCCTGAACAGTGTACGGGCTGCGAAGAGCCTGAGACGGCCTCGGAACCTGTCCCCCAACCCTATCAGTCTCGACTCTCTGCTGAGGGATATCCGAGACCCAGCTGCCTTCCTCAGGATCATCCAACGGAAGCTCGGGAAATGTCAGAAATGGCAGCTGAGGTACATAGGGAATCTCATCAAGGTCCCTAGCATAAGAGCTGTGGGACGAGGACGCCCTCCTCTCGGGCTCGACCTCGTCAGTTACGTGTGGTGGCGTCCGTAGGCTCGAAGCACAATGCTCGAAAACCGGTGCGTGCTGAGGGCTAGGAGATCGGTGCCTCTCAGCTAGCACGGGAGACTCCGCGCGTCTCTGACTCACCGGTGTCGGAGAACGACGGCTGGAATGTCTACTGTGAGCTGAAGGCGCCCTAGATCCTACCGTTCCCCTCATCCGCTCGAACAGGGTCTTAGCCATCCGAGCAAGTAAACCCTTCTCGGATGTGTCATCTGCTAGACGGTTGAGGGCTTTGTCCAGGGCTCTATCGAGGACGGTGTCTGCCTAGCGGTTCTGACTGCATCCATGTCGACACGAAAGTCCATGCACGCAACACACTGCCGGCTCAGAAGGTGGTGGTTGGGAGGGCTCTTCCCTAGGTCGCTTCGACCTAGAGGACTCTGGAATGTCATGCTGGAATCTCTCAGGGGCTCGTGCTGGCTCGGAAATGGAGGCTCGTGCTGGTTCGGGCATGCAAGGTACAGTCGGCTGAACTACGTCCTTCACATTCTGACATTTCATCTTTCGCACGACCTTCTGAATCTTTGTAGCCTCCTTCTTCGGCCTCGCCTCTACGTGCACCTTTTTGTGTGCATGCCGTTGACTCGGGATAAACCTCAAGACAAACAGGTCATCCCACTCGAGGGACTGCACGTATGGCTCCGCATCCTCTATACCTAACTCGGGTTTAAGGGTTACTCGGGGCTCGAGCTACACAAATACACAAAAAAACGCGTAATGAATTAGAATTTAGAAAATACGCAAAATACGAAGAAACATGCTTATCCAATATAACAAGATATTTTTCAAAGGAAATAAATAACCATTACCTTAACACTGTCGAAAAAGGTAGTGTAGTCCAAATGGGACTGTTGAGTCAACCATCTCCTAAGCCGGGGCGTCTCAAAATCATTCAAATGCTCCCCACACGCATTTCCAAGCATAGGAATGGCCTCGTACGACCACAAGTTCAATGCCCAAACGGGTCCGTACAAGTGGTACCCCCGCCGTCTGCCCACCAAGCTCGCATGGGTCTTTCTTCATCACTCCAAGTTGGTGACACAACACTTGGAAGGACCACGACCCCCATGGGAATTTGTACCACCCAGCTCGGTCCTCTACTAATGCCCACGTCCAGTCTTCGATCGTCTGTTTGTCGCGGCATAGAAGGACGTAGTAGTACATGAGCAGTTTTGCGGCGCTCAAGTACTGCTGAGGGTTCCCCATCCGGATGCTTTCACTCATGAAGTCATCCAAAAGTTGTCGATCTTTCACCTTCGCACCATGATACCATGTGTGGAACAGGCTACTCTGAGGAATGGTATACGGACCTTTGTTGGGGTTGAAGTCGTGATGGAAAGGCCCGAACACTAAACCGGTCACAATGCAATATTCTTGTGCACCGAACCGGATATCTCGCCCTCCCACGTGAAACCACCTCTCGAACTCCGAGAACGAGGGATCAGTGAGCTCTCGGGCCAACAGCTCATGCAGCGCAATGTTGGCCGTACCTTGCCTTTGGATATTCAGCAAGTATCCAAATGGCCCATCCCTAAATTCGCGCACGAGCGGGTTCCCACCTA
This sequence comes from Mentha longifolia, assembly GCA_001642375.2. Classification (NCBI taxonomy): domain Eukaryota; kingdom Viridiplantae; phylum Streptophyta; class Magnoliopsida; order Lamiales; family Lamiaceae; genus Mentha; species Mentha longifolia. Next base: position 1,473,639 of record CM038119.1, on the reverse strand, counting down.
TGCGTTCCAACACTATCGGGATTTGTCTAATGACAATATCCCGCGTGTATAAATTGAGCCTAGCCGGAAAACCTTGCATGCGAGGCCGTAACCATGCAAATCGAGGCTGCAAAAGGTAACACACAATGATTAGACGACGGAAGGATATGAAAAATGGTGTCAAAATGCCCAAGAAAACCAAAAATATCAACCGTCTGTATCTTACACGGTTGAATTCATTTTTCAACCGTGTACACGGTTGAAAACAAAATTCAACCGTGTAAGTTAAGTTGCTGACCGGTCAAACTAAACTTATACGGTGAAAAAAAATTCAATCGTGTAAGTCTCCGGAATGAGCCACGTCAACACTTACACGGTTGAATAAAAATTTCAACCGGACCGTGTAACTATAAACCTTCGAAATCCAGATTTCGAATTCGATCCAATCCCAATTTCAGACCCAAATTTAACCTAAATTCAGCCTATAAACACTAAATTAACAGATATCAAAATTAACCCAATCAATTCCTACTTCATAAATCGACAAAATTGAAAAACATAAATTCTAAAACTCACCGGCGGCGGCGGATATGGCAGATTTTGCCGTTCTTGGACACTCGGCACTCGACGCCATTCACCGCGGTTCGAAGTTCCCGCTTCGTCGCCGGAATCCGTGTGGTGGGGTTCCCTTTTAATCGGCGGCGGCTTGGTTTTTTGGGTTGCACGGTTGTTTTTCAATTTTGGGGATACACGACTGAAAGAATGAATTCGTGCAGATGGATATTGTGTGGGGTAGGTTAGGGTTTTTTTATTTAACCATCATTTTCCTTAAAAAATATGTGGGCCCAAATAATAATGGTATTTTTGTACTTTCATGGGATTTTGGGTATAAAACTTATAGTTTTATAGTTGTGGGTATAAAACCTACATAACTATTTGTTTTGGGTATATTTATACATTAAGACTTTTTATAATATAGAATTCTATTAAAAGGACGTTGGTATATTTATGTAATTTGTCCGTTGGATTTGAGTAATGAGACATGCAACTCGTTTTCTAACATTATCGATTTATACTAATTATTATTCTTTCCATATTATCAATATATGTATTGAATTTGTTATATACTACTTCCATCTCGTTATATTGAATCTTATTTCCGTTTTGGTCCGTCTCATTATATTGGGTCCCTTTTCTAAAATAGTAAAAAAAAATTGGTCACAATTAACTATCTCTTCTTACAATTGATTATAGCCACATATCCATTTTGGTCCTCCCATTTCTTGGTTTGTGTAAATGTCAAACTAGACCCAATATAATGAGATAGATGTAGTAATTTGTAACCTTTGATTCGTACACTCGAGATCATCTCGTGTCGGGTCGAGCTGATCCAAAATTCACTTGCACCTCTATTCTTGCAATCAAGACCCATCCTATATTTGGACCAACTCAACTATTTTTTTGACAGCTATAGTAAAAAATATATATATATATGATAGTTTTAAATCAAAATTATAGTGTATGATTTTACACCCTAGGTTTTTTTCAGGTAACATATGCAATTTCTATCCACATTGTGGCAAAAAGTGCAAGGCCCTAGATTTAGAGGGGCCAATGTGCAAATTACATAAAATTAACTATCGTAACAAGATTTCGATTCCTAATTAACAACTTCAAAATCTCCCCCCAAAATTCCTAATCGCAATCCCCCAAACTCCTGCATCAATTGTACAAGCATTGATTTGGGAAAATCGTTTGCATAACTCAATCATGAGGAAGCGGGAGAGAGAGAATCCGTGCGGCATTTGCGGGCATTACCACAAGTACGAGGAAGGGGAGGTGTGCGGCGTCTGCGGCCACCGCATGGCCGACGTCCCCGCCGTACACGTCAGCGCCTTCCCGACGGAGATCCTGCCCGAGTTCCTCTACTTGGGCAGCTACGACAATGCTGCGCGCGCTGAGCTGCTCAAGACTCAAAGCATCTCTCGTATTCTCAATGTAAGTTCTGATCTCGACTGTTTTGTTCCTTGAGATGTCTAGGTTTATTGATTGGATCGGTCAGATTGTTTAGATGCATAAGTTGCAATTTATACTGACATGGTTGAGTCGAGTTAATAATTGGAGAGGTCAATTTTTTATTAGAGCTTAATATTTTAGAATTGTAAGTAATCGATGCTTTGAGTCTTTCTGTAAACGAGTTTGTAGATTAAAGTTGCAGATATTTATTGACTTGATTGAGTTAAGTTGAGTTAAGTTGTTATAAGAGAGGACATAGAAATTTTTTGGTTGAAGTTTGATCTATAGTATTGTAATGGATTGGATCAATCGGGTTCTTCGAGACTTTGTGTAGTTTGATCGTGATATCTGCATCTCAGTGGTATGATCTTGTGTCTTTGTGAAAGTGGGTCGCCCTTTGATTCGTGTGACAAGCAGCAAATAAAGAAAAACCATCTCTGAACTGTAGGAACTAAACGATCAGAAGGAGGCATTGCTATTAAGTTTCGTGAACTAGCTGTAGAAACCTATACATTTTTCGGTGCATTGGGTGTGTATTACACCGAGTACTTATATATAGACATCTGTAGGCGCATGTGTGTTGGATGGAGATCTGAAAGTTTACATTCTTGCCTTTGGCATTGGCAGTAGCTTGAGTCAGATATTAGCCTTTTGATTTGACAAGCTTTATTTCGTACTTATATAACATTCTGCATCTATTGTAGTATTAGACTTGAAGGAAAATTCAATCCTTTAACTGATCTGTCTCTGTGCAGACCGTGCCTACTTGTCAGAATCTGTATAAAAATTCATTTACCTATCACTGCCTGCCAGATGAAAAGAGATTGCCGTTTGATGATGCAATCCAGTATCTAGGTGACTCTTCAAACACTACTATGCTATATGGTTTTCGTTTCATTATATTAGCATATGAAACGGGACTTGAAAGAAATGACATGTAAATGGGACTTGAAAGCATTTTAGTAAACTTGAATCTATTGATGCTTATATATTTTATTGTAATATATATTCTGACATGCTTGTGCAGAACAATGTGAAAGAGATAGGGCCCGGGTTCTTGTGCACTGCATGTCAGGCAAAAACAGGTGATTCTTCAGCTGCCGTTTTATTTCATGTGTTTTGGTAGGGAAAGGACCTGTTAGTTTCTATGTTTTCTTGTGCACTCTAGCCATATAATTGATTTATTTTGTAGTTGATATCAATTAATTAAGTAAAATTTCCTCAATGTGCATGTCTCATGTTTTGACAGGTCACCGGCCATAGTAATCGCTTACTTGATGAGAAGCAAAGGTTGGAGACTTGCCCAAAGTTATCAATGGGTGAAGAAGCGAAGACCTTCGATTGAACTAAATCCAGGTCTGGACAAAGTTTGCTTTGCTTTTGTGCTCCAATCATATACTTCAGGTCTGGAGGCAGTATTATATAAACATGCTAAAAGAAATTAATTTGGCAATCGAGTTCATAGTGGCTGGTACATGTGGGAAATCTGCAATTTGAAATTTGAATATTGTAGGGAATTGGTTGGTTTTGTGTTTGTTAAATATGGTTATACTTTATTGATCAACCACCATCTTGTGAATCGGTTTCTACACTATTGATAAACTATGTCAACCACCGATCATCGTTTTCATCTATTAGATTCTTACTCTTACAGAACAATAGATTTGCGACTTGACTATACAAGTTACGAATTTCTATTCATTTGCTTCATATGAGATTTCTGATTGCATAAAGGTCATTTGAACATATTGTACTGAACCTTGATCATACTAATTTCTGATCTAACATGTCCCTATTTTTATTCTTTTCAGCGGCTCACGAGCAATTACAGGAGTTCGAGCGAAAGATATTCGGTTCAACAGAGAATAACACGACTCCTTCCTTCAGCTTTGGCTTCTCCAGTACTAATGAAACATCCACTCCTCCTCCATCCTTCAATAACAGTACAGCTGCCTCTTCAGTATTCTCCCACCCTCCATTCGATGACTTCGCCTTTGGAGCAATGGGCACTCAAAACGACACTGCATTCAGCGCCACCACAAATGCTAATGATATCACAATGGGTGGTTCTTAACTCGTTCGGTTTCTCATCACGGCATTCGTCTACAGCCGTTATTCGTCCTAACTAAGCCGGCTGGGCCATGAGGCGACCGGAAGCAGCCGCCTCGGGCCTCAAAAACATAAGGTCCCGATACAACTTTTTTATATTTATATGCATGTTTTGTGATGCTGACGGTAAACAATAGAAAGATAGTAGTTCAATAGTGTTAATTGTTAAAGCTTTGATAGTTCTCTCCTTCAATATCATTGACGAGGGCCGGGCCCTCTAAAATCAAGCTCAGAGTTGATAAACTATGGGCCGGGCCACGACCTGGGCCAAGTCCATGTTCACAATATCATTGCACGTAAAAGAACAACATAAACTCGAGAAATATGGGCTTTTCCCATTACTATCGTTGTATTCACAAATCACAATCATCAGTAAACTCATTATCACATTATCCGATTACCGTACAATAATAACAAACAAGTATGATATATTGATGATATTACACATTTGTGTCAAATTCGTGTCACATCCCATGAAAAAAGACGTCGGCCCGGTGATGGCGGCCTGGCCTGAATAGCAGGGCGGCGGCTAGTGTAGACGTTGGCCGGCTGCGGCGGCGACGTTTGCTTGGGTATAAGATTCGGCAGCAAAGCGCCGTAGCATAGAATATTGCCGTTCGCCGGAGTTGCAAGAAATGGAAAAACAAAAACCATCAGCAACAACAATTTCATCACATTTATTGCCATATAGTAATTTTTTGGCTTATTTGGCTGATTTTTGATAGATAGGAGTATTTTTTTTTTGTTTTGGTAGTTATGGAAAGTATTGCCCCCCTCTTTGTGTTTGTGCGTTGTCTTGTGTTAATGTGAGGGGTGCAATTTTGGTGGGGAATTATGAGAACTTTATGCAAGAAATTGAAGTGTCTATCAATTGATAAGATTTTTTTTTTCTTTTTCCAATGCAATGGACAATAATTGCTAGTTAAGGAAAAACCATTAAATGAAAAGTTAATTTACAGGTAAAATTTATTCGTGATTAATTAACAACTGAAATTTTAATCTCAAATGCTAAAAATAACCCATCACCTCAAAAATAGAAAGGAGGGACAACATTAACCGCACAAACTCCCAACTAATTAAACAAAATTCACCTAAAAAATCTCAACACAAAGAAACTACTAAATAAAACATCCTATATAAACGTCCCTTTCTTCTCAAAATCAAATCCATACTCATTTCTTGCAATTAGACCAACTCTCGAGAAAAAAATAAATAAATAAAACTCTTATAAAATTAGCAATGGCTGCATCAAGGCCAAAAGCTTCAATGTTCTTTTTGGTGGGAATCTTGGTTTGCTTAATCCTGGTAAAACAAGCCCATGCAGTAGAACAAACCGGCCACAGCATCCACGCTTTTCACGATCTTGCTAACGACGACGCCGACGACAGTCGTTACGATCACATCATCGGGAACGTGAAAAAATTCGGCGACGACGATCCGGAAGACGACACACCCGAAGTCACAGTTTTGGGGCATTGATATATGCGTACGTATGTACGTATGTTTACATATATATACGTAATTGTTATTGGCACATACGGATATGGGACATTGTACTTGTTCTTCAAGTTTGTATCAAATTATTTATCAAGTTAATTAGACTTATTTCATCGATGTTGTAATTTGATATATCATGTTACACTATATCTTGAATAAAATATCATTTTGAGCTTCTTTAATTCTCATGATCTTTTTATACTCCTATTCCTATAGTACTTTCTCCATCCGTGATGTATGTGCTTAAAATCTTTTTGCACGCATTTCAATGTGTCGAAAAGTGAATGTTACGATAAAATTTAGGTCTCACTTGATATGGTGTACTAAACACTATATTAAATGGGAACCTAAATTTTATCTTAACAACCATTTTTCAATACATTAAAATGCTAGCCGAAAAATTCTAAGCACTTATATCACTGACGGAGCGGAGGGTGTATATATTATTCAAGAATCAATTTTTCCCATGCAACAATAAAATAACTATGATCACATCCTCATCTGAAAAAAAAAAGATAAAATTAGAGGAGAATAAAAAAACTTTAATTCCGAAGAAGCTAGAAATTCAAGAAAATAAATAGTTAGAGAGGGACCAGTCGATGATATCGATGTTTCATGAAATATATCGTTAGTAATTCGCCTCCATTTCAGGTAGAGATTTGAATGCACATTTCTTTCTTTTTTTATTTTTATTTTTTTATTTACAGTACTATCACCATCAACGATATTTATCATAATTATTTTATATATACTACCTTCATTCCATTTATTTAGTCTCTTTTGCTTTTTGACTTTTTTCGGCACGTTTTTCCACTGAAATCAGTACGTGTTTTAAAATATAATTTTGAAATATTTTTTTTACGGGATACTATGAGTGTCATAATATCCCGTAAAAAAATACTTTAAAATTATATTTTAAAACCTGTATTAGGTTTCGGTGAAAAAACATGCCAAAAAAGTCAAAAAAACAAAAAAGACTAAATAAATGGAATGGATGTACTTCTGTCATGTAATATTTTGGAGGAGTAGAGTGAGGCATGCTTCTTTCTTTTTGGGAAGCAAGGTTCGGATAACGGATGCGTTGGGGTTTGGAGGTTGTGGCTTTGTTATGTTGCTGTTTTTTTTCTCTGTTGGCTTCGTATTTGATAGATACAATCTTGAATCTCTCTTTCTTGCTGGTTTAAATAAAGTCTTTCTTGTTTGATCAAAAAAAAAAAAAAATGGAATGGATGTAGTACATATATACGGCCTCTCAGATAACGCCCAAGAAAATTACAAAAAGTACAAATAAGTTATTTCATATTATGGCACATGCCATATAGATTGGTCAGGTTTAATTTGTTATTGGTGCAATAAAAGGTCACCTCTAATTGGGAAAGTCCAACTAATCATTTAATATATACTCTAAATGACAATATTTCACCTCATTATATTTTGTACCTCCAACAACTGTTTACAAGCCCTTTGAATATCTTTCAGTATTTAAAAGAAAGAAAAATGAGGGCAGAAATTAATACTATATGTATAACTGAATAAGTACAATGCTATAATTTAACAAAGATCTCTCTAGCTACCATCTATAGTATAAATAAATCTAGGAAAAGTAATTTCAATGCTTGGCCAACGAAGAAATTAGCCGTGAAATGGAATGTACTCTGAGTTTTTAGTCCGGTACCTCTTGTACCGATTTTTGGTTAATAATATTTACCTTTTTTTTCGATAAAAAATAAATAAATAAATAAATAGAAAGAAAAAAGTAATTCTAATAATATGGAATGGATACTTTTTTGTTGAAAATTTAGCTGGGTCACAATTTGTGTCGTGGTCTCATTTTCATTTTTAAAACTGTGACATAAATTTTATTTTCCATCTTACTCAAATCTATAAATTGCATAAGTTAAGCTATTATATTGGCTTTTTTTTGTTTCTACTACTACCTTACCTAAGAAGTTAAAGTACATTGTCTTATTGAATTAGGATAAGCTATAACATTAACATTGTCCTATTGAATTAATATAAGCGATACGTCGTCCCTTCGTATTTTTTAAGTATCATTTTCAGTCAAAACATACATATTAAAAAATATGATATTTTATATTCATAACCTTATTTGTAGTATTTATTTTTTAAGCCAACTTATAAGTTATAACTAATGCTATTAATTAGAACTAGTGTTGTACCCGTGCATTGCACGAAATATATGAATTACTCTCTTTGTCCATTAAGAGTGTGATGCGGGGTCCGTAGCACGAACTTCTATAAACTCATTATTTGTTAGATAATATTATTATTATTACTTTAATTCTAGCTCACTAATTAACCATATCACACTAATTAAAATTTCATAGGGTTAATTGTCTAATAAATAATGAGCTTATAGAAATCCGTGCCCGATCATACTCTTGGTAGACGGAGGGAATATAATTTTAAATATTTATGTAATAGAAATATATCTCTCTATAGGATATACAAAGTACTAAAACATATGTATAGTGAAATTACAATTGATACTAAGATTTTTGAATTACTATTTTGTAGGTGTTTTATTTAAATTTATAATAATTATCTAAATAATTAGTAGTAGTAATTTAGTAATTTCATACTACATTTTTTGAAAACAAATCAAGAAATTAAACAATACATTATGATTACAGTAAATTTATCGATCAATATCTTTAAATCTACCTTGGTGAGTATTAATTCACAAAAGTCTAATAAATAATTAGTTTTGTTTATTACCATGTATCCAAATTTTCTATAGTCACAAATTTTTACACAAATTATCAAGAAAAATTATAATTAAAAAAGTAAATATATAACATATGGATATAGCAAAATAAAGCAATTAATAGAATAATTTAATGCAAAAATAGATACATTAGCAAATAATGAAGCATGATTTATAATTTAAAATACATTTATTACCAAATCCATTGGACAATCACAAAACTTTATAAATCATCCTTATAAAACTATTGGACAATAGATGGCTACTCTTAGAGGGAAAATGGCATAGATGAATTTTTTGTTAACAATTGAGCTTTTATATATTGTATAGAAGGTAACATGGTGAACATATAGATATTTTATTTTATAATTTTGAAATAAGACACTTAAAAGAAAACAAAACAAATTAAAAGACAAATAGAACACTTACAAAAAAGGAGGAAGAAATTCTCAACACAAACTGTTTGACGGGTCAAGATTCACCAGCTTATGAATACTAATTTTAGTGTCGTTTGACGGTTTGACACAATTTTTTCCCAAAAACTATTTGTACTTCAAATCAAACTCGAACTTATATTTTACAAGTTTAATTTATATATATATATATATATATATATATATATATATGATCGAGAGATCAATCCTCTACCTCGCATAGTAACTGATAAAATAATAGCTTAACACCTCTTCCTTCATTGTAAGGCGTCCACTCCAACCTATCTGGTATGCAATCTATAATTGGTTAAATTTGGTGGTGCTTATGCATTATCATCTCCTTGATCATTTTCTTCATAATACTGGTATTCTTTAAGAGATGCTTGGGAAAAAATCTTGCCGCAGTTAGTATTTGGATATGTGTTATTTGGATTATCTGGAAGTGGAGGAACAAAGTTATTTTTGAGAACATCGACTAGAATAAGGATAGTGTAGTTGATAAGATTAAGGGTAGATTATGAAGGTGTATGATGAATAACACTTTATGCGCTTTCTTCATTTCAATGATTGACTTACCGATCATATTGCTTTCTTTTCTCACTGGTAAAAAACCACATTTGTATTTCTTCATTTGTTAGATACGCGTACCTCTATTCTATTTTAATATAAAAATTCTTTTCCTAATTAAATTTTTTTTTGATAAAATAAAATACGAGACCGAAAACACAACAAAATATCATAAAAACTCCAAAACAAAACACAATAAATCAGCCTGCCAACCCATTTACCCACCTCACGAACCTCCCAGCAAAGCCCCTCCCATTAATGGCGCCATTAAAAGCTTTTTTTTTTCTTTCTCTCAACTCCCACTCCCATTAAATAAATCACCCAACAAACTTTCCCCCATTTTCCTCCTTTATAAAACCCTTCCCTTTATCACCTCCTACCAAAATCCAAAATTAAATTACTCTCTCCAAAAAAAAAAAGATAAATTAATTAAAATTTACAATGCTCACCTCTTCTCTCTTCGCTCCCGCAGCGTGCCTCGTCCTCTGCATCGCCGCCGCCGCCGCGGCTTCTGTCCCGGCGGTGATAGTGTTCGGAGACTCGTCGGTCGACGCCGGCAACAACAACCAGATATCCACCGTGCTGAGGAGCAACTTCCGTCCGTACGGCCGCGACTTCTACGGCGGCCGGCCGACGGGGAGGTTCTCGAACGGCCGCATTCCGCCGGATTTCATCTCGGAGGCGTTCGGTCTCCGGCCGTTCGTGCCGGCGTACCTGGATCCGCAGTACAACATCTCCGATTTCGCCGGCGGCGTTTGCTTCGCCTCCGCCGGAACTGGGTTCGATAATGCTACTTCGAATGTGCTTGTGAGTTCGACATTTCTCAATCTCTGTTGTTTTGATTTATTTAGTAGTATTTTTCTTTTTGTAAATAGTTTTATTACAAAAAGAATTTGCTCGAACGATGGAATATCTAGGCGATGTTTTTGTAACGGGTTGGTACCCCTTGTACCATTCCGTCCCTCAATAATATTTAACCTTTTCCGATAAAAAAAATAGTTTTATTACTATTTTTTCAAAATGAAGTAAATTTGCATGAGAACTATTAATGCTTTAGCTCTTGATCTTTTGTTTGATTACTTTATTTTTCTTTTACTGAAATTGGTATGAAGATGTTGCAGTATAATTATGAACATCACGTAGATCGATAAATTTTTTAACTATTTTTTAAAGGAAATAAAATATTAACCTATTAAATTAAGCATTTATTGTTGCAGGCGACAGACATACACGGCACATTTTTTTCTAAAAATAACATAAAATTAAATTGTTCTTAGCTACAGTATATAAGCAAATGCTTGTATTAATTAATTTAATTACCTGCCATAGAAGTTATCATACTGTTGATGTAAGCCTCGGGAGACTCAATGGATTATCTCTTAATTTTATATTTAATTCTTGAATTTATATATTTTTAATTTTGGCTTTGTAGAATGTGATCCCTCTTTGGAAGGAGGTGGAATACTTCAAGGAATATCAAACCAAACTCAAAGCCTACGCAGGTGAAACAAAGGCCAAATCCATAATAAGTGAAGCTCTCTACATTGTGAGCTTAGGCACAAATGACTTCCTAGAAAATTACTATACTATCCCTGACACGAGGTCGAAATACACGGTCGACCAGTTTCAGGACTTTCTTATCGGGCTCGTGGAGAAGTTCGTGGCAAACATCTACGGGTTGGGGGCCCAGAAAATCTCGTTGACCGGGCTCCCGCCTATGGGATGTTTGCCCTTAGAAAGGTCAACAAATTATATGAATGGGAATGGGAATGAGTGCATGGACGGGTACAATATTGTTGCCTTACATTTCAATGATAAATTGAATGGTTTGGTGAAGAAGATGAATGGGGAGATGAGTGGACTTAAGGTTGTTTTCTCCAACCCTTATGGCATTTTCATGCAGATGATCAAGAGGCCTTCTCAATTTGGTAAGGTTTTTCAATTCTATATTTTTTTGCATTTTTTTTATGTGTTACTATTGTAGATAAGGAAATATAGTCCCTCCGTCCCGTTGATATAGGGTCATTTTCTATTAAATCAGACTCAATTTTAATAAAAATGACTCTATATCAACGAGACGACGGAGGGAATAATAAATAGTAGGTTCTAATTAATTAAGGGATGAAGAAGGCGGTTGGCCACACTATATGTCAACACTTAACGACTTGATCTAATATGTAATAAATTCTCAATAATTTTGTACTTTGCCAATTATGTCAGGGAAAAATAGCAATATTAGGCAACATTATGCATGCAAACATCAATTAAAGAACTTAGAGTCTATGGGTAGTTAATTAAAATGGAAGGCTGTATTTGAATATTTAATTTATTTTTATTCAACTAATTAATTTGGTTTTTATGTAAAATGAATTGGCAGGATTTGAAGTATCATCAGTTGCATGCTGTGCTACAGGAATGTTTGAAATGGGATATTTATGCGACCAGCTTAATCCATTTACGTGCAGAGATGCGAGTAAATATATTTTCTGGGATTCTTTCCACCCAACTCAGAAAACCAGTCAAATCATAGCTAGTTATTTGATGAGGCATAGTTTGCGTGAATTTTTATAAATAAATTATAAAAAAAGAAAAAAGAATCGAATCTATATATGTTCGAGTATCATTTAGTACTACTAGCACGTATCTAGGTTCCGAGTGAGTGTGGTTTTTGAGATACCCGCAGCTGCTATTCGCGGTGCATGCGCACATTATGTCTCGACTTAGATAGCTTGAGTGTGACGGTCTCTTAGTTGGTAAGTGTGATTTAGTCTTGTGTAATGTAAGTTTATATGTCAATGTACATCTCGATCACTACTATATTATTATTATTATTATTATTATTATTATTATGATTGTTTTATATGTGCATGAGAACGATTTGACGCTACATCTTAATAATTTCAAACATTTCGCCTATGAATATAATAGAATAAAGATGGGACACGCGTCGAAAATGGAGCGGCTAGCTAGAACACTCACATCAATTAACCATAATATATATAATAAATTAAATAGAGTGGATGCAATAAACTTTGCACCTCCGATTTTGGTTGGGGCTTTGAATGCGAAGGCAAATAATTAATTTGTCCAAAATTTGGTACCTTTATTCTCATACATATACTGATAAATAGTACTACTAAAAATCTACAGCAGGCATGCATGTATGTACGATGAGCCCAAGCTTACATATGCAATAAATAGTTATAATTACTAGCATTCGGTGGGTGGTTGCTACAATAATATCGAAATTCTTTTTATTGCATATGTCGCATCAATGTGAGTGCAATTTTCGGTTTCCAACAAAGGATTTTTTCATTCAATGCCAAATTCACAAAATTAGCCAGATAAATTCATCCACAAATTTAACCTTAATCAAATAGCGTCCGTTATCGTTTTCAGTAAAATGTGTTTTACTTTCAAAGATAATATAAAGTTTTTAAGAATCATTTTGTTTTAGTGGCCTTTGTCGCCAACTAAATATTTTGCTGGTGTAAATTTATTTAAATGACTAAAATTGTTACGCATATTAATTTATAAAGCTAAAATTGTCATACATGTTAATTTCGACCTAAAATTATCACAAAATAAATTTATCAAACTAAATTTTCACACATGTAAAGTTCAGACTAATCTAATCTCAATATGAATTTATAAAGCTAAATTTATGTATTTTACCAAGATCTTAACTTGTCACAAAAGTAAAAAGAAAAAGAAAAAGGGTATTACTATGGCCCACTAAATAAGATTTGCGAAGTTTAATTAACACAAACCTGACCTGGGCCGAACTTAGATTGTAGGTAGGGATAGGCTCGAGTGCTAATTGGGCCGAAAATTATCGGGCTTAAAATATCTTGGTTGGGCCAACGTCAAAGAAATATTTTCCTAGATGGGCCAGCCCCGCCTATAATCTAACCGGGTCGGGGCCGACCTTGCTGGACAAGAGCCACTACACCCAAAGATATTATACGCTGCAGACTTCTCCACAGTCGATTACAGTGGACTCTCTCTTCCGATGGACGTTCTCATCAACACAATGAACGTCCGAGATCTTCTATCGTCGCCGGAATCTCCTACCTCGCCGCTATCGGCGCCGGATCTCCGCCTCCTCATATCCCGCCTCGATGCCCACTCCCTCCGGATCAAATCAACCGTCCAATCGTACCTCCTCTCCCATCATGCCGACTTCTCTGCCCTCTTCTCCTGTTGCACCGACGTCGTTGCCAAGTCGGATAATCTCGCCGTAGATTTAGCTGCGCTGCTGAGCCTCGTCTGTGATCAGCCGGTGGAGGCGGATGTGCGGAGGATTGTGAACGAGATTGTGGAGAAGAGGCTGGAGGCGCGGGAGAAGAGGGAGATTCTAGAGTTTTTGGGGGTGATTTTGGAATTGGATGAGAAGTTGGTGGTGGTTAGGGAGGACTTGAAAAGTGGGAGAGTAGTGGAGGCGGCGGAGGGGCTCAGGGAATTGAAGGAAGCTCTTGGAGTGAAGGGCGGTGGCGATGCTGAGGCGTTGGCGGAAGGTGAGCCGGCGGTTTATGCGATTCTCAGAAAGCAGTGGGTTTATTGTTTTGAGGAGGTGAATTGGAAATATTCTTTGACCTGTGTGTAAAGGAATCGCGGATTGAAATTTGATTTTGGATTCATAAAGCAACTTCACATCTTATTTGCAAATGATACTATGCATGTCAAATTCAATGCCTTTTATTTTACAAATTCAAGGTTTTCCGTGATTAGAAATGTCCGTGAAGTAGTGAACTTTACCATGGTTCTGGATCTCACAACGAGAGGGAGATTGTTATGCTGAACCCAGCGGTTTTCTTTTCATCTCCCTTCCATCATTTTTAACTTAGCAGTCAATTCAGGTTCTTCATTTGTGGCCAAATGAATCCTGGTTCTAGGGGCTTTATAGATTTTAGCAGAACTGCTCCAGCTGGAATGAAAATAGGTTCTTATTTATTCATTTCTAAGCATTGAGTGGATTGAGAACGGTCCTGTATATTTTGCTATCCTATTGCTTGTGGCATAGTTGACATCTGAACTCTACTTTTTTTGTTTTTACTTGTAAGTAACAAAATGGTGATTATATCCAATTTTATGATTTGTTTTTAGAGCCATTCAATTTGGATGTAGATTCAAGAGCTACTTTTGAGGTTTATGGAGAATGCTGTGCGGTTTGATCGGGAGGCCAATGCGGTTCATGTGAAGTATCAGATAACCGTAGATGGAATTAATGGTTTAGATCTGTACACTGTTATGAACGCTATGGACGTGAGTAAAAATTATCTGGCTAGTTCCAATTCACGTTTCATCCTGAATATGGGGAATATTCTCAGCTACTTCACGTTTAACATGTTGTTTATGTAGGTTGCTGGGGTTCTTGATTATGGACTTGCTAAAATTGCAGATTTGATAAATAAACACGTTTTTACTCCAGTGGTGAGTTGTAGAGCAAATCCTATAGTTGAAGAAAAATATCAAGATGCCGGTCATGTCAAAGAAGCAGTTCTTAAGATGGCTACATCTGCTGAACCTGAGGTACAAATTGGGAATCTGGCAACCAAAATTAGCTTCATCGTGTTATTACATGTATAGTCTTACATATTCTTTTGTATGAATTAAATCAATGCTCATTACCCTGAAAAATTTCCATACTTTTAGCCCGTTAAATCATCCTCATATTCACAGGGCAACAAGATGGAGGGTGAACTTATGTACGCCAACATTGTTCAAATCATTAATTTTTTAAGCAATTTTTTGTGCTTCAAAAATGGCTCCTGGATGCGCAGTTTTGGAAGATTGACTTGGCCAAGGATGTCAGATATGATAATTTCAAATTTCCTGGCAAAGGTTTGTGATATTCTTGATGTTCATATCTAAAGGAATTGTGTTAAGAGAAGCATGTTATTCAAATTGTAGAAATTTTCAATTACATCTTAGTCATGATATACCTGCATGCGGTTTCAGGTTGTACCAGATGATGCTTCGAAGCTCGCTGAGTTTCAGCAGATCAGGAAACTTACAATTGATTTTGAGACAGCTTTGAAGGAACTTGAGTTCATATCTTCATCGAGCGATAAAGATCATAAGCTGAGTAATTTTGCTGACAATGTTGAAGTGCATTTTGCATCGAGAAGAAAGTTCAAATTCTGGCTAGGGCAGAAATATGCTTCTGCAATCTGATTTCAGCCTTCCTCAAGTGAGTGCATATTGTAATTTGTCAGAGTTACCTGCTCTTTTCTGTTGTATTCACCCTCAGGATATTTGCCTGCAGGACTATATTACAAGAACATTAAGGGCCAATGAAGAATGTACTGACTCCAATCACGTTGTTTTGCTGTTTTCGTCTGAGAAATGTGTTGTGTCTACATCAGCTAAACAACTAATGGAGCTTGTGCATCAAACCCTGAAGGTAGTCTGAGTGCAATCTCAATATGTGCATTTTGCTCTAGAATTGCATCTTGGTCCATCTTAATTTTCTGAAGCACATGTTATTCTTGTATCTATCGTTTCCCAAATTCAAAGTCATCATCACACATATTGTTAACACTGGGAGAACATTTTATGCAAATATCTGTAATGGTCACACTTCATTATCTGGGACTTCTTTCTTTCACCCCATCTCCCTAATTATATATATGTATATACAATACACTCTCACCAATTTGTTGACCTGTCATCTCTCTATATTAGTTCACGCCCACACATTTTGAGAATGTTTTCTCGTTGGACTGGTTATTGCAGGACGTGTGCTTGTCACCTCCAAAAGTGGGAATAGAATTCTACCATGCTGCTAGAAATGCTCTTGTTCTCTATGAAGCAATCATCCCTGTGAAGGTCAGTTAAATGCTCGTGCTCTATTTAGTTAATTTTGGTTCTCCCTTTACATTATGGTGAAGTTCTAGATATGATCATACTCCTCAATGCTCGATGAACATATTATAATGTTATGACATGTCTTCTTGATTTTTAAAAGCTTCAGAGGCAGCTTGATTCCATAAACCAGGCCGCTGTTCTCATGCACAATGACTGTCTTTACCTATCTCAGGAGATTCTTGGGCTTGCATTTCAGGTAGGCAATAATGCTTAGTTCGCATATTGAACTAGTTCAGTGATCTGTGGATGATTAGTCATTATACTTGTTATTAGTTATTACACGTTTGAAGTATATAACTTGGAAGAATGCATGGTAATGAGTTGCTTTGCTGTATTATTGCAGTATCGTCCGTACTTTCCTAGTTCAGTGAAGGACCTTGCTGTATTTATTGATTTGGCTCCTAAATTTCAACTCATGGCTGAAGAAGTTTTGCAGCGTCAAGTTCTGCTTGTTATGTCCAACTTAAAACAGGTACCTTTCTGGAAACAGAGATACATATATGTGGCCTTTGTGGTATCTTTGCTGCATTCATATTTAGAAGGAAATCTTTTCCAATCTGATTATGCCGTGATTATTGATTGAATAGGCTATCGATGGAGCCAATGGATTTCAAAATACCCACCAAATGAAACAGTTTGAATCTGCCAAATTTTGCATTGACCAGGTATCCAACATCCTTTTGAAACGAAGAAGCTTCAATTTCTTCCCCCTAGGCTTCACTTCCTTTCTATTCTTCTCCTGTCTGAGTTCGTCTTGGTGAAAAATTACCTGGAATTATGTCAGATAGCTTTCATAATTGAGAAAGTACACATCATCTGGGAGCCATTATTACTTCCTTCCCTCTATGAGAAGAGTATGACATTGATTCTAGAATCTGTCTTTTCGAGACTTGCGAAAGAGATACTTCTTATAGATGATATGGCTGCAGAAGAAACATTGCAGGTGCAGTCCATAAGCAAATATATAATACACAGTACACAAATGTAACTATTAATCTGCAGTATCTTATCCCCTGCTTTTCTAATACAGCTCCAAAGACTGATCTATCTTCTCTTCGAGCACCTCTCTTCATTACTAGAGCCCATGTTGGCTGTTGATGAGAGAGAGAAGTCACAAGAGGCTCAGAAGGATATGGATCGTCTTATATTATCCATTCGGAAGTTGAGAAAATTGGCTGGTGATCATTCTTTTATCATACAGTATCTCCATATATGGGTTTGACTATCTGCATTTCTTAGAAGCTTTATCTTACTCCATCCCTGCATAATTCCTGTAGAACTCTTGGACATGCCTTTGAAGTCTATTACTGACGCTTGGGCGAGTGGCGAACTTGTTGATTGCAACTTTGAACCATCAGAGGTATGATGATTCTCTACAGCATGTAAATTATTCGAAACACCTTGAAAAGAAAAGAAAAGAAAGAAAAAAAATAAAAACAAAGAACCCTGAAATATAGATTTGTTCTTTTCATTTTTTTCCCCAGAAAATTTAATGAGGAAGCTGTGCTCTCTTGCTTTCCGTTTTTTTACTATTAATCACCATCTTCTCCTCCATTGCAGGTTGAAGATTTTGTTCGAGCCATCTTCACAGACTCGCCTCTGAGAAAAGAATGCTTATTCAGAATAGAATACTCAAACTTCAGATGAAAGAAGAAATAAGACCAACGGCGACACTATTTGGAAAATTGAAGAGATTGACCGACCACAAAACTGAAGATTTGAAGGCGAAAGGTGATCTACCAAAAAATGGAAATTGTGAAGCAGTTGCTTGTTAGCATGGGCCATTTGTTTCTCTTGGATTTTATTTTTCTTTTCTTTTTTTTTTTTTTTTTTTTTCGTCTTGGGCAAATGCAGTAGTACAGAAATGAAAATCATACGATATAAAGTTCAATCTCTTCTTAGGTTATTGCTTTAAAGTATTCAGCAATAAGCAGTTTTATACACAAATTATTCAACTGAAGCACGCAAGAGTTATTAAGGAAAAGGTGAGAATTTCGAATGAGGATTTTCCATGTGATCATGTATTTATAGCAAGCAAAATCATGAGAGAGAGAGAGAGAGAGAGAGAGATGAGGTTCTGATTACTTGAAATAAAAGTATTTTCTTTCTTATATTGATTGTGGTTTAACTGTACATTCTTACAAAAATATGCATATTACACAATAATGTACAAATTTCTAGTTGGAGGTGAAGAAGGCCGTGAGGGGGTCGTACACGAGCTGCTTAGCATTGTAAGCATAGACAAAATCCAAGTGAGCATAGTCATCCCTATAATCCACCACCAGCTTATCTTGATCATGACCGGAGAGCGAGTCGAGAAGCGTTTGCACGTCGTTGGAGTCGGAGAGAAGATCCTTCCCTCCATAGCTGAGGAAGAGAGGAAGCTGGTTAGGGATACTGCTCATGTTGTACTCTGGAGGAGTAGACTGCCCATAGTGCTTGTTGTTGTCCCCTTCGCTTCCATAGTCGTACATTGCTATACTCCCTTTTCTTATCACTGAAAAAAAAAAAAAAAAAACCTTAGAAGTTTTTTTATAATTATTTTATTTTATAGATATAATTAGGATCTTACTCTGGGCAAGATGGATCATGTTCTTTGTTGCGGTTGGTTGTTGGCGAGCAAGGTTTGATTTTGAAGAGTTCATGCAGCAGTTGGGGCCTGATTGAAATTATTGGGAAAATTAATTTGAGGATTTTATTTAATTATTTTTAGTTAAGTGAGGATGTAAATCATGTAATGAGGTATTGATTTGTTTACCTGTAATGATATTCTCAAAATTGGAACAGTCAATTTTGCTGCAGATACTAGCAACAAGTTTGGAAGCTGGACCTCTGTAAAATATTTCAATTGAAGAAATACTTTAAATTCAGCAAAGAATCTCAAGTCCTTAAAACTGTTCCTAAATATTTCTAGCTGTCCGAGCCGGGCAGAGCCCAAATATCATCGGGCCTAACAATATGGGCTGGGCCCAGTTGATCGAAGATAATAATAGTAATAAAGATTAAGAAAGTCTCACCCTCCGGGTGCGAATTCGTGGACTCCCAACCAGTACAAGACCTGTTAAAAAAGAAGAATTATCACCTTAATTCATTTATCGCCAAGAAAATAGCAGAATAAAATATTAATAAAAAAAAAGATTTACTTCAGCAGTGAAAATATCAGCAGCAGCTCTAGCAAGAGGAGAAGGCATCTGCCCCATGTAAGCTATGGGGCTAAGAAGAGCAGCTGATCTAGCCCAGCTCACTACCTCTTGCCTCGAAAATGCACCAAATGCCATCAAAGTCCCCTATACCAATATTACATTATCATCGTCTCTATATGAATTATATATTGAGCTAAGAAAATAAATAAAATAAATCCCTCAAAATGTGCAATTAATTATTAGGTACCAATGAATGGCCAACGTAGTGCAACTTCTGCCCTGTTTGGCCGTACACATACTCAAACATTGCCGGAAGGTCGAACTCCACTAGCTCGTCCCACGACCAGTCCCAAAATTCCTAACATTCCAAACACGAACTAATCATAAGAATAATTTTTTTTCAAAAATAAATATCAAAGACCTAACTAAAGCCAAACATATTCTAATCAAGTTGATTTTTCCTCATTTTCCATCAAAGAGAATGTAATAAATAAAAAAAAAGACAATGCAAAAGCCTGGCCCAAAAGAGAAAATCCGGGCCAGGCCCAAAACAGATTGGGCCAGGGACACGTGTCTCGGTCGTACCGGATCATTAGGAGTAAGCGAGGTGTGGCCGCTGCTGTAGTTGGTTCCTCGGACGTTGCCCAGCCACACGTCGAAGCCGTTGTCGGCTAAGATAAACCCTAGTGATTCTTCGGGAGACAAAGCTAGCCACGTCATCGCGTCCTGCAGTGTGCGTAAGTTAATCGTGATTAGTTATTAATTAATTTATCTAATTAAAATTAATTAAACAAAAAGATATATTACACTCATGAGGCCATGTTGAAGTAGAACCGGCGGCTTGCCCCCGTTTCCGCCGCCCGATCTACCCGCCGGAATCCTCTGCATGCTCAGTATGAATCCATCTTTCGTCGTCACCTGAACACGTATGCATGCATGCATCCTCTCTTTTTAGTCATAAATTATAGTAAATCGTTTATGTTCTTAATTTGTTTTTTGAGTGATTCTTGAAATATTTTACGTACCTTGTGTTCTTCACAGGTGTAGCCCTGAGGCTCCACCATAAGCTTGCATATTCCATCTGC
The DNA here is from genome assembly GCA_001642375.2 of Mentha longifolia. Classification (NCBI taxonomy): domain Eukaryota; kingdom Viridiplantae; phylum Streptophyta; class Magnoliopsida; order Lamiales; family Lamiaceae; genus Mentha; species Mentha longifolia. The sequence goes on along the minus strand of CM038119.1, from coordinate 1,453,211 downwards.
ATAAACATTAACTTCCAACACTCTTGAAATCCTTGTTCTTCCACCGGCTGCTGACTCAGCAAACATGAGTGCCAACAAAATTAAGGATGTCGCTGCTGCTGTCTTCATCGCCATTTCTTAGTTTGTACGTACAGTTTATTACAATTTTTTTTGATGAATGATTGATAATCTCGTTGCCGCCTTTTATAGAAGTGAAAGGCATAGAATAAATGACTGAATAAGAGTTATTGTCGTTACAACAAAAGGTTGCTGCTACGGTTCTTGTGTTCATACTATAAGAAGAAAAATTAAAAGACTCTTTAATTGGACAGTATGTATGTATATATAGTGATAAAATGAGGAATATATATTCTTCTTCTTTTCGAAATTACAGTCAAATATGGAATCAGGTCTTCTTCTTCTTATGATTTGAGTTTCTTTAACCTAATGGAAATGGACTTGAAAACAACAAACAAAAAACAATCGATCCCTACTTTTGGAAATTAAATTTTGTCCTTAATTAGCTTGATATTAATATTGTGTTCAAATTAATTAATATGCCTTAGGTTGTATACCCTAAGAAACTTGTGCTGAGTTTAATTTATTTAATTAATGGACCATATAAATTTAGTTTGAGGAATACTTATTCTCAATTTAATTCTCTAGTAGAATAGAATTTAGCTGAATTTTAAAAAAGGGAAATATATTGCTTATTATGTTTCTCGAATGGAATTCAAACAAGTTTTTAGATGATAAGGATTAATTCTAGAGGTAGTATTCAATAAATGTGAATTTGTGTAATCGAACAGAGAAAGACAAATAGGTAAAGATAAGCGAACAAGAGTTATTTAAATTTGAACTTAGTTTTCTATGCCAACAACAAATGCCAATAACTAATTATCATCAATATTTTATATTTTAGGTAGATTTCAAATAAGTACTCAAATAATTTGATTCATGTTGTAAGCTCAAAATAGTTGTATTGGATCGGATAGGGGTCATCGATCGTGATCTCAATTCACGGTGTTAATTTCTTTCTTTCCAATAATTAATATTATGGGACACTTGTGTGAGAAGTTCATGAAAATATACTATACCATCATATCATGAGTCATGATCGATCAATATTGAAGCCTAAAGAAGGCTATGAGAGGATCGTACATAACTTGTCTAGCATTCATCCCCATCACAAAATCGGAGTGACCGTACTCCTCCCGATACTCCACGACTAGCCTACCCCTTTCGTGATGGCGAAGGCTATCGAGTAGGAGCGTCACGTCTTTGTTCACGGACAGCACGTCGGCCCCTCCGTGGGCCAGAAACAGAGGAACATCATTCGCGATGTTCCTCATGTCGTATGGCGGCGGCTGGGACGAGCCGTAGTGCTTTCGGTTCGCCTTCTCGTCTCCGTAGTCGTACTTCTTGATCGTACCGTCCCTCATCACTACGCCACAAGAAAGAGCATCAAACACCTGAAATGTACAAGTAACTTTACTTGGGCCGGGCCAAACCAAGCCCATCGTGTCAATTTTATTTTTCGGGCCGGGCCAACCCCCGGCCCTATTGGTCACTTTTCAAAATGGGGACAGTCTCCCTAAAAACAGCATACTTTTTTTCATTAATCAAGTTTTTAGATTGAGCGTCTTACTCTGAGATAAATGAATCACATTTTTGGTTGAAGTTGACTGAGGAACACTAGTAATTGAAGAATTGACGCAGCAGTTTCCCCCTGCAGGATTCACAACCAAACACAATTAAATTATAGTAGTATATCATTAATTGACTATAGAGTCCAACTTTCTTCTCAAAATTAAACTGAGTTAACCAAGACTGTACCTTTCAAAGAATTCAAGAGATTGATGCATTCTTGAGGGCCTTTTTGCTTGCAAATTTCCAACAGAAGCTCGATTGCATCGGGCCTGAAAAATCGAACCCGAAAATTATCGAAAGACAACACATATCTAAAAAAAGAGAAGAAGCTTCTCACCCTATTGGATTGAACTCAGGAATCTGCAGCCAATGTGAAGTCTGCATGAGAAGAAGCATACATACACTTGTGTTTAGATTGCATTTGATTTTTTTTTTTTTAATTTTTTTTTTTCAATATTTTAAATAAAAAGGAGAGGGATTGATTTACATGAGAAAGAAGGAATTCCCCAACATCTCTGACTAGAGGGGATTTCAAGTGGCTTATGTAAGCAATGGGGCAAAGCAATGCAGCTGATCTCAACATATTCACCAACATTCCTTCAGACAAGGCAGCAAGAGCAATTAGGGTACCCTGTGAATGCCCTACATAGTGCAGCTTTTGCTTCGTCCGGTCGTACACGTACTCAAACGTTGCGGGCAGATCATATGCAACGAGCTCGTCCCACGTCCAATCCCAGTAGATCTGGGAAGACGTACATATGATATGATTGAGTATTTGAACGATCAAAATTGTCGACCCTATACTTTTGTATAGGGTCAAATTGGACTTCTTACACCCAAAGTACGTCTGCTTTTTTCAGAAATAGTTCACACTTTCACAAGTGTGGCCTATTTCTGAAAAACGTGCTACTTTGGGTGTAAGAGTACAACTAACTGTTATCTTAATCTATATAACCTATCACTCAAAGTAAACATAGAACATAAAGAGCAATAAACAAGAGTGAGAAGGCTACTCCATCATCGGGGCTGAGAGACGTGTGGCCTCGACTGTAGTTAGTCCCCCGTGTGCTCACGAGCCACACGTCGAACCCCTGATCAGCCAACACCAGAGGCAGAGACTGATCAGGGGGATTCAGCAGCCACGTGGACGCGTCCTGCAGTAAAAAAACCACGCAGTTAAAAATATCACAATCATCAAAGAGCTAAACAAACACGAAATGTGTGCAAATTCTTGAAAAATGAATAATTTTAGGTTTCAGACCACAAAAAGTCCATGCTGCAAGAGAACTGGTGGCTTTTCCCCTGCTGCCTTGTGTTGAATATTCTGCAAGCTGAGGATATATCCATCTTTGGTAGTCACCTGAAAACCTCTGCAGTTTTGTAAGCTATCACCACAAGTAAATTCCCAATAAAGTAATTCTTTTGTGAAAATATTATGAGCTAAAACTCGACTAAATCTTCTTTTTTACCTTGTGTTCTTGACAAGGGTAGTTCAGTGGCGCTACCATACCGCTGCAGATGCCGTCTGCATCGGCTGAGACACACAGTGTGAGAAGTAGAAAAATGGAGGTGAAGATGTTCATGTTTGTCTAGGCTTTTGTTGCCATTCTTTCAATATATATAGAAACTTTTAGGTGAGGAATCCAAAACAGCATATGCAATATTATTTTGAAATAAACCAAGTTTTTTCTTGTGCTATGTTTTGAGTTCATCAAAGCCAATAAGAATCCTAGATTTGGGATCTTCTTTTTCTTTGTTTTTTTACATGCTTCAGTTCACAGATTGTCTCTAGCTGAGTCCTTGAAAAACAAAAATGCTACTACTATTTATTGCAAAAATAAGTAAGAATTCACACTATAGTATAGAAAGAAACCCATTATTTGCATTCAAAACTTGTTACAACACATTCAACACAAAATCTCATCAAGATTATTAGGCCTTGTAAATATTACACCGGATGCATCATCTGTCGTCTTCGTACACACACGCACTTCATCATTGAAGCCTAAAGAAAGCTATGAGAGGATCATACACAAATTGTCTAGCATTCACAGCCATCACATAGTCTGCATGAGCATAGTCCTCTCTATACTCCACCACTAGCTTATCTCCCTCGTGTTCGTGTAAGCTCTCGAGTAGAAGCTCAACGTCCTTTGTTACAGAAAGTGCATCAGCCCCTCCATAGGCAAGGAATAGAGGAAGATCATTTGGGATTTTTTTCATTTCGTATGAAGGAGGAGTAGGCGTTCCGTAGTGTTTCTTGTTCTCCTCCTCGTCTTCGTAGTCATACTTCCTAATACTTCCTTCTCTTATCACTGCATATATAGACAATAAAATGCTTCAACAATAAGGGAGTATTTTTGCCTAGTTTAGTACTGAAAAAACAACTCGATCTTTCGTCTAAATGCCTTACTTTGGGAGAGATGGATCATGTTCTTGGTTGAAGTAGGCTGAGGCTCGTGCTGGAGTAAAACATCGATAGCTGAAGAGTCGACGCAGCAGTTTTCACCTGCACTCAGACAATGACACTAAAATCAGTACTAGGATTCGACGACGTTCTGCAAATCAAAACTTCAAGAATGCAAGAAAATTAAAAACTGCACTACCTGTTAAAGATGTCAACATATTACTGCAATCAATGCCTTCTTTCTTGCACATGTGCTGGAGAAGCTCAATCACAGCTTTCCTGAAAGAAGAAAAAAAAAATCCCATTTTCTAAAGGTATTCGTTTCGATTTTGATAAACGTTCAGATGCAAAAGAATGTGTAGAAGAAGTTTCCCACCCACTAGGATTGAATTCATTGATGTCCAACCAATGCAAAGCCTGCCAAAGAAGATGCAGAAACTTTTACATTCTAAAAAACTAAGAAATCCCACCAAAAAAGAAGAAGAAAAAACTAAAAAATCAAATCCTTTTTCTTAATTACTTACCTCTGCAAGAAGAGTTTCTGCTCCAAATCTTGCTAGAGGGGAAGTCACTTCACCTATATAAGCAATAGGGCTTAATAATGCAGCTGATCTCATCATGCTCACTAACTCTCCACTAGAAATTGCAGCAAGAGCCATCAAAGTTCCCTACAAACGAAACGAAGAGAAACTCAACACAAGACGCGATTTACAGAACATATCTTCATAAAATTACTGCCGCACATTTTTCCTATGCTACCTGAGAATGTCCAACATAGTGGAGTTTCTGCCCTGTCTGAGCATGAACATATTCGAAAGCTGCTGGGAGATCATACGCAACGAGCTCGTCCCAAGTCCAATCCCAGAATGCCTAAAAGAATAAGCCAAAAATGATGAAAAGGGCCTAAAATCTGAACCAAGTAGAGAAGTACTAAAAAGGAGCAAGAATGCTACTGCATCATCTGGGCTAAGAGAAATGTGTCCATTGCTATACTTTGTTCCTCGTGTGCTCACAAGCCAAACGTCGAACCCTTCATCAGCCAAGATCAGAGCTAGAGACTGATCAGGTGGGCTAATCAGCCATGTAATGGCATCCTGCACCTCATCAAACAGTAACTTTTATCATATTTACTTTTTTACTAAGTATAAAAACTCTTGCAATAATGGAAAAATTTAGGATTCAGACCATGAGAAGTCCATGCTGCAACAGAACAGGTGGCCTTTCCCCTTCTGTCTTGCCTGATTGGCCATAAGGAATATTTTGCAAGCTAAGGATGTATCCATCTTTAGTTGTCACCTAAACTCGTAAGTACCAACTTTCTAAGTAAAAAAATTAAAAATAAAAATACTCTTTACATGAATATATGAATTATTGAAACTCTTGTAATAACACATTACCTTATGTTCATTGCAAGGGTAACTCTGTGGCTCCACGACTGCGCTGCAAACTCCGTCTGCATCAGTTGAAGGTGCATGAACTCCGACATTATGTGTGGAAAAGTGAGGTCTGCTTCCAACAGTAGAGAAACATAGCAGAAGCACAAGAATAATACAGATAGATTTGTCCATGTTTTTCTATGATTACCTTTTCCATCATTCTTGAACTATATATAAATCTTGAATGAGAATTTAGACAATTGGGAGTTTGAGTTGATAAACCAATTGGGATTCTAAGTTTTGGGATCAAATTATAAGAACGAGAACAAGATTATGGATTTTGTTTCTGCATGTTTCGATTTGTGGATAATGTCAAAGCTAGTTTGTGATGTGTCCATAGAGAAAAAAACAATGTTTTTGTTAATACCTAAGAACTGAGACACAAAATTCTTTAACACTTGCATGATAAGAATATTTTTACTATACATTAAAAAAAAAAGAAAAAAAAGAAAAAAAAAGATAGAGATAAGTTTATACATTTTGTTTGTTTTCTCCTAAGAACTGAAAGATGATTATCATTCAAACTGAAATCTCTTGAGGCAAATGATTTTTAGTCGAACAGAACTCTTTACACTTGCATGATTAGAAATTTTTTACATTTTTAAGAAAAAAGATAAGAGATAATATACTACTTTGTTTGCTTTCTCCGCTAATTAAGTGTTTTTCATATTATCGTATTAATTCCATAAGTATATTACATACAATCTATTAAGATATTTCATTTGGACACTATCTCTAATATATACATTGTATACCACGTGCATATAACAAATCTTAGCCCTTTCATCCAACACTAATAAATGATTGAGATTCAATCTTGATATATATATTATGGATGTTTTTTTTTTTTTTTAATAAAAAAATTGATCCTTTCAAGGGCATTATTGGAAGCTTTGATTTTGGGAGATCCCACCAAATCCTTAACTTCCTAATTTTTTTTTTACATTCATTTATTGATGAATCAACCAAGTACAACTCCTTTTGTTCATGTTTCTACACTTTTATCGCTTAATTTGTTTTCTCAAATGCTTCCTCTTGTTTGGTATTTTTTAATTTAATTAATTATTCGTGTTGGTCCCAAAAAGAGCTAATTGGTGTATGGTGGGAGGGGAATACACCAATCTCCAACAGTTTTGCGAAAATACAGATTTAAACTTAAAGCTAGCTCAGAGAAAAGGAGCGAGCACAGAGTTTCAGAGCTAGCTCCTATCAACTCTACTCTAAAATACTTAAAATAAAATCTAAGTATGGTTTCGAGAAGACATCATCAAAACAACTGCAGAGGATTCCCAACAATTCGTAAAAGACATAAGTTCATATCTAAATAAATATTTATTCTTAACTATTTAAGCATCCTATAATATCTATTTAAGCATTTATTAATAACTATTTAAACATGTGATGAGCTTGAATTTCGTGCTTATTTTTGTGTTTAGTTTAGGTCTAGATAGAGTCTTTTTCGAGACTTTTGCATCTTGTTTGTGTCTAGGAGGGCCCTTTAGTTGGCAAGACATGAAAAGCAGGAAATGGACATTCTGGAGCTGGAAAAGATGCAAATTGAAGCGCGTTCATTCGTGGCATTGGTTCGATCAGCAAGAGTAAAGCAGCTCAAAGCACACATGAGCATGACGACCCAATTTAGAAAAGTTGTACTACCTCTATGCCAAGAGACCACAAAATTTCCAGACTACAAAGGAGGACAAACGATATGGGCACGGCGAAGTACAAAAGCAGGAAGGAAGAAAAGATGCATTTCATAGACACAACGACATGTACGAATCGAGCTCTAGTTAAATAAGGCAACCGAACTCTACAAGAAAAATATATGCCACGTCAACAGCCCAACCATGAAGGCCCGGATGTAGGTTTAAGGTTTTTGGTCTATGAATTGTACTCTATATATACTATGTTTCATGTAACATCCAACATACATTGAATCACGGAGAAGGCAAAAAAAACAATCTTTTATTTTTGCTTGTTCTAAGTCTCCGGTTTGGGGTGGATGCTTTTGATCGCCAGCGTTGGTGTCAGTACTTTTATGCAATTTCGTTTTTAGTCTATCTTCCGTTCTTTTTTTATATTCATGTCTATTTACTCTATTTATGTTTTCCAATTTACATTACTTATTTACTCTATTTATGTTTTCCAATTTACATTACTTATAGCTAAATCCGTTGATTCGGGTTTAGTGACAATGATGTGTATAAAACTTGATCAAATTGCATGTGAGACCTAAATAGGCATGATGGCTATATATATGTGTATTTCTGATACGCTGGGTGTGATTTCAATGTAATTCGATTGGGCATGCGGATGGCACGGGACAGTCGGTTACGATCGAATTCCTACAAATTAAGAGGATACATGTGGAGCGTCCTGCGCTCCTTGAGGGCAGGGCTGCTGCGGGCTAGACTTAGCGGAGCCTTGGGAGTGTTGCAAGCGTCAAAGAAGGTAGAAGAAGATTCGGAGGTCCTAACCGCTAGATCGGCCGGGTCAGTCTAAGCCCTTGAGTTTGACTTTGTACCCGCTTGAGTTTATACATTAAAAGCAAACAAGATATTAACAGAGAAATAAACTTTTATATATAAATTAATAATCTTGGGACTATGAAATTTTATTAATTTAGAGAGATATTAATATATCAATAAATTAATATTTTATTAATTAAAAGAGAGAATTTTTGAATTCAGCAAATTTACTACATATTTATTGAAAATAAATGAATTCATATATGTTTCATTGATTCATGTATCGACCAATTCTTTGTAACTAATTAAATATATTCATGTATAATATCAATTTATTGTATACAATTAAGTTGAATTAACTATTATATTCATGTATCAATTAAATATACATGTTTACATTAATTTATTGTACTTAAATAACTATTATAGTCAATTAAATATATTCATGCATGATGAGTGAAACATGTACTAAATAAATCTCAATATGGAAATAAAATAATTCATAACACCCAACCATATCTTCTCATCAAAAGGCATCGCAAAATCATCCATGAATGATCAAATGCGTAAAGCATTATATAAGTATAATAGAGACCATCTCACATGCACTCAAAAAGATTTACAATAGTAAATTATTAGATTTAAAGTTTAAGAAAAATCAAGTAACAATTGATTCATATTTTAGCAAATTACCGTAATATTTATAATTGTAATATTTATGAATTATTAATTTAGAGTTTTACTGGGACCTAATATTTATAAAGGGATTTTCCGAAAAGTTATTATCTTATTATCTTATCGAATTTGATGATTTTTTACAAAGGCCCAAGTCGGGACCGGAAGATTTTATTATTTTAGAAATTTATAGAGTATTAATTTATAGAGGTTTTACTGTACCTTCTTTAAGTCCTTATACATCAAAGTAAAAGAAGGCAATAAGAGTTAAGAATTATCCATATCATATGTGAGACTTTTTCAAAAATCAAGTCAATTTACATTATTGTTTCGCCGGTATGGATTTAAATGGTTTGAAAATTTTAATATCTCAAAAGGAATATGATAATGGTGCATGTTCAACAAATGTGATGGGTGTAAAAGAAGGTTTTCAAATTTATATATATAAGATATTTTTTAATATTATTTGAATTAGAAGGTGTTCAAATCTTATTTTTTACTTAATCATGATTATATTTCTTTTTAATAATATATAAAAAAAGTTTAAGGCACATTAAACTATATTTTATTGACATTTATGTGAGAGTATAAATACAATTTTGAGTAAGTATTCGAACTAAAATGAAAAAATATTTGAAAATAGATCTACAATATAGTTTAAAATGAAAAAACAACATTATACATAATAAATAAACAATAATTTAATTATTTTTATAGTTAAAACTTCATAAATTATAATATCATAATCAATTGGATCCCACCTGAAGCACCTTGGGTAAAGCTTCATACTGATGGTTCGTTTGATGCTGCTTCTGGGAGTGCAGCGGGTGGTGGTTTGGTTCGTGATCATCATGGCGCCCTGCTCCGTGCTTTCTGCTCTCCAGTTGAGGCTAGATCTAGCTTTGAAGCGGAGCTCAATGCTCTTCTTCATAGGTTAGATTTGACTACCACCTTTTCCTCATAAGTTTGAATTGAGATGGATGTTGCTGCAATCGTCACCTTACTTGCTTCTGGGAACCATGATTATGCAAACATCCATCATCTTATGACACGCATTCGTTTTCAGCTGCAGGGGATTCAGGTTCGTTTTTTCCATATACATAGGGAAGTAGGGAAGGGAATCGCCCTGCTGATTTATGGCGCGCCGGGGTTCTCAGACCGACACCATGGCTTTCTTTGATGCTGTTAACGCCCCTCGTTACTTTTTGGCTCTTGTTCGGATTGGATCAATTAGGATATCCGAACTTCAGGTTCCGATATAGTTAGTAATATGATCAGCTACTTTTGGTCTCCTAAATTTTGATAGGCACTCTTATTAGTTTTCTGATATGGTCACTTTTGGGCCATGATCATTGTATTTGTTCTATTTTTTTGTCTTTTCTGTTATGTGTCGAGAATTGGGTCGGCTTTTGATCCAATTCCGACTGGTTATTCGGTTTATGTTGGGGATAACACTCATTTTTAGTGTTATCTCCACCAGACGCTGCATGATTTTATTTGAGTTATATACTGGTTGAGGGTCTGCCTAACTCCTCACCCTCTCAGGGTGTTTGAACCAAAAATAAAAATCAATATCTATGCAAAAATATTATAATCATTAAAGTATATTAAATAATTAAAAAAATACTAAACTTAGTGCATGTATTCAATGTGTGGCACGAGTGTCTTACTAGTTAAGTAAAATAAAGGTTCAATTAACGGGCTCCAATTTTTCTTATAGATTAAATTACTTAATTTTTTTTATATATAAAAATGTATTATTTTGAACAAGACATCCCTAAAAGGAATATGTGTCGTCTTAAATATCTTAAATAGGAATAATGATTAGGAATGATGGAGTATATTAAATGTTGTTTTCCCCAATTAAACTTCATTATTGCATGTGTTTATTAAATAAAATAAATGAAGTGCACTCGTGCAATGGAAGTGTCATAATTTTGAACCCTAGTTTTGAATATAACATGCCCCAGTGTCCCACGCGCACCATCAATTGCCAAAAAAGGAAAAAAGAAAGCCATTTTATACATATAGACTTCACGAGAACTCCGGCACCGGCTGATCCTCGTCGGCCGGCGGCGCCAGAATCCATTCTCCGTTTTCATCGCGAACAATTCCTTTGTTCTTCTCAACCCACCAGGAACCGGGAATCAAATACTCATCCTTCAAATACTCGCTCGATTTATTCACCAGCGATACGCTTCTCTTCACCTTCAATTCGAATTCCCCTTCCTCCCCATTCCACCCAGCCACCACGTGCAGCATCCCCTGCAGATTGTGCCAATCGGAAGGGTTCGTCGATTCCTTCAGGCTCGGCGATTTCCGGTTATCGATTACCATCTCCACCCCCACGTCTCTGTACCCGAGAATCGCGCTCGGGTAGAGCGGAATCAAGTCGATTTTGTTCTTCACGTGCAGGATTTTCAAATTAGGGTACTTCTCCTACTCTCTCCTTGAACGCCTTGTCCCCAACCTGAGGGCTGCCGAACACCACCGCCGCCACCGGGATGTCGGCGGCGACGCCGTTCTCCACCAGATCGAACGCCGAGAGGATGGCGAGCGACGCGCCCAGGCTGTGCCCCGTCAGCGTTATGCTGAGGTCGTCACCTCTGTACATTTCCCTCAATTGCTTGATCTTCTCCTGCAATTGAGATCTGGCGCTCAGCTTCGTGAAGGAGGAGTTCGGATCTGAGGAGAGGTAGATCGTCAGCCAGCCGTTCATCACTTTGGGCGCTTCGTCGTCTTCGCCGCCGCCGGATTCCGGTTGGCGCAGCAGCTCCTCGGCGGACTCCGGGAAGGCGCCGAAGACGTTGATCCACTCGTAGTTCCGGCTGGTGCCGCGCCAGACGATGTAGATCTCGCGGCGGCCCAAGGCGCGGGTGACGTCATCGGTGGTGGCGGCGATGTAGCCGATCCAGTTGGATTCTCTGTCCCACGCTTCGCGGGAGAGGGAGTGGAGGAAGACGGCCTCCGCCACGCTGACTTTGGCGGTGGCGTAGAGGAAGCAGGAGACCTGGTAAGTCGGCGGCGGAATCAAGCATGACTTTATCGAAGAAGGCCTTCTTGCCGTAGCGGCTGCTGCCGGCGAACTTGGAGTTGGCGTCATTGTTGAAGGCGTCGTAGGTAGGCCTGGCAGAAGTCGCCGCAGCGGAGGATGAGGCGGCGGAGGCTGAGGTCTAGGGGGTCCAGTAGGCCTTTCCAGTCGTTGCTGCCAAGCAGCTCCGGCCATGGCGGTGATTCTGCGTTTGTTGTCTGAGTTTCTTCCATGGCCGACCTTTCCTATCTTATTAATTTGTCGAGATTCAAGAAATATGTATTGATGGTATATATTGATATATGATTTCTAAGCGGAGTCGTGGTGGAAGGAAATGAGCTAAAAAAAGGTTTTAGATAAGAAGGAAGGAAATGTCCAAAAACGATAGGGTTTTTCATGTAAATGTTGTAGCAACCATTCATTTCCAACTTGCGAAATTTTTAGCAATTATGGGAGAGAGGAGTAGAGAACGACGGTGATGACGTGTGACAGCACTAGGAGGCAAATGTTATAAATAAATGTCCCGCTTAGGCTGTCTAAACAATTTTCGATTTTCGGTTAGGACCGGACAGAATCGGAACCAAGCGATTCCGGTTAACTGAAAATTGTAAATTTGGATAGTGGTCCAGTTTTGGTTTCCAATTTTTAGACTATTTTTGGTTTTTGGTAAAACCGAAACTGAACGGTTCCGAACCGAAACACCATTACTTTTGTATAATATTATTTATATTTGTTAAACTGATTAATAGTTAATTTGTACAATAATATGTAATTATACGACGATGATTAAATTATTGAAATCAGAAAGCAGCAGAGAAAATTTCAAGATTAAAGGTTAGAGGTGGACTATCTCATCAAAATTTATTCTATCTTTAAACTTATACTATTACGAAAAATTAATGAAAGCAGAACATGGTCATTAGAGAACATTTAAATAATTTAGAAAACGTAATGATTAAACTAACCATCATTTAATTTGCTACCATGAGTTAAGGACTTTTAAAAAGTGGGCTCAACGGGCAACTAGTCTGCGTATAATATTAGAGGCAACTAGTAAAATAGTCACTTTAGAATTAGTAAAGATAAAAACTAATCACTAAGATAAAAAAGATAAAAAAATAGCCACTTAAATAAAAAAGATAAAAAATAGCTACTAATGAATTTCGTGAATTGCTTATTTTTTTCACTAATTCACGAAATTGAATTCGTGAATTCACGAATTTGGGTGAACTTCATGAATTCATGCATTTTTTTTTTGTGAATTCACGAATTTGGAATTCGTGAATTCAGACATTTTTTGTGAGTAATTCACGAATTGAGTTTGTAAACTTCATGAATTTCCTTATATTTTTAGAGCAATACACGAATTTAAATTCATGAATTAGGCAAGGGCGGAAGTATTATGGTAAGAGTTACTATTTTTTATCTTTTTTATCCAAGTTGCTATTATTTATCTTTACTATCTCAAAGTGGCTATTTTTGCCTATTTTCCCATAATATTATTTATTAAATAGTAACCTATTATTAATACTTTTAATTTTTACATTTTTATACATCAAATATTTATATTCTCGGTTCACAATTTTTTTTAAAAGGTAAAAATTTCAGTTCTGACTAATCGAAATTTATTTTGGTCCGATTTTATGTTCCAAGTTTAGGAAGATTTTTGGTTCATTTAACCGGACTGAACCGGACCATTTAGACAGCCCTAGTCCGAGGTTTGAGTTCTTAGTGGCGCAGTAGGGATTAAAGTCCTCCGTGGTGCAGAAGCGGTAGGGATTAATATTTGGTAGGGGTGAGTACTGGACGGTTAAGAGACCATTTTACACCTAAAAAACCGATCATGCGGTTTTTTATCGAATCGGTTAACCGTTATAAATTGAAAAAAAAAGATCAAAAACCATAAAAGCGGTTAACCTAAAAATTGGATAGGTTAACCATTTATAATGGTTAACCATAACTCCATAAGTAAAAGAAATATTCAATTTTCTATAATTCATAATAGGAAAATTGGAAAAAGAAAAAATCATATCTTAGAATGTACATGCAAAATAAACACTTTAGAAAATTAAAATACAATGAAACTAAATTGCATAATCCTAATAGAATAAGTTTTGCAATCACTCAAGCTAACAATCGAGCTATCTTCAATTGTTTATTAACTTTTGGCTGATCATCAATACAAAAGCGAACGATCTTCTGTCAAACTTTATCAATAATATCAAATAAAAAACTAAATATAATATAATATGTATATATATAAAACCATATGATTATTTAATAGGCACCGGTTCGGTTAACTGTCAATTTTTTAGGCATAAAAATCAAAACCGAACCGGTAGAGTCAGGTTTTCAAAATTAGAAATAAAAACCGAACCATACGGTTCGGTTACCCATATTTTCGGATTGGGTTCGGTCTGGTTAGTCGGTCGATTCGGTTTTCCTGTTTCATATGCTCAGCCCTAATATTTGGACCAAAAGTTCTGGATTCGAGTCCTCCGTAGCTTTGTCTTTAAATTTAATATTAATTATTTAATACCCAAAAATAGTCATTTTGATAAAATTAAATTAAATTTTAGCCGCTAATAAAAAAATATGTAAATTTTAGCCACTCTTACCAATTTACTCCTAGTTTTATACCCCTCCGTCCCAGACCACTTGGTCTGTTTCTTTTCGCACAGGATTTAAGAAGTGTTGGTTTAGGGAAAGGAATGAGAGGGGTGTTAAGGCACTTATTGTTTCATTTTTGGGAAACAAGCCTATTCGTGTGGGACGGCCCGAATAGGAAAGCATGCCAAGTGGTCTGGGACGGAGGGAGTAGTAACTATGGAGTATATTTTTGAATAAAAAAATGAAATAAATAAAAATAAAAACTTTGAAATCAAAAACCCAAAACAGAAGTGACCCCCAAAATAAAAGAGACTGGTTCTCTATCCCCAAAACTATGTCTCAATGGTGCCCAAAACCTAATTTCAACTAGTTTTATACTCCCTCCGTCTCAAGTATTAAGACACCTTTCTTTTCGGCACGGAACTTAAGAAGAGAGTGTTTAGTGTGTAAAGTGTAATGTGTGTAGGGATATGATGTGGTTTATGTATTTAGACATATTTTTAAACTAGAGCATCATAGATGCATAAAAACATATCCATGTTTGATCTTAAATGAAAGATCGTATTAAGACTTTTAATTTGATATAAAAATCATAAAAATCGAATAACAAACAAGAAAGTTATGATAGTTTAAACTTTTAAAATTTAAATTATATTGGGATACATTTGAGAGGTGAGTGGATGATTAGATTTAATTAGATAATGTTAAGTGTAATAAGGGATTTACTAATTGTACTATTAATTAGCTAATTACTTCTCAAAAAGGAAAGTTGTCAGAATACTTGAGACGACCCTAATAAGGAAATGGTGTCAGAATACTTGAGACGGAGGGAGTATTATTTTTTTTAAAAATAAAAATAAATCGTAATAGACATTATAAGAAAAAAAAATAGAATTTTTTAAAATTATATACTTTCTTTTTGAATTTGTCAACTCTAATATACTAATAAAAGTGAAATTCAATGTAAAAAAATAATTATAGACCCTAATTAAGATGGGTGAACCCTTGAAAATAATCATAAAATTAAACAAAATCAAAATAAATTTATTGAAAACAAATGAATAAAACTAATACTAGAAATTAAATTCTGAGACACCATTGAGATACAATTTTGGGGATATAAGATCCGAAGTCAAAATAAAACTAACCCAACCCACCCTGCCGCACCTCGGCTTCTTCATCACCAGCGGTTGGCGTCCGCCACGCTCTGGTGCCACTCCTCCTAACCTGTATCATTCCCAGCATCGAGTCGAGCTCCACAACATCCACAACCACGCCCCTTCTCTAGACCCAGCCCCCACCACAGCCGCATAACCCCGCACGCTTTCCTCCACCCCCACCCCTCCCCCCAAGCGTGTTTAGCATAACCACTCGGGACCAACATGAATTATTGTTAATTAGTACTTGTATAATATTAGACTAAATCATATTACATCAAAATTGAAGAAAAAATTAAATAAAAACCAAGAAAAATCGATTTTGGTACACGATTTGTACATCATAATTGGTATAGAGGATGTCATCCATAAAATCAGATATCAAACTGATTGGTTATCCTAGTGGTATGATGTAAATGTGTGGGAGCAAAATTCAAATATTTTATTAAATTTCATGTTATCTATGTTTAAAAAAAATGGTTGGCCAGCTATCAAACTGCATGGGAATTGCGTGTTACTTGCATGGTGCAAATTGAATAAGCAAGAGGACCTGGATAAGATAAGGATAACAAACTAAGTTGTACTTTGGACAAATAAAGAACGTAAAATTTGGTTGGTGAAACTCGAACAAAATCTTATAACAACAATATAAAGGCTCAAAATCTTTTGGCATATACATACATGCCACGAAAATGTTAGGACCGTATTTAGACATCACATTTGACATTTGTAATATTGTGCATGTCTATCTATCCTAAACCTTTTTGTTACGAAATAGGGCAATAAGGAAACTCCATACTGGCCTTTTTCGTCCCCTTGATAACTTTATTTTTATTTTTAATCATAATAACTTATTAAATAAAAGTTAAATGTTTGTTAGCATTTGGGATCCCCTATACCCATTTTGATGTTCCAACCATATACCAAATTTTAATTTCTACTAAATCAATACATTCATATTGGATAATTTTAATTTATAACGATTTAGTTTAATTTTATAATTATTTTTTAGGGCTCACTCATCCAATTATGATATATAATTATTATTTAGCATTTAATATCAATTTTATTGGCTAAAATATATAGGGGTGATAAATCCAAAATTAGTTATAAATGTTGATTATGATTTATTATAATATAGCAATTTTTATTTTCATAAAAAAAACATTATAAAACTACTAAAAATTAATGTTAGGTATACACGATTGAAACACCATAATTGGTATCCCATCCATCTGGGTTTATTAGTCGAACTAAAATTGATTTTCTTGGTTGCAAATAGAAAAAAAAATACTAATTGAAATTATTAACTCTATCAAAGATGAAGTTTGTAAGAATTACGTACACTAGCTAGGTACTATGGTTTAACAAACATTCAGGAGAAAGTTGACATGTTTAGTAAAGTAGATTTTATTCATGCTGACTAGCTGCTAGGTACCAGCCATAACACGTACCGTACCGCACGTAGTGATGATACAATAGACGGAGTCACAATAGATGATTTAATATTTTCGAAAAACAATATATAGTAGTACGTACGCACGTAATTCAGAATTGAAATGGTAGGGTGATTATGAATTGATTAGCTAGAAGTAGAAGTAGAAGTAGAAGTAGAACTAGAACTCCGGGTGAGGGAGATCCTCATACAGCGGCGGCGCCAGAACCCACTCTCCTTTGTCGTTAAGAATCATCCCTTTATTCTCCACCACCCACCAGGAATCCGGTATCTTGTACTCCGCCTTGAGGAAGTCACAGCTCTTGTTGACCAGGGCCAGGCTCCGTTTGACCTTGAGGTCAAACTGGGCGTTCTTCCCTTGCCAGCCGGCAACCACGTGCAGCATCCCCTGCAGGTTGTGCCAGTCCCACATGCTCTTCGGGCACGTCTTCAGGTACGGCGAAACGGAGCCGTCGATCTTCAGCTTCTCTCCCACGTCGTCGTACCCCATCACCTTCAAGGGCAGGTTCGGCACTTGGTCGAGCTTGTTGCTCACGCGCAGGATGCGGAGGTTGCCGCGCTGCTCCGCACGCTCCTTGAACTTCGTGTCGCCCACGCGCGGGGAGCCGAAGGCGATGGCGGTGACGGGGATGTCGGCTACCCCGTTCTCGGCGAGGTCGAACGCCGAGAGCGTGGCGAGGGCGGCGCCCTGGCTGTGTCCGGTGACGACGATGCTGAGGTTTTCGCCCTTGTACTCCTCCCTCAGCTCCTTGATTTTAGCATGGAGCTGATCGCGCGCGCTGAGGTTGGAGAAAGGGGAATCAGGGTTTGAGCCGGTGTAGAGGTCGAGGAAGCCTTCCATGACCTTGGGGGCGGCGGCGTCCTTGCCCGGGGGGAGGAGCTTCGCGGCCGAGACGAGGCGGACGTCGCGGTTCTCGTCCCACTCGGTGGAGGTGACGGTGCCGCGCCAGACGACGTAGATCTCGCGGCGGCCGAGGAGCTGGCTGACGGCGTCGGTGGAGGTGGCGATGAAGCCTTGGAAGTTGGTGGTCTTGTCCCAGGTGATGATGAAGTTGAAGGAGGAGGTGGTGTAGAGGAAGGAGGAGACCTGGTAGGCGGCGGCGAACTCGAACTTCACCTTGGTGAAGAAGCATTTCTTGCCGTAGCGGCTGCTCCCGTAGTACTCGGACTTGTCGTCTCCGTCGAAGGCGTCGGAGCTGCACTGGCAGAAGTCGCCGCACCGGATGATAAAGCGGCGGAGGCTGAGGTTTAAGGGGTCCAGTAACCCTTCCCATTTGTTGCTCCCGAGCAGCTCCTCCCATGACGGCTCTGCTACCACACCTCCATTATCCATGGCCATTTTTTGTTTTTTCTTTTTGAGACTGAAATGTGGTGGTTTGATGAGAATGGTTATGGCGCTGGACCGCTAGTGCTCCTTTTATTGTGATGAGATTTGATATCTGAAACCAGTTTTTTTTTTTTTTCAAACATGTGTTACGTGTGTTTCTAATTGATTTATTAGCTAGCGGAGCAGGCCTCATATACGGACGGATAGTGCTCATACTATATTCTAACCAATATTTTTTTCTCCGATTCGGAGTCGGATATGGAAAAGCCAGATCCGGATACGAATTCGAAATATTCGGGATACGGATATGAGACGGATATCGAACGAATCCAGGTCAAATTCGAATAAATATAATCGGATTATATATTTCATAAAAAAGTAGTCTGGATGTGATTGAAACACATGAAAAAAACTACCTACGCAATATTTGATAAAAGTTCTAATGCAAACTATAAGAATTGTATATATTAAAAAATGCAAGTTTATGATCAAGAAAGTACAAAATAAATTTAACAATTCAACACAATGTATCTAGCAATAATGAAATATGCATCTTGAATTATTAATTACATTATATACATAAGTATAAGGGTGTTTACTACTTCGAATTTCACATTAGTTCATGCGAAATTTGATATTCGTATTAAAAAAATAGGTAAAAACTTTCAATTTAGTGATTTCAGAATTCGTGGATTATTATTGACTATGATATTGGTATAAAAATATAAATTATTCTTACTAAAATCAATGTAAAAAGTTTATACTAAATTCTTACCAATTTTTGTGATATTTGCAATGATTGCATGTCTACGCTGCTTATGTATTTAATTCCGTACTTGATTTTTAGTATATTTATAAGAAAAATAACTTGATTTAGGGGTGTTTATTTCAGCCATGTTCACATTAGTTGGTACAAATATCATAAAACAAGTAAGAACTACCAATTTTATTAATTCCATGTAAAAGTTTCACTAAATACTGCTATGAAATATTAAAATTTTACCAATGGTTGGTGCAGATACATACATATTTTCTCATCAATTAAAATATTATATGGGTCCACAATTATATCACTTTAATATTTTAACACTTTAATACATTATAACAAAATATTAAACTCCGTGACGGAAATATTTAGCTCAAAATATCATTGACGGGGGAGTACTATTTAAAATCAATAACTAGGTCGATGATGAAGTTTGTAAATAATCAATATTAGAACATACACACAACAAAAACTTATTGGTTATCGTGTGTATTGATCTAGCAGTATGTGGTTAATGTCTAGACCAAAATTCAAGTATTTCATAACACAGTCATTAAATTTCACATTAAAATTTTTAAAAATAAAAAATAAAAAAAATTGGTTGGTTATCAAACTGCATGGGAATTGCGTGTTACTTGCATGGTGCAAATTGAATAGCAAGAGGACCTGGATAAGATAAGGATAACAATCTAAGTGTATTTTGGACAAATAAAGAGAATAAATTTGGTAGGTGAAACTCGTACAAAACCTTATACTCCTCCGTCCCACCTAAAAAATTGTCTGTAAAGAAGAATATATATAAAGTATAAAATAATAAAATGAGACAATTAGAGTGTGATGGAGGAAGTAACAATATAAGGCACAAAATCTTTTGGCATATACATGCCACGAAAATGTTAGGACCACGTGATATTTAGATGTCACATTTGTAATATTTGTGTGCATGGCTATCTATCTAGAGGATTTTAAACATAGCCACATTTTCTTTCAACATAGCCCCTAAATAAAATAATAATGAAAATAATTAGTGACAATGGTCATAAATAACCAATTAGGATAAGTAGGATTCTTTTTTAACAAACCATATAGTTCAGGTTCTTTTCTAACCAAAATCCAATAAAATGACTAGAATACCCTTAATGATAATGGGTCCACACAGAAATAAAGAAAAGGAAAAAAAAACAAAAAAAGCCTAATTCAAAGAAAAGGAAAAAAAATAAAATACACGTAACTCTTCTATCTTCTTCAGCCATCATTTACCCTCATTCAAAAAAAATCAACGCACGACTGCAAATTTCCACAACCGTTCACCTGTCGCCGACAACGAGCAGCGAGTCCGACGGCGACGTGACTAGTGGCGACGAGTTTGAGTTCGGCGACGACGAGCACCGTGCCCTAAATTTGATTTTTTTTTCCGGCTATGGCTCAGGCGAGAGCAGCACTGAGTCCGACGACAACTCGGTGAGACGTCGTCCTCGATTTACAACAGTCGTGCCTCCTCCGGTGAGTAGATTTTTTTTTAATTCTTTTTAATTTTGGAACTACATGCAAATTTTTGCTAGATATTTAGTGAAATGGTGAGTGATAATTGCGATTATACTGTTAATTATGTTGTTGATTATGCTATTGATTTTTGGTGTAGATTTTTGCAAGTTTTATTTTTCATTTTTATTTTTTTCATTCTTAGTTTTCCCCTCTTGCGCCCCTTGTCTTCTACAATTCATTTCTAGAAGATTTCATGAATTTATTCTCATAATATTGTTGCTATGGGATGTTTGCAACCTTGAATTTAAGCTGAGTTTGAATTTGAGTTGTGCTAACTTTTGTTGAATTTGCTAAGATCATATGCTTGTGTTGTCTATTAAGTAATTTAGTAGGAGCTTTTGTGTGAAAATAGCTGAAGATGGTTATGGTAGTAGGAGCTTTTGCATTTTAGGTGTTTAGATTGAAGATTTAAAATCTAGATTGTAGTTGATTTAGGCTTTTCAAGTTTGAAAATCAACTGTGTCACAGCATAGTTGAGAAATTGTTCCAACTGTGTTAGGGCACATTTGAGAAATTGTTCCAACTGTGTTAGGGCACTGTTGAGAAATTATTTCAACTGTGTTAGAGCACCAGTGTTTATGAATTTTTTTCTTTTTTATTTATTATCTATATTCTTATTAATTTTGTTAAAGATTCGTTTGCAGCCTAGGTACCAATGGATGAGGCCTAATTTGCAAGGTGTAAACTATAAAGTTTACCTATATGATAAAAATGAGATAATAGAAGAAATATCCTCGGTATTGGAGGCCTATGGCGGAAAAGAGACACTTGATAGATTTAAGAAAGGTCTATTTGGTTATCTACTTGAGGTTAGGAGGCGTGATAGTACTAAGAAAGCCTTGCACGAGCTAGTTGCACGAGAGCTCCAAGATAAATCTTTCTCGAAGTACGAGAAAGTTTATCACATCTGTGGGAGGGACATTCAATTTACTACCCCAGATTATGCCCTTGTAACCGGGTTGATGTTCGGGAAGTCCAAATTCGTTTATTTACTTATGAAGCTTATTTTAGATGCTTGATTTGTACTTGGTATATTGGAGAATGAGACTTATCCATAATGGTGGAATAGCTCGTAGAAGCGGAAGAGAAGTCACAGTACTCATTGGCACACATTTTTACGTATATTTTAAATTTAATTTTTTATAATTAGATTATTTTTCTTAAATATTAACATCTGTTTTTAACCGTCGTAGGTGAACATGCTAGCTGAATCGAAAGCTCTACATCCAAAGGCCAAGACCTGTGACTGGAACCCTCCACCTCGGATGTTAGAGTGGTTTAACGGTTCTGAGGACACAAGTGGAACACCATGGTATAATGCT
Organism: Mentha longifolia; assembly: GCA_001642375.2. NCBI lineage: Eukaryota > Viridiplantae > Streptophyta > Magnoliopsida > Lamiales > Lamiaceae > Mentha > Mentha longifolia. The sequence continues at coordinate 1,431,382 of CM038119.1, read as the reverse complement.
AAGCACATAAGTGATTTACTTTCATAATTACTTATACATGAAAATAAGCGACTATATTACTATTTATTTATATTTTTTTCTCTATTGATTATGTGTAGTTCTTGTCCATTTGCAATGTCAAGGGGAATCATTGGGTTTTGATTCGAATTTGCTTGGTGAATGGAAAATTGAGGTGTACGATTCTCTAAAGCAAACTGCAGTCGGACAGAGGTATGTTCAAAATCAGTTGAAGCGTATTACCCGGCTAATGGCTCACCTCTTAGATAAAGCTGACTAGTGGACAAAGAATCTAAGCCAGGCAAAGCGTGTCAATGAGCTTGAGTTGGTTTTTATGCCACAAGAAAATTATTTAGTTCAGGATGACAAAATCAGTTGTGGAGTGTACAGTTGTATGCACCTCGATCGGATTTTATCGTGGGCCCATTGCCATTCAAATGCAATAGAAGAGACTTATTTGGCACACTATCGACACTGTATAGCAATGAGAATCTTTAGTCTAGGTGCACCCCCGATGTAGATGATGCATGTTGTCTTGATGAATTTTTAGGACTATGGCACGGTTTGAGAACCGTGCTTTTGAGTTAGTTTGTTTCTTCTTGTTGCTTTTAAATTGAAGTGGGTGTTTATTCATTTTCTATAAATTCATGAAAGAAAAGTAGTAATGAAATGAAGAAGAAGCGAGAATCGTGCCTAAAAAAAAAAAGCTGCAACTGTGCCTACATGAACTCCATCAATTGTATCTCTATAAATTGATCAACCGTATCCCTAGAACAAAGATTGAATAGTACGAAAAAATATTGCGTGCATGCACTCACCATGAGCATTGCGTTCGTTACCCTCATTTTATGGTTATATAGAGTTGGAATAATAAGTCATTTATTAAAAATCGTGATTAATGGTTAAATTTCATAGCGTCGCACGGTTAGGGGTTGACCTCAACTGTCTCTGTAAATTGATCAACCGTGTCTCTAAGAACAAGGATTGAATAGTACGAAAATTTTTAAAACCACCCAATGAAAATCCGATTGTTTGTTTTGTTCATTTGAGATAAATTTTATGAAAGTACATGTTCTTATATAGTGAGTTAATACTATTTGTTTCATTACAATATCATGTAATGTACTACTACTAATAACGTGACACAAACTTCCCTAAGTAAGTTGTTACTCTTGTACTCATAATATAGAGAATTGAACAAAAGAGAAGTATGAATGCTTATTTGATTGTGTACGTTGTTACTTTAAGATGAATTTTATGTAATTTAATTCATTCTAAAACACATTAAAAATCGTGATTATTTCAAAAAAAATTGGGCATGGCACGGTTATGGTTACACGGTTAGGATTTTTATCAAGTGTCTCTGTAAAATTGGTCAACCGTGCCCCCAAGAATAAGGATTTTATATTACGAAAATCTAAACAGAAGTGTGATTGCTATTTCAATCAGTGTTTGTTTCATCACATCTCTGTTAATTGAGTCTATAGGTTTGTTGTACCTTGTACCTTTAGGTCTAAGTTTAGAGCTCCTCTTAGCCACACATGATTCCATTAATGGTCAAATACCAATTTTGCCATCAAATAAGACTTCTCCATTTTCAGCAAGGAAAGGTCTTGATACAGCACAAACAAACATGATTTTACCTATGAACTTTTTGTTTTGACAAGTCCTATGTGGCACCTCTTCATCTGGGGCAAGATAGTATCTGTGGCTGCCCTTTGTGATATAGAACCACTTCTAATCTATATGCACAATGTTGTGCATATTTGAGAATCTGATACGGTTCAGAATCCTATCCAGCTCTAAGGCTTCCAAACTAAACCTAATTCTCAAGAACTTGTTATCTTGAGTGAGCTGAGGATGTAAAGAAGAAGTGTGAGCTACTAAAAGATACATCTTATACCATCTTTGCACTGTAGTTTTGCTCACTCCCATTCTCACAGAAATCTTCAGTTGAGAGCTCCTTTCATTCTTAGGTATGGCTTTAAACTTTGCATAATCAATAGGTTTAAGAATTCTTACTGGTCTTGTTTTCTTACCAGAAACTGAGTGCATCACCTCATTCCTCTCCATATGTAATTTTGCAGATTTCCAGAATCAAGAAGTTGTGCCTCTTGTGATGAAGAATTTGGATGCAGCTTCATTAGACGCCCCTCTTGCTGGTTTGCCATTTTTGCAACTCTGTAGCAGAAATTGAACCACCTTATTTCTCTCAGCTGTGGAGAATTCTTTGTGTTTGCCCATGGTGTTTTTCTTTTCTTTTCTACTCCAGACTTGTAGAGCAGAAATTAAACAATAAAATCTGATTTAAAGTTCTGTTTATAGGGTGAATGTAGTAGGTTTATGTACTTTCTCTTTTCTGGAGGGAAATTTGAATATTGTGTTTTGGTGTAATTCATCTCCCAAAACATTTATTTAAGGTGCTTTTTTTTTAATGAAATGACTACTTGCAGGTTTACTTTTCAATCCTTTTTTCAACTAATGTAATTTTAATTGTAGATATTCAGCTTCTTTTTTAGATTCTTTAACTTGTTGATTTAAAAGTTTAAATAACCACAGGAAATTGCAAGAAAAATAAGCCCCCAAAAAATAATTAATTAATTAATTAATTTTAAACTGAAAATGAAAAATAATATTTTTCATATTTTCATATTTTTTATTTAAATATAAATAATATATTAATTATAATCCTAATTCAATACACTCCTCAATTACTAAACCCACTTGAAACCTTAAATACTCCTACCTTAATTCCCGTGCCGAAAAGAAACATATCAACTTCAAAAAACTGAAGGGAGTATATATTTTGCACTTCGTATATCAATCTTGCTGTTTGTGTTGAAGTTTGTACAGTATTGCGGTTTATTGGGGGCTGTAGCCTGTAAAGTTACAATCTTAGAATTTTATTAAGGGGCTACATAAGAGTATATAGTACACTTAAAATTATTTTTATTATTATTTTATTTAAGGGGCTATAGTGAGAAAAAATGTGGTTATGTTTAACCCCATCTATCTATCCTAAACCTTTTTGTTGCGAAATAGGGCAATAAAGGAAACTCCATACCTTTTTCATTCCCTTGATAACTTTTTCTTTTTTTTTTGGTTTATTTTTAATCATAATTAATACTCCGTACTAACTTATTAAATAAAAAGTTAAATGTTTATTAGTCGGACTAAAAATGATTATCTTGGTTGAAATTAGCCATTCAATCATATTCAATAAAAAAATATATATTAAAATGAAATTAATAACTCTATCAAAGATGAAGTTTGTAAGAATTACTAGCTAGGTACTATGGTTTTAGAACATTCTCGAGAAAATTAACATGTTGAGTAGATTCTGATTGGGTAACATGCAGCCATAACACGTAGTGATGATACAATAGACGAAGTCACAATAGATGAATTACGCTAACAATTGCATCTAAAGACAAAACAAGGCAGACAACGATGCTTTTCAGCCTTGTCTGTATCAAAATTTCAACCCCCTCAATTGCCAAAGTATCTTTGGAGATCTTCACACAATCTTCACCTATTTACGCGATCATCGAAGTCAGCAACTATTCACAGCTATGTTCTAGCTTCTTCAGCGATAACCAGTCAAAAAAACATATTCCGTCGCATCATCAGCAAAAGAACATCGATCCAGCCACATTCTTGTGGAGCCTGGGAAGTTCGGGTACGGGTATATTATCTGTTGCTGTCACGCTATTTTTTCCAGACGAGGTTTCAGAAAAGTCCTCGAACTTCATGAACTGACCTACCTGCTGGGCTGCAAGATGTGCATAACATACTGGTGCAACTGAAAAATGCAGAAAGCCATCAATTTGTCATTTTCAAAATGCAGTTTGTTGGTTGAACTGTTATGGCAAGGGAGTTGAAGATACCTATGGAGATAGCAGTGGTGCTTCTCTGGTAACTGGAGAGGATTAAAGGGGAAAACGAAGAAAAAGTTAGCATGTATGTTACTTAACCCATTTACTAGAAGAGGATAAAATGAAAGCCTCGACTCTTACACATATGATAGTGAATGGATCAGATCCTGCAGTACATCTGGAGAGAAACCAATCTCATCGAGCAAGACATGATAATGGGCAGGTCGAGAAGTTCCCTGACATTTAAAACCATACGTTATGAATGGTGGTGGAAACAGCCAAGAACAATATTACCTATGCAAATGATAGCAAAATCATCAGCCAAAAGGAAAGAGAAATCGAGAAGCTGGCGATATCTTACTATCAAACCCGCCTGAGAGCACATGTAAAAATCATAATTTCTAGGGTGAACAATCTTTGTATCCACGACAGTGCCTGCAAGAAAGAGAGAGCTTATGTGTTCTATTACTGCAAGCATGAAACAGAAAAGAAACAGATCACACAGTACATCAACAGATAGAAACAGACCGCTAGGTACATTTTCTGGAGTTGAAGCTTGGAATAGCTTGGTGTGGTGATTCTTTTGGGCCACTATCACAGTGAATTTTGGAATATCAGACTCGCCAAGATGCTGGTATGCCTAAAATAGTAAAAAGTTTAATATTTCAAGCAGCTAAAATTGAATGCCAGGCTCATTCAAAAAGCAGCACCCCCATTGGGAGCATTGTCATTGAGGGAATATGATAGAAATTTGATATAACCTTGATGATGATATATTTTAATACTTTGTGGAGTTATTCAGTCAAGGATATGTAGTTTTCTAGCTAACTACTTTCCACCAAAGGTATCTAATGCAGGCATAAAGTTTCTTGATGCCAATGGCAGCATAGTTCCTTTTTTTACTTGCAGATAAGTACTTTGGTTTTTCTAAGTTTTCTGCTGAGCTATTTTATGTTCTGTTCTTGTAATCCATATATGTTGAAGCAGAATATTAAGAATCAGCTCTAGATATTGAAACTACAGGACATAACTTTCTAAATCGGAACCAAAAAAAGTCCATAATGTCCAAGTGAAATAAAATTGAAAGCAACTGCAAAAGCTCAATGTGCTCTCTGGAAATTAGAGAACAAAATCTACCTTAATCATTTGATCAAGCTCAATGTTTATAACCTGAGCAAACTGGGATTCGCTGACACCGTCCCTGACGGAAGTGGATATACATTAGCAATCAACTAGAAAGGATGGATGGCAAAGATGGACTGAGATTTATGAAATAATAAAAAAACATAAAGAAGACTGAGATCCAATAAAAAGCATGCACATTGCACAGTGATAACAATTTAAGTGGAAAACCATATAACAGGAATGCATTCTAGAGATTTTTCATTCATTTGGATCATCAAGAAACTATCTGCAGGTTGATCAGATTCCAGAATATTTACTTTAAGAATTGCCATTATTCACCTGATATTTGCTAAGCCCTTTAACAAGAGAATAACTTCCAGGACAGAAATATCCATCCACCAGAACCAAATCATCATGAAAGAAAGTCAATCCAAAGAAGAAAAATACAAAACAGAGAGACAACATAATAGCATGGACAATTTACTTCTTTGGAACTAAATCTAACTTGGTGGATGATCACCAAAAGACAAAATAAGACTTCCACTGCAAGCCTACTTACCTGAATACAACAATTTGAGTTGGTTTGCGTCCATTACTGGTTTGAAAGAAATCCACAAGCAGTTCTCTGAAACAAACAGTAGAGCCACTGCTTCAGCACTGTGCAAAACTACTAGCATATAATTACTTGTTGGGTCTAGTTAGTGGAACCACTGAAAAAAATTCAATGCTAAATGAAAGTTGAAAACTCCTTTCGAATGATGCACCTCATAATACCATCATCCTGCCCATTTGCTAGTGGCTTGAACAAAGATTCAATCATTTCTGCCTTTGGAGATTGAGTTCGTACAGCTGCTCTGTATTTTGATATCAATGGCCAGCTTCGCGATCCAACAACCTAATAGTGATAACATTTCAAAAGGCATCAAAGTGTTGAGCATAAAGTAAATTATGCCATACATAATAGTGGAATAATACTGTAAGAAGTAACAGAGAGAGTAAATACAGCAGCAATCGATGGAACATCAGATCGACCAGGAGAACCATGTGAAACATCCATTCCCAAGATCATGGTTGGCCGATCTGTAACTACTGGAATGCGATTGGAGTGCTCTATAGATAACAACGAGTTGGTTCCCCCAAGCTAGAAATGAAATGGAAAATAAATCATAACAAAGTCAGAGAGCAAAGGATATGACAAAAAGAACATCATTTCTGAGGTTTTAGTGGTTTAATACCTTGGAATTTATTTTGAGAAGTACGTTTGTTAGGTACTGGTCATTGATCTTGTTAGGAGAAATGCATTGGGTGATAATACCCATGTTACTCAGACATTTTTTCTTCCAAGGTCCTACACGTTTAAACAAAGCTTATAAACTAAATAGCTAATAACTTTAGTCAAAAACTTTTCATCCTGGAAATAGACACTGCATAGTTACTACCATAAATATCACAATTTTTCCGTACTGGCAAAACGCAAAGCAAAAATTCTGGAGGGCCAGATAGCTTGGCCATAATTTGCTCGAACATCTTCTCTACACGTACGATGGGGCTAGCTTTTCTACACTGTGAATCTTCTTCAATGATCGTATATGGGCGTTCAATTTCCTACAGAACCAAAATGAAGAGATTAAAGAGTGCATCTATTAGAAAACAATAACAGCAGCAAAATGGTACACCGTACAATGCCTTTGCTCCTCCCACAGTTGATTAGCTCCCGTGAAAGATGACTACAATCACAAGATCCAGAGAAATTGACAAGTGTCCAATCTTGTATATGTTGGGGCTTCAGAAGTTTCTTCAGAAGATCAAAGTCACGTTATTAGTTATAGGTTCACACTGTATTTGAGAACTTCAACAAAATAAAATCTAACCCAGTACAAAAAAAACAGCATGTGGTTTCTATTCCATCAGTGCTTTCCCGTGCTTAAGTCATGTTATCAAGTAATGCCCAAATATTATATACCTTGTTATTGAAGTTCCACCGACCATTTCGGGGTAAAAACTCTTCATTATTTCCAACCTTCAACTGCAGGCGAAAGAGATCAGAGTCAATGTTGTAACTGGCAACATAATTAATCAGTAGAAGACAAGAAGAACTACCTTTGGTGGATCAAGGACCCGTCCATCCACTCGAGTAAGCTGCTTTTCAATTGATATACCACAAGAGACAAGAAGTGGATCTTCATCATATTTGTAGTTTGTCACAGCCTGAAAATAAAAATAAAAACTCAAGGAGAAAATGAATCAATGTGCAATATTAGAAAATAGAAAAAAAATAATAATGCAAAGTAGAAAATTACATCAGTTACAACTCGAATTCTCTCAGGTGGCTTTTGCCTTGATTTTTCAACTAAGGATGATCTCTGGGTCACTGATAATGCTTTTGTGTATCTCTGAAGAGAGACTAACGAACAGAGCTAGAAAATCAAGAAAGAACACATGATTTATATTCTAGAATAAAAAGACTTTCAATTCATTAGAGAACAAGAGAGAAAATTGCGCACCTCCAATGGCAGATAGTTAGGTCGTTTTGGTTTCCCAACATCAAGGCATGGCATGTAGGATGTTGTTTTAAGTTCGATATTTCGGTGTTTAACAAAATAGTCATAAACAGTAATTTCAAGGGCTTCATCACTGGCTCCAGCACTGCTACCATTCTTTACTTTCAAGGTGAAACTGCAAATGTGAATAAATGTCAAATGGTTCGGAAAACAAGGAAAAAACGGCCCAGGTAGATAATTATAAACTTACAACTGCTGATTGCAAGGTTTCTCACTTAAACCTATAATCTTGAACTCCTTATTACTATGAATAGCCTTTACCCTCATATTCTTCAGCATCTTTTTGGCCTGTGCTTCAATCTCTGTATCATGACCAAGCAGATAAAAGCAATAAGAGGAAAGCTATTGGTAGAAGTTGTATACCTTTAACCAGTCAATATTGCGAGGATCCTTCACAGTTTGGTTAGCAAGAAGGAATTCCACAACAGGTCCTGGTTTCAAGATCATGGTTGTTGATACATCTGTGACAAATAAATTAGTAGCATTATTTCTCCAAGAGCATGGCTTACGAAACATGCAACCATATGAGAAAAAGAAAAAACAAGTAGAGTGATACCCATATTTAGAGTTAAACCATCAAGAGTTGGACGAAAGCTGGAATGGAGTCCTCGTACACCTGTCACACCCCCTCCAACATCAGTGAACATCCTTGAGTCATCAAGAAAAAATGATTGTCGAACCAACAGACAGCCGCTGCATCCAATTTTCACCATTTAGACACTTGCTAACAGCTAAAAAAGACTGTCTACATGGTTTGTGTGATTTACCGTTTAGCTGCCTGTTGCCTTAGAATGATGTCTAAAACTCTCAGAGCATCTTGACCATATTCCATTTCAGCTCCTTGAAGGGCAAAAGATAAGGATCTCAAGGGTATTTTAGCAGCATAGCTGATTTCTACCTTGAATGTTTTTGACTGTAGAGAGTGCTTAGACTTTTTGCTTGGCTCAGTCAAGCTCCCATTTTTGGAAGGACTACCACTACTACAGAGTAAAGGCATCTGATTAAGTTCAGGCAATGCCAATAAGAGATAAATGAAAACAACAAGACTCTAGATACATGAGATGTGATAATGAAGTCACCTCTTGGCAGTAGATTCCTCAAGAATGACAACAAATTCGAACTTGTTTTTTGGTAAGGGACCCACTGTAAACAAACTCTTTTCCCCATCGTATGCAAATCTTTTCTCAGCCAGTTCAGAAGAGTATGTTTGGTGAAGTTTATCAATGACCTTCCTCCCAATTAACTTGCTGTCAACAGACACATCATCCTCATAAGTTATAGAAACCTGTAGTAAAAGTGGATATGTTAAATGCATGTTATATATATATATATATGACAAAGGAAGGCATTTGGACTTTACACTGTATTGGTAAAAAAGCTCATTTTGATTTTTGATGGAAACTTTGAAGTGATTTGAAAGCAACGAGACACGTCTTCCAGAAGTCCCAAATCCAGGTCGTGTCATAATGGACCTCTTAGGAAGGTCTACTCCTTCTTCCTTTGAATTTTTCTGTACACTTAGCGGTGGTACTGCCTTTTCCATTTCTACTTAAAGAAATCGACTGTGATAAATAGAATGATGAGTGGAAGGCATATTCACAAAATAAACAACAAATCAGATTGAATAATAGGTAGAGAAACACATAATCTACTCAAACATTCAGCTAGCAGTTAAGGTTACAAAATACCATTCCATTTCAGTAATGCTTTACAATAATATAAGTACACTGGCAGACTGACCAATGAAGCAACAGACCATCAGAAATACCCGCCCCACTCTACACGTTAACCAACCTTCCCAATAAACCAAGAAGAAAAAAAGTAAATGTACCTAAAATAAACAAGTAACTCAGTAATAATGCACACTGAAATTACTCTTCAATTTCGTTTTAGAAATGTGGAGTTAATATCCAAATACAACATATTAAGCATGGTATAAACTCAGAAAGCTTCACATGACCTCAATTTTGAAAGAATTACACTAATAACATATGCAAAGCAAATTAGCATATCTTAGCCAGCACCGCACAAGCAAAAAAAAATTATAAAATAGTATTCTTTTGAATCTTTTACATGGTTTGCAGGCTATTGTGTTGTGAGCGAGTAGAATTAACTCCAACCTCCTGATTGCGGATTTCTCTTCGTCTCAAAGAAATAAGGTAAATTTTTCAAAGGAACCAAAACATGCAAACATAGAGATCAAATGCAAGTCAAGAAACAACTCAGGATCAACACAAACAGCGTTTCTAATAGCAGGCATTCCAATCGAACGGCGGTGAAGCAGCGCAGAGAGAAACAGAAACAAAATAAAATAAAAAATAAAAAAACATGAACAAGAAGAAATTCAGCGAAGCAGCATATAATCCAACAAAATCCCTGTGTGCAGATTTACACAATCAACACACGTACACTGCGTGCGCATATGTAAATGTATTTAGTAAGGAAAGAAGCTATAGAGAATGTCTTACCAGAGAGATGATATTTAAACGAATCCAATCAAAATTCCCGGCGCCGGAACGGAAAACGAAGGCGCAGCGGCGAACGGAGAGTGTAGTTCGAAGAGTATGCTGAGTGATTTCTCTTCCCTCTCTAGGAAGAGAGAGAAAATGGAGGGAAATGAGAAGTCTGCTTACGGCTTTTGAGCATTTTCAATTGTGTTTCGACTGTATTCAAAAGAGAAGAAACATTAATCGCCTCACAGCCGTAGATATCCATATTCACACTTCTTGATCTTCGATTTTGAGAGGCGATTGCTGTTGGGCTCTTTGCGCCGTACGTAGCGTATAACTATTACCTTCAAAAATTCATTACTAGACTGTTGGTTAATGGGCCTAACCAGCAGCCCGAAAATTTGTTTCAGGGCCCATTTGAAACTATACTCTTACATGGGCCACGGCGTCGGGCCATGCGGCCCAATTAGTATGGGAAGTACTACTACCTCCGTCTCATTTAAGTAGGGATGATTCCTGTAGAAACAAGAATCAAGAGAGTAGAGATTGTGTGACCATAATTAATTCTGAGGAGAGAGAGTTAATTGTGGCCAAGTATTCTTTGTCATTTAAGGAAACAGGTCTATTAGTTGAGACGGACCAAAACGGAATACAGGTCTACTTAAATGAGACAGAGGTAGTAACTATCTTGAGCCTTACTCCTCTACTTATGGGCTGCTTATATTAGTTTGATAATTAGATCGCATTAATTAAATTTGAGATTGAATTAAATGATGATTTCATTCTTATTTTCTTATTAGTACTATGATTTGGAAACTAAAATCGCTATTAAAATTATTTTAAACATTAAACATTTTCAATTATTAATCGTAGATTCGTATATGTAAATATTGCTACGAAATCGACACACACACACACATATATATATATAGAGAGAGTTGCATTCTAGTGAAAACTATCCTTACTCTAGAATCTAAAAACTTTTAACTACCATTGATTTAAATGAAATGGATGGCTGGGATTAAGATGAGTATTAACGAATTTTGTAATTAAAAATGCATATCTAATATAATTTGGTATTAATAAAGGGTAATAAGGTCAGAATTGAATCTTCTAAAATCGTTGCAAATTATATCGCGCTGATTTCGTGGGATTCAAATCAAAGAAACCTTTCTTAAAATAAAAAATATGCATTCAACATGTTTTCTTGCACATGTTCTGGTGATGAACTATATTTTTTTTTTTTTCTACTTGCATTGAGCACTTGTTATTATTTCACTCGTATGTTTATTAAAAAAAAAGTATCTTGCATTTACTGGCATTTGATATGTATATTTCATTTTAAATTGTTGCATATATATTTTAAATATAATATTTAAACCTAATATTAAAAAAAAAGGTCAGAAATTTACTCTATGACATGTAGTAAGAAAAATAAATTAAATTATTAATTTTAAACCCTAAATAACTAAACCCTAAACCGTAAAATCCTAAAACTTATTTGGGAAAACTAAATCCTGAGATGTGAAAAGTGAACCCTTGTCAGGAATCTAAACAATAGTCGAAAAAACCAAACGCTTATCAAAAGAATAAGTTGCATTTAATGCAATTTTTTTTATATGCATGTTCCATTCTAAGTTGTTGCATATATATTTTAGTACAATATTTAATCCTCATATAGAGAAAAATAATTCTTAGTTGGAAATTTACTCTCTAACACTTAGTACGAAATATTAATCAAATTATTAATTTTAAATCCTAATAAACCCTAGATAATAAAATTCTAAACCTTTACTTGGGAAAACTAAGCCGTGTGATGTGAAAAAGTGAACCCTTGTAGGGAATCTAAACAATAGTTGAAAAAACTAAACACTTGTGAAAAAATGGTATGTTGCATTTATTGGCATTTTATATGCATGTTTCATTTTAAGTTGTTGCATATATATTTTAGTATAATATTTAAACCTCGTCGGGAAAAATAATTCTTAGTCGGAAATTTAATCTCTAACAGTTAATAAGAAAAATTAATTAAATTACTAATTTTAAACTCTAAATAATAAATCCTAAACCATAAAATCCTAAACCTCATTTGGGAAAACTAAACCCTATGATATGAAAAGTGAACCCTTGTCGGGAATCTAAAAAAGTAGCCGGGAAAACCAAAACGCTTAGCAAAAAAAGTACGTTGCATATGCATGTTTCATTTTAAGTTGTTGCATATTTTAGTATAACATTTAAACCTAATAGGGAAAAATAATTCTTAATAGGAAATTTACTCTCTAACATGTAATAAGAAAAATTAATTAAATTATTAATTTAAAACCCTAAATACTAAAACCCGAACCATAAAATCGTAAAGTTTATTTGGGAAAACTAAACCTTAGGCTGTGAAAAGTGAATCATTGTCGAGAATCTAAACATTAGCCGAAAAAATCAAACGCTTATTAAAAAAACTACGTTGCATTTACTGTCATCTGATATGCATGTTTCATGTTAAGTTGTTGCATATATATTTCATTATTTTTTTATGGATCGAATATTTTTGATGTAACAAATTCATAACATTCTGTATAATAAAAATTCATCCCACTCCCATATTAATAAATTAGTTTTTTTTAATCAAAAAAATAAATTTTATTCAGAATCATTAACATGCACCAGTATTGAATTGACAACAGAATACATAACATGAAACTAACCATTACTCCAAAATATCAAGAAGATATTAATAAATTAGTAACCCCACATTATGACTAAAACTACAATTAAAAGAAATTCCAAAAACAAAGCAAAACACATTCAAATAAAACTCGAAAATGGCAAAATGTGTTCAGAAATCTAGATCCCAAAGTAAAAGAAAGAAAGTAAATTAAAGACAATCATCAGAGTAAGCAAAATAAAAATGAACTCATACAGCTAGGGGACAATTTATAGCGTCGTGGTTCACCATCTTCTTACACTTACTGCAGTTTCTTTTTTTCTTGTTTGCAACTCTAATCTCCTTCTCTGTCCTTGACTTTATTCTACTACCACTTCCTTTTGTTTTAATAGGGTCGGGCGGCAACACTGAGATCTGCGTCGGGATCGAAGATCCATAGAAATTCTCAAACACCTTTTGCTTCATAGTAGCTAAATACATTGACATCTTACTAATGCATGATGTAAAAAGCATATGTGCAATCCTAGTAGCTAAAATATGCATAATACAAAAACATATGAATCACGTACAATCAATCATTCACACCAACTGTTTGTTATAATGCATAAATCAGTACTTTGCTTCCTGTTCTTACACAATTCCATTACCATTAAACCAAAAACTTCTTCATACGTTTTCTGCTAATGCACTTAAATGAAAAAAAAAATCCAACAAACAACATAAAAGAATAAAAAACCAAAAGATTAAAATAAAAAAAACAAAACAAAACAAAACAAAAGAAAAATAAATGAAATAGAAAAAGAACCTGGATCATCCATTCCGAAAAGCGGCGTAAATGATGTTCAGAGATAATATTGCAAATGAAGAAGACGAAGAACGTTTTGTGTAAATCATTTCAAGAATCTCCTATTAATCACGTAATTAAGGAAATCCTACAATTTAATGCAACGATCATTAATAGAATTAACAAAAAGACATTTATACCCTAATTTGACATAAATTATATTCAAAATCTATCATAAACACAATAAAAATATTAAATCTGAAAAATCATTCTAACCGTTAGATGCCAATGATCAAGGGTTGAGAAAAGTTTTTAGATTTCACCATATAAATAGTTTTCATTTGATCCAATTATATATATATATATATATATATATAAAACTTTGTTTTGATTATATTTCAAAATCCCATAAAATTTTCCCTTATTATTTTTTATGAAGGCCGAGTATCGCTTTTATGTAATTCTTAATGTATTATTAGGAAAGCTCACTTGTTGGGAGCTATACCTTTTAAAGTGTATTTTGTTCCAGCCCAAGCGAAGCTACAGAAGCGAAGTGAAGAAAAACGGAGAAGCCAATACAGTATTTAAGTGTGCTAGAAGCGAAAAATCACAAGCGATCACTTTATGAAAAGTGAGAAGCAACTACAATAAAAGGAACTTGAAGAAAAGCATTCGTGCAAAGCTAATCCGAGAAAGCGACATCAGTACAAGCGTAAAGTGAACAATATCCAACACTGATGAAGCGCTCGTGAGAAAGCACGAGAAGCGACGATGTGAACTGGAGTTTGAATTTCAAATTCTGACTCTCCAACAGTTCGTACACTTCACATAAGTTGTTCGCTCTAGAAGACGCGGTAATAACCAATCAAGAGATAAGGTTACCTCTTCCGCAAAGAAGACAAACCTGAATTCTGCAAAAAGCATTGTGTACCCGCCGTTAAAGCTGCATTGTCGCTTAAACGAAGAAAAGTGAAGAGCATGCGCCACCAACCTCTCTAACGGGAAGATAGCTGACTCTCACTATAAATAGGGGTGCATTCTCAACGTTGAAGACTTACAAAACTATTCTCTCGCGCATAAGTTTTCTGCAAGAACTTCCGAACTCTCACAGCATTCGAAATCTCCTAAGTTCTGCAACTTTAGAGTTTAGTTGAGTCCTTATAAACCCTAAAAAGTTTCTAAGCTAGCAGCACCTAAATCCCTTCAACGCTAGACTAGTATCTCATATTTTCTAGGAGGTGAATCCTTATCCTTTTTACGTGTTCTTCGTTAAAAGGACTCTCTAGGTTAGAACTTTCAAAAAACCAAACCTAACCCAAAGTCAGCTTTTGTGTTGTAAGTTTGTGTTCGTTTCGTTGATTGTGAAGCTTGTGTTTGCATACACAAGTGCAAGGTCATTTTTAGACTATTTGTTAGGTCCCTTGAGAACTCGTCGTAATCTCAAGGATTTGAACTCGTGTTAAGTTTGAATCACTTCACTGGGAAGGATAAAACCAAGACATATTCATTGTTGTTGTGTTCGAGTTCCAAGTGAAGAAATTTTGAGTTGCTGAGTGAAGGCAACAAGTGGATGTAGGAGCGTATCCTCCGAACCACTCTAAATCGCTTGTGTCCTTTACTGCTTACTTAGTTAAGTTTTACTGCTTTTGATTTCTTTTACTTACAAGCTTTGATTATTGCATAAGGCGCACACTCACTCTAAGCAACCAACACCGTTTTTAACTTAAGCAAAATTTTACAAAAAGCGGGTATAATCGCTCACCAAATTTCCACATACTTTTTCAACTATTTAAGCGATTCGCTTTTATGAAGCACTACATTTCATTGAAAGCGAAACGCTTCTCTTTTCAAAACTCACAATTTTATTAAGTAAAAATTTAAGAGAAATTAAAACTTCTCTTATATGTGTATTCACCTCCTCTACACGTATACAATCGCTTCTGAGACCAACACTTTTAAATAAGGGGAATATGAAATCTGACATCTTTCCTTTTAAGTACATGACCAATTGACCACCCATTGATTTAAAAAAGAAAAAAGAAACAAAAAGTTGTCTTAACCCATGATGAAAAGTGCAGGTGAATAAATAGGGGTACTTTGAAACCGTTGAAAGTGGGCCGACTTCAGATTATTAAAATTTAAAATGTAAATAACTACGGCTCTTATAAGTTAACGATAGCCATCCTTCGTGGGTGGTTTATGATAATAATGTAATTAAGAATAGTAATGATTAATGAGACTGATTTGGAGTAATTTTACTAGTAATTATAGTATAGTAATCGTTAATTCGTCACATAAGTAAGTTTCACAGTGCAAATTCGGAACCAATTGTAAATAAATAACTTTATCAAATACTACACTCCGTATTATGTTGTGAATGTATTGATCTATCTAAATTGAAAAAATTAATTAAATGGATGATAAATAACTCACCATTTATAGAGGGCCACATCTTTTAATATAAGTGACATTTTAGAGACTGTATTAATATGACGTAGCAGCTATAAAATTGAAAATTATTATAAATATTGTAATAATGAATAGTCTATTCATAAGAAAATATTGGACCCATTAAAGTTGTCACATATTCTTAAAATAATTAAATTTATTACTATTATTTATTTAAAAGTAGTGCTCCACGTTAAATATATCACAATTTTTGTCCTTATAAGGAAAATAAAAATAAAAAATACAGCAAATAATTAGTTCAATTATAGGCACACAACTGTTATTGATGGAATTGAAGAAACAACATTTCTGTAAGCCGTAAGAAAAATGAAAATACTAATTATGGAAAATGAGGTTTACAATTACATGTTGCTTCATTGCCCTCTCGTATCTCTTAATTTACGGTGTAACCTTTTTTCTCATAATCTTTTTTTCTTTTTTATATAATCGAAGTGTCATTGCGTGAATAATTAGGATCCAACTATAATCAATTAACAATTGATAAGAAAGCAACTTCAATGGTTATCTAAATTACGAAATTTGGGTGCAGTTTTCTGCGTAGCTCCAATTATTAATTCAAAATCTACACCAAATTTGGTGTCGGCTGGGCCTGATGTAGGGATGACAACGGGTCCGATATTCAACTATTAAGGAGGGACTCTGTCCCGTCTAAGACGTTACGTTTTTTTAGTAATTTTTTCAAGCGTTTTCGAGTATAAAAACGTAACATCTTAGACGAGTCGGAGGTAATATTTCTCAAATTTAAAATTATTAAAAATTCAAAATTTATATACTTGTCTCAAGCCCGATTAAAAATATCAGATTACTACTGGCCAGAAATTGTAAATAAATAATAATAAAAAAAAGCTACAGAGAGTTAGAGAACACGACTGGCGAGCCAAGAGAGAGAGAGAGAGAGAGAGAGAACGAGTCGACGGTAGTGAGGCGGCGACGACGGAGACATCGGTGGCGAACGGTGATAGCTTCACTTCGGTATGGATTAGGGCTGAAAGTGGGGCATTGCGTTAGGTTTGAGATACACAATTGTAGACAAAATTACCCTCTAACTATGGTTACCAAACAAAATTCCATAATTATAGGGCATTGCGTTAGTTTGATATACACAGATGTAGATAAATTTACCCTCTAACTCACTAAATAGGACAGTCATCAAATTAAATCTTAATTTTCGCTAATACAATTTACAACCACATATTTGGAAGAATGGATGGGTGAGATTAATTCCTAGTTCTCATAATTTGAAAGGTTCTCAAAAAATATTAATTTAAATAGAAATCATTTTGCCCACATAAATAATTCTGTAGGTAAAATATTCTGCTACCTTTCAGTCGAAAAATCGAAAGTAATTCGGGAAAAAAAGAGGGGGTTGCTATTCCGTCGCCAACGAGTCGTTAATTGCCTACAAAGATAATTAGGAAGGAATTTCGTCTGCGTTTTGGCGGATTTTTGTAGAGCATGACCTGTCACAAATATATCGAGTAATATCCATAAATACCTAAATAAAAACTTTAATCAAGCAAACATTAATGATAAATAATACTCCATAATATAAATTGTTTTTGTATCAAAATAGCAATAACAATTGAGATAAGTACTCCGTTACTTACTAATATAGAGAGGATGATCTACATTCATAGTATTTGTAAAATTTATTTGCGAAATAAATTACGGCATGTGCTTCACTAAAAGTCTATAAAAATAAAATTAAAAAAAAATAAAAACCTAAATTGGCGCAAGTTAGACAAAAACCCCAAGTAATGACACGTGGCGCGCACCTTCGCACTTAGCTATTAGCTAGGCCACACTCAGAATTAAAGCAGCATATTCCTAGGAATGTACTATTATGCTCTTTGCAACGATTTTTATTTTTATTTTTATTTTTCCACAAAATTGAACCTATTTTAATGTTTGACCAATTTATACTTTATTTCATCTCTCTTTATAAAATGTGTTTGAATTATTTTCTTATTGCAATTAATACAGTAACTTTTTTGAATTATTCTAAGATTTGTCAGCTTGTGTAAAAATGGCGGAGAGCGGCAAAACTAATCAATATTTTAATATTAGCATTATTGCATTAAAAATTGCAATTAAATATTACTCTTCCACGATTAAAAAATTGCATTATTGCATTAACGTGTTTAAAATCTTTCGCCACATATTTTTAGGTGCCAAATTAAGTCCCGCTTAATTTAATGTACTATTTTATTTGATATAGTGTATGATATACTACACTATTTTAATCTAATATCCACTGTTTCATACGTAAAAAATGTGTGACGAAAGTGTTTATCGTGAACGAAGGGAATACTTATTAGTTATTATAACGAAAAGCTTAGCTTGCCGTAGTCAACACATCACTTCTCACGCTTCATCTTCTAGCATATGTATGTATATAAACACACAAATAGTAGTAATATATACACTACGATCAATTATTGTTTCCATAATTTTCAATTATCGAATAACTATAAAGTCAAAGAGTTTTAAAGTAAATAGACTTTGCTTCAGTTAATGGTACAAGTTTTCAAAGCTGGTTTAGATAAAACACCGTCATATCTCTATTTTTTTTTTCTATTAGTTTCCACAACAAGAAATAATTCTTCAATTTCTAAGTGAACTATTCACTTAGAGGACTTTATATTCGAGCTTTGACTTTAAAATGGGAAAAGATTCTAAACAAAATAAATCTCACCGCTAGAGACTGTTCAAATCTACATGGATCATGCCGTTTACGTACTAATTTATTTTTTCTTTAGCCAATAAACGCATGAATGTTTAATGCAAATAAAGAGTAGTATTTAATTTGTGAGAAAGAGAAAATATTATTACTATTAGCATGAATTATATATAAAGAAAGATAATTCGAATAAATTAATGAGTGCACGCATATACCATTTCTCTTGCAGCAGTCAAATTCCATGCCCAAGATCGCCTATAAATAAACTGGCCATCAAATTATGAAGAAAAAGGGCCTGCACCCATTTTTTCATAGATTGATTCCACTATCCTTTTTTCTTTATCTGAATCAATAAAGGCAAGAGATCGACAGTTTTTTTTTTTTTTGGTTAATTAATAATTAATTTAGAAAGATGATGATGAAGTTCGACGCGGAAAACGGCGGTAGATCAAATGGAGGGCGGTGCAGAGTTACAGAGGCGCCGCCGCCGCCGCCGCGGCAGCTGAAGGTGTCGTTCCGCGGCGAGAGCTACGTGGAGGCCGGCGGCGAGCTCTTCACGCCGCCGCTCAACTTCGCAATGGTGGATTACGGTATTTACCGCTCTGGCTTTCCAGACTCCGACAACTTCTCCTTTCTTCAAACCCTCAACCTCCGCTCCGTCGTGTATGTAACTCTCTCTCTCTCTCTCTCTCTCTCTCTCTCTAAATGGACAAATATACATACATGATTATGATTTTGTGTGTGTGTGTATGTGTGTAATGAGTGAAAACACAGACATTGATTGCAACGTTAGTGTTATGGACATTTATAGGCATCTTTCTTGGTTCGAGTTTGGATTCTCGAAAATAGTGCAAATTATTTTGTCATTGTGTGTGGGAAGAATACAGTTATGGGATTTTAGTATGGATAATCATAAAATTAATTTGGTTAGTATAATTATAAATATTCTCTCAACTATGAATATGATAACTTAAATACAGTTATTATAGTTAAGTTTGTGAATATACCTTTATACTAATTGAGTAGATTACAATGTTTAACTTTTTAGTGCCCATGCTGAAGAGGCAGCATGCATAACCACACAATCACTACAGTTTATTACAGTTCTGCATCTTTCTCTGTGTGTGTTTGAGTGTGTGTGTGTGTGTGTGTGTGTGTGTGTGAGAGAGAGAGAGAGAGAGAGAGAGGATGAGTTATATATGATTGAAGTTTGTGGTTTGCTTTGTGTGTAGATATTTGTGCCCAGAGCCTTACCCTGAAGCCAATGTTGAGTTTCTCAAATCAAATGGAACTCAATTATTTCAATTTGGGATGGAGGGATGTAAAGTAAGTACATGTATTCTTGTATTTTCCTTACTCATGAACTGTATATTAGGCTCTTATCATGTATGGAGTGATCAATCAAACTTAAAGAAATTTTTCCCTCCAAGAGACGATTCTATAGAAATTTTCATTCGAGTGTCGAAGATCATCAAAGTTTGTGGTTGTAAAACGCTTTCGTTATAGAGAAAGCACTAGAGTTCATGCATCTTCTCATGCATTGATCATAGCTTTACTCTGATTACCAAGCAATATATTGTAACAGGAACCCTTTGTAAATATACCCGAAGATAAAATCCGTGAGGCGTTGAAGGTAGTTATAGGTATGTTGCTTTCAAACTTCAAATTCCCATTTCAAATTCTTGAATGTAGGAACATAACTTTCTATCTGTTCAATTTTCTGAATCTAGATGTGAAGAATCATCCTCTACTGATTCATTGCAAACGAGGAAAGGTAATATTCATGCTCTATAACTAAACTAGCTAGCTACTCAGATATACCAGATTTTAAGTACTAACTTGGGATTTGATCGGATGATCATTCAGCATCGAACTGGTTGCCTCGTAGGGTGCTTGAGAAAATCACAGAGATGGTGTCTGACTTCTGTGTTTGACGAGTACCAGCGTTTTGCAGCAGCCAAAGCAAGAGTTTCGGATCAGAGGTTTATAGAGATGTTCGACGTTTCATCCTTGAAGAACTTGCCTAAGTCGTTCTCAGTTTCCAAGAGGTGTAGTTGAGGAGCATGCATGAAAGAATCTTGTCTCGTCTCTTCAACTAGAATGCATAAACCTCGATATTAAGATTGTGGATCACCAAGCGCGACATTCCCAAGCCAAGTTTTCCCCCATTTCTTCTCTGAACTGCATCTGTATTGTGATGTTTTATACTCAGACACGATCTATGAGATCCAGAAGGCTTTTCATTTATAAAGAGGGTATAAATGGAAAATAAGTGTTTCTCTCTCTCTCTCTCTCTCTCTCTCTCTCTATCTATCTATCTATCTATCTATATATATATATATATATATATATATATACTAGAGCTATGGATATGCAGTATGACTCACACATTGTACTATGAACACAGATTTACTGCTAGTTAGGCCACAGCTTTCTGTGTTTACCTTTGATAGAATATTACATGGTTTTCTTGGACTTCTTCACTCTATAGTAGGACTCTTTCCATGGACGAGCGAGGTTGCTCTTCGAATCTCGGGGCTTCTGCCACATGATGCATAAATCAGATAGCTCTGCACACTCGAAAGAGAAACATAACAGTTCTTTTGAGGACTTACACTAATCTGAGTGCATTCGTCTCGAGTTTTTCCTTGAGGCCACGCCTTCCTTAACGATCCTCGTGTGAACTCCCAGGCATGATTGTAGATACTGCATCACGAAAAATATAGTCAGAACAACGAGCTCGGTCTCAATAAAGAATATTCTGCCAATATTACGTACATCATTTTGATCTAATTACACATTCAAGGAACTCAAGCTCGAAAAATTAGTTATAGGCTCGGCGAGCTTAGCTCGAGCTATCCCCGTTTAAGTTGATAAACAAACACCCTGCTTGAACTAGGCACGAGCTTGGTCATTTTGATTCGAGCCAGACTCGTACTTAACTATTTAAAGCTTATATCGAGCTCGAGCCAAGGTAAAAGTCAACGTGTCGAGCTTGAGCCTAAGTAATCGAGTAGTACCTCAGCCGGTGCCTATTGCAAGCAGCGAGAAAAGCCACTAAACCATTGAGGATACTTCGAAGAGCACGAAAAATCTGATAAAAGAAGAAACAAGACAGATCGGATCAAATATGCAACAACACATAGCAGATTTAGTTTTGCAGCAAACTAACAACCTGAGAGAAAAGGTCGTTCCAAAGAGAACGCCACATCGAAATCTCAACGGTGCTCACTGTTGAATGAACGTTTCTTGTCACAAGAAATATGCCACGTGCAGAGACCCAAATGTCTCTAATCAAGGCATATGCAATTGCACACGATGATGTTACGATGCTACAGATTCCAAAGAGCACCCTAAAAGGAAAGTAAACGAGTACCCATGCTACAGGGTACACAAAAGTTGTTGCTGCAACAAACAAAGCACGAAAAGCACTTTTGAGATGTCAAAAAGATTCAAGAATATAAAATAAATGCCATAAATACACAAACTTTGGGCTGTTTTTTGGTTCTGCAATTGTAACATATTTCACATCTCCGACCAATTGAAATCACCATGTGGTGCAAGATCGAATATACATGGACATATCACCTCTTGAGTCTCAATTGGCCAAAAATCTGAATTGTGTCTCAATTGCAAAGACTCCAAAGTTCGTGTATTTGGAAACACGGTTTAAAAGTCGTGTGTATAACTAAAACAACCCGAAGTCCTTGTGTTTTTCAGAAATAATCCCTCAAGAGACAAGAATTGCATGAAGAAAGTATGTATTCTTACTAAGATTCCAAGCTACTGTGAAAAAGTACCATACTGGCAACAGGAAGATCTCCAGAATATCGCCTATCATCGTAAAAGAAGACTCAACAGCAGTCCAAATCACCGAGAAGAAATCCTGTGCTACTGGTACGAGAATATTCCAAAGAGGAAGGAAGAGTTCCAAGAGTTCAGCAAAAAGTTGCGCCATTGGAGCAAAACAGAAGGAGAGGAGGGAGAGAATGGTCCTTGTTACTGTGAGAAACCACCTCATGGCCTTCTGAAAGTTATGAAGAAACAACATAGTTCCTAAATACTTGATCCTCGAAGTCATTTCCCATGCATCTATCCAGTCGAAGAGGGGTCCGAACATTTTAGAGACAGTTGCTTTAAGGAGTGGGACATTCTTGTACAAGTCATAGAAGCCAATGAGGACAGTGATAACTGAAATAAGAACGTATAGACCTCTTGCTAGAGGGCACATCCACGGGCGATAAAGGCGGCAAAATCCTGGGTAAGACTGAAGAAAAATAACCCAAGATGGAAGTCCAGCTTCGAGTAGAGTTAGTAGCCATAGCTTTGACATTACTATATCCTTTAACTTGAAGGGGAGAAAGGGATCATTGAACCTGAATAGAATCAAAACATCGCGAGAGATTGTAGCCTCAATTTTTTCTTCGCTCTCACTTACAACAGAGTCCTTCGGAAATATTTCATCTGGTTCATTGTTTGCTTCTCCTAACTGACTAGAGCTAGGAGTTGTATACTGTGTGTTCTTGATAATCCCAGTTGGAGAAGAGAGGTTTTCATTCTCAGCTCGTGTAACATCAGTTGTACTTTCGTTGCCAGTCGCCTCAATAGTCTTGTGAAAACTTTCTTGAGCATCGTAATAAACCTTTCCTGAAATAAACTCAAACTCAGTCATGACCTAGACAAGCTCTTTAGAAGATTCTTGAGAGATATTGAGAAGTGGTATCTCATGTTTTTTGTTCCATCAACTCGAAACATGCTAGGAAGTAGACAGGGCAATTTTAACTATTGGACTATCAAGAAGCATGTTTATAGAATAGATACTTGGAACTTTGCAGTTTCTTATAAACAAACGGAACTGTCATTTTGGTAGAAAATACATATATTGGTGAACAAAAGCATGCAAGAAGAAACATGTAAGAGATAGATGCAACTCAATCAACATTTTTTAGCTGTACCAATTATAAAAACTGGCCAAACTCCTAACTGAGGTGAACAACTAATTGTCGAGATACCTAACTAAACAAAGTGAAATGACGAGATCATGCAAGAATCATGAATGCAATTCCTCTAGTTTTGCTGTTTTCTGGCAATGAGAAATACCTAGTGCATCATCCAAATGCTCCTTCAAGAGAATTCGTTCTTTCGTTGTGCCTGGAAACCATGAAGATATGCACCTCACAGCTTGTGATATACTGTCAAATTCCCACCTCCGCATAATTTTAGCCTCTATTGCAAGTGATGTGTCTGTCTGAAAATGACAAACAAGAATTCAAAAAACAAGACTTCAGAAACTTGCTTTCTAATCAGTAACTAAAGTTATTCTCTGCAATCTCTACCAACCTGAAGCTCATTATAATAGTTGATTCCACGTACATTGCTCCATGCAACCTCAAACACAATAAATCCATACAAAGTTCTCTGTATCAAGCCATTTGCAATCAATGAGTTCGTAAGCTTCTTTACTGGCAACAAAGCGTCCTTCCTAGATACCAGCACAGCATCAATGACAGCGAACCACTCTCTCAGGTTTCTTGATCTCCTCCTAGATGGTGAGGAAGAAGGCGGTAGCTCTGAAAGTTCTTCAGTCATCTTTCTTTCCTTCATCCCCCTTGTATTCGCGAATGGGGACAACCTGGACTGTAGAATTATGAGGATTACTTCTAAAAGATCAGTTCTCGACTAAAGCTTACGATCACAGTATGATGGAAAACAGAAACTTTCAGCAACCTTAGTGACCATCAGTTGCCACCAATGAGTAGACAAAGAAGCAAGATCTTTCAACCATGGCCTATTATCAACCAAGATGTAGAAATCCCCACTTTCAGATGCTAGAAATAGGTGAAGATGAGAAAGGTAAGACTGCAAATCCCTGCAGAACAACATATTTCCAGTAAAAAAGAAAAGTTCAAGAAAAAGGAAACAACATATTTTTCTTGGACTAAACAACATATTACACTTCAATACGGCCAATGCATCCCAGAAAGACTAGAAAGATACAAAGATTTCTGACCTTTTTTCCTTTAGTTTTTGGTTTTTGCTTTAGAAGAATTTTATTTATGGATATTTATGGAAAAAAGAAGCTATTTCTTCCTCATAATTGACATTCTACAAATCATAGAACGCTATAAAGTCGAACCATTTATGCCATCTCCTGTTGAAACATAATATACTATACATGCATTCATAACAAAATCAACTAAAACAACTTCCAAATTCAGCTCGAATTAAACACAAATTTACCCAATTTGCAAACTCGTCAAGGCAAACACGCAGCGTTCCACTTCCCCTTTCGCCATTGCTCGAAGAACGAACCCGTAACCCTCGCTTCTCTATCAAAGTTCGTCCTAACCCAATCAGTTCAACATCATTCAAAAAGATAATCAAAAAGGAGAAAGGGAAAATTTGGTAAACTAAAATACCTGAATAAACGAAAGACAGCTTGAATTCAGCTGAATTCCATAAGAAACCTTGGCATGAAGAATCGAAACAACAAACCCCAACAACAAGCTTCATCAACCTCAAATTGGGAACCCAGAAAAAGGGATAGAGATACACCGATGTGATCGAGCAGATAATTTTGTCTTTTTTTTTTTTTTTTTTTTTTGAAGGGGTGTGCTGAATTAGATGCTGAGAATCGCAGCTTCTTTACTTCAGTGGAGGAGGTAATGAAGGCCCGCCATTAATGTGGGTGGACAGAAAATATAGGGAGGAGAGATAGAAGGAGCCGTGCAGGAGTTGAAGATTGCATGAATTTGTTACGAGAGAACTGAAATTGATTGTGGATCGTCGGAAAATCCGGGACACGTTAATTGCTTGGTTATCTAGAGAGAGAGTTGAAACCGGCAGTTATTCGTTAAAGCCGGTTTACAGCGACCCGGGTCCGTCGAAGGGTAAAAATGGAATACTTCTCATCTGAATTGAAGATTTTCCCGCGATCAAATACTATGAAATCAATTAAAAGAGACTTTAATTATAAGTATTAAATACTTGTTGTAAATATATTTTATATATGGACATTACTTATTCATTAGGGTTTCTCTCTCTTGTATATATATCTCGTGTGTATCTCATTT
Organism: Mentha longifolia; assembly: GCA_001642375.2. Classification (NCBI taxonomy): domain Eukaryota; kingdom Viridiplantae; phylum Streptophyta; class Magnoliopsida; order Lamiales; family Lamiaceae; genus Mentha; species Mentha longifolia. Next base: position 1,405,709 of record CM038119.1, on the reverse strand, counting down.
GTAACTTACGGTGAATAAGATTAATGAGAAAACCCTACTTCTACCGCCGTCTTCTCCCTTCTCTCTTTCTCTTCTGTGTTCTTTATTCTTCTTTACAATATTACTTTACAATACGTTATCAGCACGATTGTTCTACTTTCTGAGTTGGTGATTTCTATAGTCAAAATATGAAATTGGTGCTTACGCCAAGGAGGAGGTAAGTCATAAGTGGGTATTTTTTATTTTGTCATCATGCTTCGGTACTTCCCCAAATCGATCTGCATATATGAATATTTGTTAGATTGATACTTTACCCGATGGATCGACTTTTATCAATAAAAGTATAGATCTAATATTTTTCATAGCTTTTGGCATATACATATATTTCCGCATACAAAGTCTTATTTGTATGGTTTCGTATGCATTGATTGTCTATTGAAGCAATAGCAATAATTTCCTTAATACCATGACTATTTGACAACGATGATATGGATTAGGCTTATCTCTTGTTATGATAAATCTAAAAGTTTATGTTTCATATTTCATATGCCATGAATTTCCATATCATATATTTTTATCTCGATTGCTTGTTAAATTATAAGTAATGCTTTGTTTCATTCGTTGGCTAATAATGAAAAACGTATGTTATAATTGATCTTTTATAGATCTAAATTTGCAGTTACATTATATGTTGTTTGAATTTTTTTCTATTAGAATGAACTTATATAGATAGATATGAAGTTGCATATATATCATATGATGTAATAATCATTGTTTCCTGAAGAAACATGTGTGAATCCTTAATAATCTTACACATTATTATTTTATATTTTTGCTATCGAACCGTTTAATTAAATTTATCGTTGGTTCGATTTATGTTGTTGCTCCCGAAGTAGCACAACTAATATTCCTGAAATATATTTCATGCTCTTAAAGAGCAATTCATAAACACGAATTATTTTGTGTTGTTATTTCGATTTACGTTGTTGCTCCCGAAGTAGCACAACTAATATTCCTGAAGAATATTTCATGCTCTTAAAGAGCAATTCATAAAAATAAATTATTTTGTGTCGGTATGACAATTTAAATTGTTGCTTCTGAAGTAAAACAATTCATATTCTTAAAGAATAATACAGCATGCTCCGGAAGAGCAATTCATATTTTGGATAATATATGATATATTTATCCTTATATTTATGGCGCTAAATTGCATAGATAGTTATGCATCATTAAACATAATGATTATGATTTGGGTCTCATCAAATCGTGAGATATATATAAATTAATTTGACCAAGTGAAATGATGGCTATTAATTTTTCAACTATTTGTGTCTAGAAGACATAAATATTAATTTTGTCTTTGTAATTGCTCATGTAAGAGCCGGAAAATAAATATCATGTTTTGGATATGTTGTTGTTTTATGAAAATCCTTAAGGATTTATTGTCGTACTCCCGTAGAAGTACAAAGGTTAAAACAATAATAAGCTTCTTATGAAATGTCATAATGCAAGCTAGATTGATTTATTCAAGCAGTGCCTATCATTGAACACTCCGGAAGAGTCTCTAACCAATTGAGCGGATATTGAAGCACGAGTCTCTAATCTACTGAGTGATTTTTGAGGGAATCATTGGCAACCAATTGAATAGATTTGGAGGTATGCCATAGGAAAGAATCGTGTCTTTCCAACAAGGTATGATTGTTGATACAAACATATAGTATACCATGAATAATAAAACAACTATGTGATTTATTCGGCGAAATTCGATTATGTTGATTTAGATCTTGAAATCAAATTGTCGCATGAAACCGTGGTCGGTTTGCTTTAATCGAATGATTTTATTATCATGTTAGACGATATTGACATTGCTATGATGTTCTTATGATTATGGAGTTTCGGACCAATTACGGCAGCTTGCTTACTCTTTCTTTTGTTGGTAATTGATTTGCTTTGAGATAATAGTATGTATCATGCCTATGCTAATTGTTTCTTTGGTATTATGATTAATTGATGGCGTATAGATTGAATTCATGTATCATAAATTTTTGAATATACGTATTTCAATCAGTGACGGAGCCAGAAAATATAAGTCGAGGGTGCTATACTAATTTTTCAATTTGCATATAATCAAATATATATACTAAGCATTGTTATATATAACATAAAAAACTTACTTATATAATAGTAATAAAAATGTCATATCATTACATACGTTAAGAGTTGTGGCAACTAACATCACCCATCCGGCAACTGACATCTGTGTGTACTCATCGTTTGAAAACATTGCAAGATCTTCTCATTTTCAATTGTCGAAAACAAATCCTTTTCAATGTACACAACCAAACTGTCATTCATCCACTCATCACCTATCCGGTTTCTCAAATTAGTCTTGATTATCTTCATTGCAGAAAAAGCTCTCTCGACAGAAGCAGTAGCAACCGGCAAAACTAAAGTTAGCTCAATCATTTTGTAAACCAATGGAAAAACTAAATGCTTGCCAGTTTTAACCATCTCAAGAGCTAGACTTCCCAAATTTCTGATTGTAGAAAATCGAGAATCAAGCCGCACATTAGCAATAAAATTACCAAGCTGTTGTGGAAGGTATAGACAATCACCTCTTGAAAAGTCCTCGGGATATATAGTAGTAAGATGCATGAGTTGATCAACATCAAATCGAGAGAAATAATCTTTCAGTCAAGACATGCCATACACTTGAGCAAATCAGTGCCAACTTCAGAAAATCGATTTTCCATCTCTCGAATGGTTAAATCCAAAACCTGTTATTACAAGTTTTCAACCATGATGAGATTAATGAGACGTGAAATTTTAAATAAACAAAATGATTTGAATATTAAGAATTTAGAAATAATACCTCATAAAAAATCTCCACACGATAATGATGATCATTGGTGATGAAATTTGATGGTTGTGTCCTATAACCTGGTCGTGTTATAGTCTCTTCCATATCAACCAAAGAAATACCATTCACCTCACAGAATCTGTTCGTTTGATTTAAAATTATTTCCCATCCATCATCTCTAAAGAGTTGGAGTTGCACTTTCACACAATCAATCAAAGACATGGCTTCAACAATATTTTGATCATTCCGTTGTAATGCAAGTGACAACTCATTTGTGATTCCTAGTAAATATTTCATCAAGTGCATCATAAACACAAGCTCATAGTTGTTCATTTTTCTGACTAAACCTCGGGCAGTACTTTTCATATCAGGACAAGTGCTATCATCACGCATATTTTCCAAAACTTTCACCACTGAGGGCCACATTGAACACAAGCGAAGCAAAGTAAAGTAATGTGAGCCCCATCGGGTATCTCCAGGTCTTGTTAACCCAGTTTCTTGATTTTTACCTCTCCCACTAGACCTTTCCTCATATTCGAGCTCTTTAACTATTCTCTCATGCTCCAACTTTCTAAGTTGATCTTTTCTTTTACAAGATGCTCCAGTTGTATTCACTATCATAGAGACATAGCTAAAAAGATCCTTCACAGCCATGATACTCTTAGCAATCGCGACAATAATTAACTGAATTTGATGCGAGAAATAATGAATATACATGGCATATGGATTTTCTTCCAATACTAAAGCTTTCAGCTCATTAAACTCACCCCTCATATTTGAAGCCCCATCATATCCCTGACCTCTAACCTTTGACAATGATAGACCAAGTTTTGCAAATAAATCATCAATAGCAGATTTCAAAGTATGAGAACAAGTGTCATCAACATGTACAATTCCAAGAAATCGCTCAATCACAGATCCCTTATCATTCACATATCTCAAAACCACACCCATTTGCTCTTTCAGTGAGACATCTCGAGCTTCATCAACTAAAATAGTAAAAACCTTTTCTCCAATCTCATTAACTATGACATTTGTGATCTCTAAAGCACAAGCCTGTGCTAAGTCTTTTTGAATCGGTGGAGAATGCATTTTATTATTACTAGGAGCATTTTGACCCTGAAACATTAGAAACAACATCATTATGGTCACAATACCATTGAAGAAACTCAAGAAAATTACCTCGATTCGAAGAACTAGATGATTCATCATATCCATGAAAAGATAGTCCTTGCTTCAATAAAATACGAGACACGTCCAATGAAGCTGTCAAACGAGTACGATAAGCAATATCCATCTCACGAGCATTTGATCGGAGCATATTTGTCACACTATGCTTTTGATCTTGAAAAGCTTCAAATTGTATCCTTGAATTATTATGACAACTACTCACACCTCCAACATGAAGATTGAACTTTTCTAAGGCCTTTCTCCAATTGTCATATCCCGTTTTTGTAAATGCATCCTCTGCGAATCGCCCCCCTTTATCTGATTGTTTGAACAAATAGCACCAAAAACAAAAGATAGAGTCTTTTGACACGCTGTACTCTAACCACGAAAACCTCCGGTACCAACTCTCTTGGAAACTTCTTTCTTGAGCCCCATTTCTTGTTTTTGGATAACTATGTCCAACCGGTTGGCAAGGACCCATAGTCAAGTATGTTCTCCGTACTTGATCTCGAAATCTAATATCAAAATCTTCTATTGGCTTTCGTAATCCTGGATCACCAACAATCTCACTTTGGTCTAATTCAATTTCTACTCTCGGATGATTTTCCACCATTTCGACTTCGACAGTAGGTTCATTAAAGGAGGAGGGAGAGTCACTCTCCTTGCGAACTTTCTTGAAATATCGATGAAGCATCTATATAAAAAATAAAAATCAACTCAATTGCAATATAATATACTAAGATTCCATCATAAACCACAGAATTTAAAAATTGGATAAAAGTTAAAAAAACCAAATTCCCTATACAACTATACAGTATCGGTCCCTGACATTTGTAATTGAAAACTACCATTACATTCATATAAAATTATCTACTTAAATTTGAAACCCTAAATCTTAAATTGTAATTCAAGCTAATTAGCAAAATTAAATTTAACTCAAACAATAAAATCAGTTAATTAATTCAACTATTACATCTAATAGACTGAAGCGTTGAAGAGAAGACTTGTTTATTTTACCTTTGACTCTGATCGGTGGTAGGCTGTAGCAATTCCGACTCGCCAAAGTCGCTGCAGCTGGCAACACGACACAGTAAAAAAGAAAGAGAAAGTTGTAAAAAATAAATGACTGTTCTCTTTTTAAAAAATAAGAAATAAATTCTTTAATGTTCACCCTCCCAAATAAAACGTTTTCACTTTCTTTATACCTAAAAAACGTTTTCTTCTAGCCAACAACAAAAAACGTTTCTTATACTTCATCTTCTTCCTCAGTTCCTCCTCTCCATTTAATTTCTGCAGATTTGCTCTTATTAATTTTTTTTTTCTTCAAAAAAATTATACTATTCTTTGTAAAAATCAGATCACAATTTCTAGCTAGGTGAGGTGCTATGATGAAATTTTATGATTATTATATAAAAAATAAAGAGTAAAAAAAAAAAAAATAATTGGGGGGTGTACTAGCTCACCCCAACACCCTTGTGGCTCCGCCACTGATTTCAATCTCGACTAAGCATGAATTTTGTGGTTTGCAATTATGGATGCAGTATGCCTATATGAATAATAAAATTGCGGGTTTGTTGATGACATACGAGTTTATGTATACTTGCAACTCTGATGTTTATATGGCACTATGTGATATTGATAATTGCCTTCTAATAATTGAGTTATGAAACTCAAATTTTGTGGGTGACGTTGAATATGCTTATGCTTAATTTATCAAGATACATGTCTTCATCATTTTTTATGCGATCTGAAGAGATGTTGCATATTAATTAATATTTTTAGACTTTGTGCTTCTTCTCATGGAATGGTGTTTGAATGTGAGAATTGTTTTATTTATAATTTTTTTTTTTTTTTTTTGTATGGATTGAGAAACTCACTGAACAACATATGCGTAAGCATGCATGAAGGCGAAAGATTTGATAAATCTTCGAATAAGATACTCCTATTTCAGAACAATCTTTTAATTATTACAATTAAAAGTATCAATTCTCTCCTAGAACAATATTATTGAATTACATCTTCTATTTTTGTACTCCAGCAGTAGTACGCAGTTAAAATATTTATAAGAAATATTATTTTGTACTCTAATAGTAGTACATGAAAAGATATAGCTTTTCCTTATGGTGATGGGGCGATCCCTGAAGGATCACGATAAAATTGTCTTAGTTTCTCCCTTTAATATAATTGTTTGAGCTCATATTTTCAAATTGTGTACTCCAGAAGTAGTACATGACTAAAATAAACTATATGTAAGGATCGATCCTAAGTATTTTTCACTTCTATTGGAAGTCATTCGTAGTTATCAAATGATTCCTGAAGCACATCCTTCTACTTATAGAACCACTTAAGGGAGATCTAAGAATTTTTTTTGTTGATCCTAATGTGGTGAAAGTGTAAGCTAATCGAGATCATGTATATAAATATTATCCTATAGCCCAAATGACTATGAAAATTGTGAATTGTATCTATTTGTTTTCCTGAAGCAAACTTGATAATTAGAGCATCAAAATAAAATTTTGGAAAATATTATATAAAACATTGTTTTCTTAACTCTCACTAAAAAGAGGGGAGAATTTTCACAATTAAAACGACAATATCCTTATTGTCAACTCTAGAAGAGTTTCATGAATATTTCTTGTTGAAAAGTTGATTGTTTTCCTTCTTTGGGAAAATAGTACCAAAAATCATGTTGCAAAATTTGTAATACCCAAAGTATTCTTAAAATTTATTAAAGCATGAGTGTTTGGGTCATTCCCCTTATAATTAGTGCGTGATAATAAAAATTATCATTTCCCTATCTGCTAATTCAATTTATCACCACCAAAACGTACCTAAATGGCTCTAAGAAAAATTATGTACCCTCCGTCAAGAATTAAATATCCGATAGAGCCAATTATTGGGGATCATTTTATTATTTGGTACGTTACTCTTATAATCCAACCAAATTATTTAACGGCATTAGGGGGAGATATGAATGAAAGAATGCCGTAAAATTCTTGTTGGATTAAATATTAATTCACGCACTACACAAAATGAACTAGAAGTTCAATTAATTATTAACTGCCAATGGAGTGACAAAATCTTATATACTTTGTATATGCACCATACGGAATTCAAGTTCTTCATGAACTAAATATATTAATTGATGCTCTCGACGCCTGAAGCGTGAAAACTATTTTGGTGTTAAAGATAAAATCCGCGGTAGTAATATCAAATTATTAATTGATATTATTCTAGCAAACCTCTTGAAGATGATCGTCCCGCAGACGAGAATCCCAAATGATATCACTCCATGTATAGAACCTCCTGAAGAGGATCGTCCTGCAGACGAGAATCCCAGTTTATTTACAAGTGCACTAATTAATCATAATATTGGGACACTGGGATTACGGAACAACCAGATTAAATATATTATTGGGAAATGATGGATAAATCTGGTTAATATTGATTATATATATTGTCATGAAGACAATTCAGGAGAAACGTTAATAGAAATGTTATAATTGTCGACACTCTTTACCTCAACCATTACCGGTATAAGTTTAAAATGATAATCTGGATCCAGAATGAATATGGTGTTATTGTGCCGGAAGCACATGGTAAAATAAAGAGAAGAAGTTGAGGTTGAGCTTCACTCGCTAAATAGACAAAAAGTCTATTATTCCTCTATATTTTATTCTTTAAATAAAGTTGTCCCAGTAGGACACAAATAAATGTTTCTAAAGAGGAATCAAGTTAAATGAGGTGGTTGAAAATAAAGCGAGTAGCTCGAGGGTTTTTAGCAGAGATCCTCAATTGATTAATTCTCCTGTTATGCATTATGTTCCGTTATGTAACTTATGGCAGTAATTGGTAAATACAGATATCATATGGTTGATCATAACGATCTCTTTTATATAAGTCATTGGGCACCGATATCTATATATGTCCTTGTTGGACTTGAAATTCCTTAAATAAAGGAAAGTGAAATCGCAACATGTACGATATAATAAGTTTACCTCCTGAAGTAAGGATATGTGCATAATCATTTATGCTTATGTGTGTGTATCAAAATGTGTTTGAATGTTTTTATAATATTTATGATTATGTTGATGTTATATAAATTGTTACACACAAAGAATTTAAGAAAGTTAACTCATGCTTAATGACGGAGTTTTAGTATGAAGACTTGAATAAGTCAAAGTATTGTCTCGGCCTGCAGTCCGAGTATCTCCCTGAAGGAGTATTGTAACAGTCCGAGTATCTCCCTGAAGGAGTATTGTACCAGTTGATCTGGTTGATGTGAGTTTCAAATTGTTATATTCAATAAATCACATCCATTATCTCATATCATTACTTGAAGTGTATAAGATAACAAAGAAATTATGAACCTGAAGTTCATTATTTTGAGTACCCGAAGTACTACTCTATCAGGCCTGATACCATTAATTTTGAATTGCTAGCAAAATAAAAAAATTTCTCCTAGAAGGAGATATATAATGGTAATCATATTCTTTGTTATCTTCAAGGTATGAGAAACCTTGGTCTAAAGAACTTGATCAATTTTATGAAAGATATTGACATTGATATTGGTGTATTATTCGGATGCTTACTCATTGGATAATTTAGTAGGTAGAGTAGAGCAGATGTCATTTGTGATAGTATTGGTATTACTTTTTGCTACGACACATACACACTCATCTACGTATATATTTGATATGACTCGATTTATTACTTGGAACTATAAACTATATTGTCCTCCCTCCTATTTTTAATGTACACATATATTAAGAAATACTCTTGTTTCTTTCTTAATTTAACCTTAATTAATGATATTTATGATAGTTTAATTATATTGAATTCTGCAGTTCATTATCTATTGGAAAAAGAGAAAAGACCGAAACACCTACATTTGGTAATCATCTCAAGATGAGGAAGGATGATTCATCTCAAGATGACTCATATGAATAGTATCAAGATGAATCATTTATCTCTCCATTTGGTAGCAAAAAATTCAGACTCGGATAATATCATATTGTGTTTGGTACAAATTGTAAAACTCTAGATTAAAATTTAGATGGACCAAATTACCCTTATTAAATACCCCTACCGATTTCACTTTTTATCGTTGGCATTAAATAGTACCCTTTATTATTTAATACTTTGTATTATTATTATTATTATTATTATTATTATTATTATTATTATTATTATTATTATTATTATTATTATTATTATTATTATTTATTATTATTATTATTATTATTATTTTATTACATTATTATTATTATTATTCTTGTTATTATTATAATAATTATTATTATTATTATTATTATTATTATTTTATTATATTATTATTATTATTATTTATTTTATTATTATTTTATTACATTATTATTATTTGAAATCGTATAAATACATAAGGGTAAAATGGTAAAAGAGAGAAAGTGTTGTGTTACTGTTCGAATGAGTTGAAGTCATCCGACCAAAAACGTCGGATGAGTTAACAAGCGAAAACAGTAAAATAGCAGCGGGACTTGTGCTTCATCTCGGGCCATCTAGTTTATTTCATTTTGGTACCAAACACTTAGATGAACCAAGATGATTCACCTCATCTTGGTTCATCATATCCACCAAACATCTTCTTCATCATATTGCTACAATCAATGAAGAAGTTAATAGTCAAGGGTATTTTTGGATCCTGCCGGATATTCCTTGAATGAAGTTTGATACTGATGGTTCATTGGATGCTTCTATTGGGAGAGCCGTTGGTGGTGGTCTTGTTCGTGATCACCATGGTTCTCTCCTTCGAGCTTTTTGTACTTCGGTGGAGGCTGGATTCAGCTATGTAGCGGAGCTTTGGGCTCTTCTCCATGGTTTGAATTGGACCATCACCTTTTCTTCTCATGTTTGGATTGAGATGGATGTTGCTGCAATCATTACGCTGCTTGTTTTTGGCAAGCACAGGTTTTGCAGATATACGTCATATCATGATCCGCATCCGTCTCCGACTGCAAGGGTTCAAGTCAGTTTTTCCCACATACATAGGGAGGGGAACCGCCCTACTGATTTCATGGCGCGTCGGGGGACTCAGACCGACACCATGACTTTCTTTGATGCTGTTAGCACCCACGCTATTTCTTGGCGCTTGTTCGGATGGACCAGTTGGGTTATCTGAACTGTAGATTTAGATATAGTTAGTGTTATGCTAGCTATTTACTCTTCCTTAGATATGTGGATAGGTCCTTTTGTTAGTGTTTTGGATATGGTCACTTTTGTGCCATCTTCTATGTATTGTTGCTTTATTCTTTTTCTCCGATATCATTAATAAAATGTTATGAATCGTTAAAAACAAAGAAAAAAAAAAAGAAAGAAAAAGGTAGTTTTAGACTAAAAATCTAAAACGACACATAATTTAAAAGAAGAAAAAGAGCATAAACGACTTATAGGAGAGAATATATTTGTATCTTTAACTATATTATATTTTGAACTTTTTTAACATCATCAAATCTAATTGTACAAAGTTCAGTATTTTTTTTGGCGAAGAATTGTACAAAGTTCATCGATAGATGAAGGATTGTACGTAAAGAGAAATGATATGCTACTCTCTTATTTGTGGGTACTTTCGGTGTTTTATCATTTTTGTCATATTTATTTTAAATTTTTTATTATTGTTTTATATTCTAATATCTTAGAAATTAAGATATAAATTATAAAATCTAATAAATAAATAAAATTAAAGCTCGATTTCTTATATTATTTATTTTTTGAAATTAACAATAAAAATGAACAAATCGAGCTTTGATTTTTTAGATTTTATAATTTATATATGAAAAGACGATTTATTTAAATTGTAATATGTTCTATATTTTGAATAAACACATAATTTGAGGGAGTATATTTTATAATTTTTATTAATGGTAATTTGGCAACCAATTTTAGATGTATTTCGAAAAGAAAATAAAAATGAAAATTTGTCGTTCATTTTCAAATGGTCATTTAATATATTTAATTAAATTAGCTCTTCTTTTAGCAGATTTCGAAGTCTTTTCAGATTGCACTAAACATATAAACTATAGATTTTAAGATTGTAGTCAGAACAAATTACTATAGAATAGATTCAAATTCATGGAATAAATTACATCTCACAAAGAATCTACACCATAACTACGACCAATTCTTCGCTAGAATCTTGTTCTGATTTTGCAGCCACAACTCTTGTTGCTGCTGCAAATTCTGCTGATTCACGCCGCCGCCGGCCGCCTCATCGTCGAACGCCGTCCAAGAAGCAAAAGGGTCGTCTTCAGACGAGTTTACGTCCGGATTCTGCGCTGAAAATGTCGGCGTTGCCTGAAACGTCGGCGCCGCCGCAGCCGGTTCTCCCGGCAATTCCGTTATGTCCGCTAGAAACGGGTTGTAATGTTGAAAAACCAGCGTTTGCGCGTCCGGCGGTGTCTGAGGCGGCGGCGAGCTTTCAGGAAACGCGCAGAAGGTGTTTGTGTTATTGACCGTGAGAGGAATTGGGGACGATAGTGACGAAGCTGTTTCCGCCAGCACGGTTTCCCAATTCTTCGAAGATAAAGAGGCGAATTTCGCCTTTCTTTTCTCTTCTCTCCGCCGTTGATGTCGCTCTTGATCTTCGTTGTCGTCATCGTCCTCTTCCGACGACCAATCATCCAACGACATCAGATCGGCGGAGCTCGTAACCGGCAGCGATCTGCTGGAGCCGGTATCACTCACTCCGAACGCATCATCCGCGGTTTAAACGAAGAATTATAAGCTTCAAGATCGATGGAAATGGCAGGACTCTTCCACGTCCCTGCAGCACTGATCAACTCCTCCAACGACGCACTCTGAGATTCCATCTCCGACCCATCGTCGGAGTAGCCGTCCGTGGTGACGGAGAAATCCGATTGCCCTCCGTAGCTATCTTTCCGAATTGACCTCGTCCGCACAGTCAGCGGCGCCGCCGGAGCCGCGATCTGGCTCGCCACCACCGGCTTCATACTATTGCTCGACTGGAAGGAGGATTGATCTTTCAAGAATTCTTGCAGAGATTCAATCAGCTCATCCGATATCACTTGCATACTTGGAAACTCAGAGATTCTTCCAACTCCCAAGCTTTTGCAGAGAGAGAAGAAGGAAGAAACATTCTTCGGATTGCTTCACAGCTTTCATGCAAGTTTGAAACGCAATCACACAGTTCTGGTACTGCAAATGGAAGAAGCTATCGAGAATGATTGAGAGCCCTTCTGAGATATCCTTATAAAGATCGATGCTTTCTTGAAGTATGGCATAGAGCGCCACGTGGACCAACCGGTTCGATCTCGCCGCGCCTGTCGGTCGGGTCGCGATGGCTCGATCGAGAAGGCGTTGCCAGTACGACATCTTGTCGAGTAGCATCGACGGTTTCATGTCCTTCACGGGCTCGAAGGGCTTGATTTTGCTCTTGCTGCGCTGGTAAATCGCAGTCGACCCTTCGAGCGCCTGGCGTCTCTGGAGCTTCCCGGTCAGGAAGCACTCCAGGCGCTCGTCGAGGTATAGCGCGAACGTGCGCACGAAGGACGTGAAGTCCCACGGGCTCGAATTCGAGTCATCTCGGAAGCTCGACAGATTGAGGATCTTGGCGCCGCGTTTCATCGCGTGGAGGACCTCGCGCGGGAAGTAAGGGTCGCCGTCCTGGAAGATCCGGAGCACGAGCATCAGGGATTTCAGGGCGACGACCCAGTTGCGCGTGCGGCCTATGCGCTTGCCGATGGCACGCGCACAGGCCGCCGCGTGGACCTTGTTGGAGCACACGAGGCGGAGGACCTCGTTGATGTACTTGTCGTCAATGGGGACGGCGTCGTGGCTCGTGGCTTTCAGCACCGCGACCTCGAGATTGGCGGAGTCCTTGCTGGAGACCTTGGCTAGGCTGATGCTGGTCTGATCTTTCACGGCGGCGATCGCCTTCTTGAGCTTGCTAGGCATGGTTGCTTCTTGTTCTTGGAATGTTTTGTGGGGAGAGAGAGAGAGAGAGAGAAAAGAGAGATGCAAGAAGATTGTTGTTCTTGTGAACATGAGTGCTGTTGATTGAGGGAATTTGAGTTTGTTTCCTTGAGTTTAGCTCGTCCTAACATGTGTACCATCGAATATACCTGAATTTATATGGAATTTGTTTTAATAATTATCTTTTCATGATGTATAAGTATTGAGGAGAACTTTTAAAATAGCCCAAAAAAATAAGTGTATATGTTTTATAGCCATCACTTTAGATAGTATGTTTATAGCCATCACTTAGATATAGTATGTTTATAGCCATTTTTCTATTAAAAGACATATATACCCTTATGTATTTTGTGAGTCAAACAAAATAAGTGTGGAGTTTACAAATAGTGAAGACAAAATTTAAAATTTCTTTTACCCCACCAATCTGTCCCTTTCATCTTCTCCTTCAACCGACCTTAATTTTTTTTGTTAAATGTATGTTTGTGTTTGTTTATTTTAATTTTGATGATAACTTTAAAAATAGGATAAAGAAACAAATAAATAAGTTAAGAAAATAAAATTTTATGTTTTGTAGATTTAAAATAAAATTAAGCTCTTGAGTACCAAATCATATACGATTATATGTCTTTTTTAGTCTTATTTGTTATCATTTTACTGATGCTTAATTGTGATTATAATAGTTAAATAGATTGTTTGGATGGAATTTTATTAGTCTTTTTTTTTGTGTTTTTTATATTTATTACACGGTTGAAATCAATAATTACACGGTTAAATTCGACAAGTGTATACACTTCTATCACTTAATATTATTTAATAGATGTTTTATTTAATTGATGAGGAATTAAAATCATTTAATAGTTTTAATTAGAATTTTAATTTAATTACATACATTGTCAATTGTTTAATTTACACGGTTGAATTGACAACTTACACGTTTATAATAAACAGTCGTATATACACTGAGCAGTTAATTATTTTTATTACACGGTGAAACACTTCTTCTGATCGTTTTCATTTTATATTTTAATTTCAGGATGTCTTTTCGCAAAATTATAGTTCGACATAGTGGTTGTTGGCTCCCGTCGCGATATAGATGACATACGGAGACTTTAACAAGTCTCATCAGAAGCTCACGTCGTACATGTACTTGTTGAGAGAGAGAAACCCTGGGGAGCGTGTACGATATTGTGACATCTCACAGTGAGGATCGATTGCTTTACATGTTCCTAGCGCTTGGACAATCAATTCAACCCTTTTAGAGTGATTTCGCTATTGGATTATGTCCAATCGAAGATGACGAGTCTTGGACTTGGTTTCTCTCAAAGGTACTGAGCTGCTACCCGAGCGCTCAAATAAACCTTTACGTACGAGACGATGTCATTGATTCTATACCTCGTGTTTTGAGGAGAGAAGGAAACGAAGAATTGTATGAACCATTCTATAAGGGTCTGTTTCGATGGCTCTTGGAGATTAAGAGAAGAGAAACCACGAACAACGCGCTACACGAGCTGCTGGCGCGAGAGCTCACAGATGACGATTTTACGGATCACGAAAGATGGTTTCACTTCGGTGGGCGTGACAAGAAGAGTTTATAAATTATCGAAAATTGATTGTTGAGTTCGGAATATTTGGTTTCTTAGTGTTGAATTATGCTGCAAATTTCTTTTGTTTTGGATAATTGTTGAATATGGTTTTTGTTGAAGAGAGGACTTCATAACATAACTTGATGCATTTTCACTCTTTTGAATGGTTGATTTGTTAGATATGATTTTGTTGCCTGCTTGATAGAGGAATTGTATTGAATTCCTTCTTGATTTGTTCGGCTTTCTTGGATATGATCTGTTCTGCCTTCTGCCTTCAGCCATTACACGGTTCAACCGTTTTCAACGGTGTAATGACCAGTTTAACCGTGTAAGAATTGATTTTACTTGTGTAGCTAGCTAAGCTCTTGAATAAATGGTTGACTATGATTTTGACTCATGCACCTTTAGGGTACTATTCAACCGTGTAAACATTGATTTTGACTATGTAAACATTGATTTTAAGTGTGTAATTCATTAATCATCTTGTAATTATCAATTAGTTAATGAATAATTCGTGATTATAGCTTCTAACCATATTCTAAATGGAATACAAAGTATAATTAATAAGAATTATTAGTTGTATTAGTTGATTAATGATAAGGAATGTAATCCATATGTGATACCACTACAATCTCTAGTACATGAGTATTACTATGTCCATGAGATTCAAAGTAAATAACCATTCCACACTAATCCATCATTTTAAATTATAAATTCTTGTATAATCAGCCATAAATGGATGATTGGTAATCAATATATTTACTTCTACAATTAAATAAAACCTTAAAACGATGTAATTACGCTAATTTTTCTCAATTTTGACTAATACACCGTTAAGGTTGAATTCTACTGTGTAAATATTGATTTTGATTGTGTATACATTGATTTTAAGCGTGTAAGTGGTTAATCATTTTATAATTAGCAGTCAATTAATGAATAAATCATGATTATAGCTTCTAACCATATTCTAAACGGAATACAACGTATAATTATTAGTTGTCTTACATACTTGATACATGACATGGAATGTAATCTATATCATTAACCACTACAATCTCTAGTACATGAGTATTACCATCACTATGAGCTATCTATGTAAATAATCATTTCACACTAAACTATCAATTTTAAATTGTAATTTCTTCTATAATTCTCCATAAATGTATGTTTAGTGACAAATATATTTGCTTTGACGATTAAATAAAACCTTAAAACACATTAATTACGCTAATTTCTTTCAATTTTGACTTATTTTGATTGATACACTGTTAGGGTCACTGTTAGGGTTCATGTACCCGTGTACGAAGCATTTTCAAATGTGTAACATTCCAATTTTGACTAATCTCTTGAATAAATAGGTTGATCAATTGATTTTGACTGATACACGGTTGAATGCTTGAATTCATCCATGTAATATATTTTTTACCGTGCAAGAATTAGAAACAACCATGTAATAGCAGAAACTTTGCAAAAAAAAAAAAAAAAAAAAAAAAAAAAGAACTCTTGAAAAGATTGTTCACTCCCCAAACAAAGATTGTTTCCATCCATACTTCCAATTAAGAACTATCCAACGTCAAACTAGAATCTACATAAAATAGCTTCAATCCAAGTACCAAAGTTTCAATACAAAACAAATTCAAATTTTATGATAATACGAACCTAAATCATTCTCTCGATTGATCTGAACATCTTGGTCTTGTATGTTCTTCGTTGTGACATATGCTACAAATAAATTTTTTTAAAAAAGACATATAATCGTGTATGATGTGGTACTCAAGAGCTTAATTTTATTTTTAACCTACAAATTTTTTTAAAAAAAACTTATTTATTTGTTTTTTTATGCTATTTTTAAAGTTATCCTCAAAATTAAAATAAACAAACACAAACATACCTTTAACGAAATGGCACCGTGATTATCAACCAAAAAATTCTTCCAAAATTTCTTCAAAATTTTCAATGATTCTGTCACATTCACCAGCTCAATTCCTCTCAAAATTTTATCTATCTACGATTCTCAAATTTCAAACACAGAAAATGTGAGAGATTTTATGATATTCTGTTTTTGTTTGATTTTCGCAAGTCACAATTAATGCTAACAACCGTTTGAATTAAATAAAGTGAATAAAATTCTGATAAGGTTGGTGTGGGAGATCTTATATCAATAAATGTATTTTTTATGAAAAAAAAACGATACTAGAGCTCTTAGCGTACATGGCTGATAAATTTAACCGTGTAAGTTTTTAATTCAACCGTGTAATCGTATCGATTAACCGTGTATGTAATTAAATTAAAAACTTAATAAAAACAATTAAATGATTTTTAATTCTGATTAATTAAATTAAAATGTATTTAAAAAAAATAAAGCTCTAAGCGTACACGGCTAGCAAAATTTAACCGTGTAACTACTTAATTCAACCGTGTAAATATATCGGTTAACCATGTATGTAATTAAATTAAAAACTTAATAAAATGATTAAATGAATTTGATTCCGATTAATTAAAATAAAACAAATTATAAAAAATTAAAGCTCTAAGCGTACACGGCTGGCAAAATTAACCGTGTAATTATTTAATTTGACCATGTAAATATATTGGTTAACTGTGTATTTAATTAAATTTAAAACTTAATAAAACTATTAAATGAATTTAATCCGATTAATTAAAATACAACAGATTATAAAAATATTAAAGCTCTAAGCATACACATTTGGCTAATTTAACGGTGTAATTAGTAATTTCAAACGTGTAACTGTACTTTTAACTGTGCATGTAATTAAATTAAAAACTACTAATTAATGCTAACAACCATTTAAATTAAATAAAATGATTAAAATTGAGATGTGTGAGATTTCCTTTTCATTAAATGCATTTTCTTTACAAAGAATCGCTAATAGGTAAGCTAATAAAATGATTAAAATTCATTAATGCTAATAGATAAGCTAATGATTAAGCCTCTATTTTTTTTTCTTCAGATTTTTGTATTATTTTTAAACATATATTGGTACAAATTCGGAATTAAAATAAATGAAAATTAATTAAAATTTGACAAGTCAACACAAGTCACTTTTACACCCATGTGAATGGGCATCCAAATAATTACACCCCCAAAATGGTTATAAAACATAAATAACTAAACCAAGAGAAATGATATGCTAGTCACCTTCTGGTGGACACTTTCGTGGGCACCTCGTCGTTTTATCACGTTTGTATTGGTTTTTTTTAATTTTTAATTTTATTCTATATTCTAGTATCTTAGAAATTAATTTAGAAATCATAAAATCTAAAAAATCAATGTTCAATTTGTTATGTTTTATTTTTAACTTCAGAAAATGAGTAATAAAACAAATAGAGCTTTGATTTTTATGTTTTTTTTAGATTTTATGACGGAGGTGATAGAGAGTTATCTTTTTGGTTACTTTTGCATATTAACACTAAGTATTAACTTATCAACAAAATTTAGGCCTTGAAAAAACACAGCCAAACCCACAACCCATTATCATACTAGTACTACTACTATACATATCTCCCCTTGGGCCCAAATCTAACTTTTTCTGGGCTGGATCGGACCTAAAACGTGTCGGATCTACAATAATGTAGCAAATTAATATTTATCTTTTTAATTGGTTTAATATGAAATAATGCCATTTACCCAGATCAAATGACACTTTTTAAACAACTAGCAGGGATAACATGCGTTGCACGTTGATCCACTTTGTAATACAAGAAAAATATATTAAATTTATTTTTAAGCTCAATATTTTTATAATGGTTTATGGCTACATATATATGTTATAAAAAAAATAAATCGATGATGATGTTTATATTTGGATGTCTAATTGTTTCAACAACAAAAAAGTAAAGAAAGAAAGTGATCATTTATGTTTATTTTAACAATCTTATTTTGTGTGGCCACTTGTTATGACGCTTGGTCTTTTAGGATCAATGAGGAAATGTAGGTCCTTTTTTTTTTTTTTACTTTAATAATAAAATAGTAAAAAAAAAATTGCAAAAATGATAATGACAAAAGAATACTATATCAAATTTTAATTTATAATGATTTCATGATCAATTTAGCACAACGTAAATAACGCAAATAATCTATCTGGTGAAGTGCCCGAGCTTCATAACTTGACAAATTTTCAAGTTCTTGATATGGAAAACAACAATCTTGGACCTAATTTCCCTACTCTTCCAAAAAAGATAATTTCTTTAGTACTTTGGAAGAACAAGTTCACTGATTCATTTCTTGCATCTACTTTTCCATCTTTTGGATTTCGATGGCTGTAATATTTATATTCTATCGATCATCAATTGTCACAAATCTTTTTGCAGTTATGAAACGTATCATGGTCGATGCCTATGCGCTCAAACTTCTATATATAGTACTCGGAGGGAGTATGTAGAATTAATTTTCTCCCTAAAAAATAATTTGTAAAATTCAAAATCTATTTTAAATAACAGTTCGTTCTCAATAATTATATCTCGTACTACATCCATGTCTTCGTATAGAAAAAAAAAATCAAATGTTAGTCTTATTATTGTAGGGCAAGCGCATTCATATATGTCAGACTAATGATCAAGCATAAAATTGAATTTCCTCAATGACGCTCTAGTTGATGCATACATATAAATATAAACTTACCTCATTAATTGACCCAATGTATTAATCCACAAGACATCCGACATAAAATGCTGCAACTCTATTGAATATTGTAATCCAGGCATTGCATTCACCTTCCATAACGTTCATGATTATCCTATATTTGAAATTGGTATAGTCATAGTCTCGTCAATATACACATGTATATTGTAGAAATTACTTATGATGCTTAATTTCACTTATTACTTTGGTATTGTCTCAATGACAGGGTTGTTGCACTTGCTGCATCTTGTATCTCTTCCTTTATTAGGGCACGATTTGCTGCAATTTTTAAATGCATCATACCATAGTGATGGTTTATTTTCTATCTTTCCCACAATTCCTCTAAATACTGTAATAAGCAACTATCTAAAATAAGACAAAAGTAACAAAATGTTAGATTAATTTCAAAACTAACTCCAAGCACATAGTTTTGTAAATATAGGAAAATAAAATTGTTTTGTCTTTCGAACATCTATTCAAAGAGGAAACAACTCAATCCAAGATCATTCAAATAATATGTAAGAGTAAAATAAGCTGAAAATAAATAATAATAAAAAAAATGTTTGAGCTTCTTACTAACCGTTATGCATAAAACTTAAGAGAACAAAAAATTAAGACAAAAACTTTGGTGAGGTTGGCCATATAGTGTGGCCGGGTCAAAGTGCCAATCTTTATACTGAAAAGTGTTAATCTATACGAATAAAAGTGTCAATCTTTAACATAATTATTTTACGAATAAAATGTCAATTTTTAAAAGTGTCAATCTTTATACGGAAAAGTGTTAATCTATACGAATAAAAGTGTCAGTGTTTTAGCCGTTCGCACGGTGCCTCTGGCTGACCCAAGTGTGTCCCAAAAATTAATTATGATTTCTTTCCATTAATTGGTGAGACTACCCGTTAGCTCAAATGCTTATCATAATTTAAAATTAAAAATAAAATAAAATAAAAACCAAAGAAATAATTCATAATAAATAAAAAAATAAGAACCGTTTCACTTTTTTTTAAATTTTTTTAAATATAGTACTATATCATAAATAATGGCTAACTAATTAACTGGAATTTTGGTGAAGATGTGGTGAGAACAAGAGAGAAAGAGAAAATAAATTATTTTTGATAATGTCTTTCTATTTTCTGTTATATACATGAGAGCCATTTTTTTTTTTTACATAGTCCATTGTATGCATCATTTCTAATTAAGCTAAATTTATCACCCATACTTTTCGAAACCGGTTTAATTTTTCATTGCTTGGTGTGATTTGCAATATCGATTTCATCGTGGTATGCACTTCCAAACAACCTAAAATATTAAGATAGTATATTATTTGATTTCATAGATAATTGATAATTATAGATACTTTACCTAACATAACTTTTGCAAACACATGCGTGATGACAATATTTGGCTTTTACTCTGGCATGTTTTGCAATTCTATGCTCTCATTTGTTGCCAAATCTTCTAGGGACATACATTTATTTCTTATGATCTGTAAAAATAGAAAAAAAGTTATGTATACAATATGGAATAATTTAAGAGCATAAAATATGCGGCTTACGTTTTGTTCCTCATAGTAATGTTTCACAAAGTCCAAAATTTTCCTTCAATTTTAACATTAATAACTTTGCTTTCTTGTTGTAACAGAGCTCCCGTAATATATGTGCAAAAAATTAGTCACATGTACTTTTATTTTTATTTTTTATTTTTTATTTTTTATTTTATTTTTATTTTTTATCAAGTTTCCTAAGGAACCATACAACGTACCCCTCCGTTCCCTATTTACTGACACTATTACTATATTGAGACGTCCTCCATTTACTGAACCTTTCTATTTTGAGACAGGCCCCATAATCATTTTAACACTTTATCACTTCACTTTTTAACACTTCAACACTTTAATACAATTAAAAATATTAGATGTGCCCACAATTATTCCACTTTAACACTTTAATTATTAATAAATCATCAAACTACATAAAATCTTGTGCCTGATAAACACGGTTTTTCAATGTATTTTCTATTATTTTGGATTGCAATGTTGGGTAGAATTTGTGGTTTTAAATGAGTTATTGATTCAATTCTATCTTTGTGATCCGGATAACGTGTTTGATCTATTATATCCTAAAAGTAGGTTTTTCAAAGGGTTTTAAGCCTAGATAGGCTTGTGCATTAATGGAGGATCAAACGATCAAGAGAAGTCGAAGAAACCATCAAGTCCCGGCCTAAGAAGCAGAGCATGGACCGTGCTCCAGGTTCCACCAAGAGCATGGACCGTGCATATGCGTCGAAGATGTTCTGAAAATTTTTGTACCTGAGCACAGACCGTGCGTTGAAGTCGAAGAAAATATGATCGTCCAAGTAATCACGCACGGACCGTGCGTTCGATGACCAACAGAGCACGGACCGTGCCGGAGAAGTCAAAGGCGGTGCCCCTCACTAAATAGAGATGCACGGACCGTACATCAACACATTCCTGGCGCACAGACCGTGCGTTCAATGCAGACAGCGACTTACTTTATGGTTTCTCTATAAAATGCGTGGAAAATGAGATATTAAGGATCATTCAGCCACCCCAAACACACACTACACACACTAGGTTTCTAGAGAGAAGAGGAATGAAGGAGAAGAAGGGCTCAAGCTTTGGGTGCTTCATGGAGGAGACTTCGTCTCCGATTTGAGCGTATCTTGAGTTTATGTTCTTCGTTCTGTACATATTTTGTTTATCTTTATTATGATTTGCTAAACTCATAGATTCTAGGGATTGTATGAACTCTATGGTTTGGGCTTGTTGATTTAAGTTGATTTTCTTCCTTTCTATGGTGTTTATGCATTTGATTGGTCTATTGATATGTGTGAATGATTGATCACCATTTATGCTTATGTGTTGATAAATCTAGATTCGAGAGAGCGTGGTTTATTGATATGGTAGAATGAATGCATAATATTGATTTGATGCTAGACCGAATGGTTGGTAGATATTTGTGAGGAGACGATTAATCTGAGGGTTTAGGGAGTTAGTTGATTATTCGGAGACCGAAAGGGTATGGATGTCAACTAATCTACATATTTAGCGCTACCCGAGAGGGAGGTTAGATTGAGTCTAGCGATTACTCCTACATTCGTGAGAATTCAAGTGGTTGATAATATCTTGTATCGATTACACAAAATGTAGAAGAATTACATGCCCTAGGATCATTCATCTTTATTTATTATTTTTGTTTATGTTTGTTAGTTGTTAGAAAACTCTCACTCTTTGATTCCGTCTAGATAACGTAGTTGTGTTTGTCGTAGTATTCATTTATTCAATTACATCGGTCTCTGTGGATACGATACTCTTGCTTGCCATTATCTACACCTACACCGTGCACTTGCGGTTTGTAGTCGAAAATAATAGCGAACAGTGCCCAAATTTTTGGTTCACTAAATCAGGGACGGAGGGAGTATAATATTTGTTGAAAACTGCATATGAGAAAATTGAAGCTTAATGATTAACATGCGCAATTATTTTATTATTAACATAAAATCTGTATTGCACTTACCAAATTCTACTTTTTCAATTGTTGTTTTTATATCTTTGAACTCCATAGAGTTGTATATTTGTATATCGCCTTGTATGTTTTCTTTACAATACTCTACCTTTTGATTGTTAATTCTTTCTCGGGATGGATGCTTGGATACTTTGCATCAACATGTTTAATATCTCCATTGGTTATTGAATATGTTTTGTTGTGGCTTCAAATTTGCTGATGAAGCACCATATTTTATTGTTTACAACTCCAATCTGGACACCACCCTATTGCAAATAGTGTGATTGGTGTTGAATTAAAAATTAAGTGTTAGTTATATTTCAAGTAAATTAAACTCTAGAGTTATAAATTTGGTTTGCCATTTACATTGTTGTCCATCATTGTCAATTTTTGGACTTTTGTATTTGAATTACTTCCATCAATTAGTTCATATCAATTCGTAAAACCTTCAATTGTATTGTAAATAATTTTTGATTTACACGTAAAGTTTTTATTGAGGACTATATTGAATCACTTGACATCTTTTAATATATTTCTACAAAAAGAAAAAATACAATTATATATTAGATGTCAAAACTTGTAGGCTCAGAATGAGGAAGAAAAATATATAACTATATATATGTTAAATGCATTTATACTATATACTATAATTTAACAAAATCAAGTATTTCTAAGATATAATTTGTATCACTGTACATTGTAGAATTCATACATACACATAATTAACTTAAAAAAATATATAATAATAAAATAAAAAAATAAAAACTTCCTTATAGATATCATTTTAGTTTAGAATGTGTGTATATGTTTGACTTTTTTTTTTCTTTTTTTTATTTTTAGAAACGTGTAATTTGTTAAATCGTGTCTGATTTTTTTTCTATGAATTCGTGTATAAATTGAATTATAATAAAATTATGTTTGACTTTTTTTTTTTATATAAAACGTGTAATTTTCTACATCATGTTTGATTATTATTTTTTCCTTCTATAAATTATATCTAATTACAATAAAACCATGCATATATCTATGCAAACTCCATCTTGACTACAACTCAAGATTGAAAAATATTTTTAAAAAAAATGAAAAAACATAAAAGAAAAAGACACCCTATGGCCCATTGTAGGTTGGAACGATATATAGTACTATCACAATATCACATATAGCATAGATCACATATAACAAAAATCGCCTAATTATATAAGAAATTCTATTTTATAAAAACGTGTAATTTGCTGAAGCATGTTTTATTTTTTTTCCCTATAAATTTATGTATAATAATATAATATTACATTATTGACCTTAAATTAAACTATATAAAAAGGACAAAATAGATAAACTAAATTTTGTAAAACAAGACACTTTTATAATAGGGTATAGATATTAAGAAAAATAGTCGTATTAAAAATATAATTGTGGTTATGAATATGATGATGAACATGAATCTATATTAATATAAGAAAGTAGAATAGTTTCTACTTTTACTTTCCCGCCTAAAACCTTAAGAATTTCAATTAATTAATATAATTAATATAATAATTAATTAATAGAGTTTGATTCATTTCCAATTAGTTACTCCGTATTAAACATAGTCAAGGTCTGATTCATTTCTAAAAATAAAAAAATTAATGCATTTTCAAATTATTAAAGTCACTTCAATATCAGCACCTTATTTTATTTTATTTTTTTATGTTAATTTAGATTTCCAATCTATATTAAAATACTCTCACATTCAAAATAGATGTTATTTTGAGCGTTTTGTATATTTACAATATAGATGTTGTTTTGAATAAAATAGCCAAAATTGCCTTTATTAAATTACCATTTGGTTCCAAATTGATTGGCAGAGATTAACAATTGAGACTCCCAATAAAAATAACACTCATTAATTAGGGTTAATTTAGGCAAAAAAATATTTTATTATTATGTGTGCATACATCCAAAATGACATCTATTTTGAATGAGAGGGAGTAATAAATTAAGATGGTTTGTTTTCTAGCTTCAAATCTACATATCATGTCTGTTTACCTTCACTATGCTTAGCACACTTATGTTGACGTGCATGTTCAGAGTTTATTTTTGTTTTAGAAGAGTGTACATGTTCAATTTCTTATTCAATACAGTTTTTTCATATTATAAAGTTAGTAATATCATTAAATTAGTCATTTATGGCCAGTATGAGTATAAGGGCATGGTCTTTCATTTTTCTCATACATGCTCAATTCTAGAATTTGAAAAGTCTATATATACAGTACTCCGTATAGTATTGCATTCATTTAGATTTTGTTGTACCTTTTTGATGCAGGGGAAAGCGTAGAACACGGATAAACTCGAAGAAACCTAGACGTAGGTTCTGTAGAATTGCTTCAATAATAATTAATCTTCAAAAACCGCGTTTGTTCAGTAAAGACGAACATTAAATAGGCTTCCAAAACCCTAGCCTACCAAGCCCATGCAAGGGGTCCAACAAAACGTAAAAGAAAGGAAATAAATAAAGCCCAATAAAAGTCTTAATGTTTTAAGCTTGCGAATGCGATCGAACCGCTCCAAGAATGCTATAGCAACATCCACTGCATCATCCTCCACAGCATCATCCACGACATCATTCTCCCCCACCGCGAAAAGGTTCGACCTCGAACCTACAATCTCATCTTCACAACATTATCGCCAATGTAAGGGATCAGGTGCTCCAAAGGACCAGGAATCAAATCAAAATGATGTTGTATGTCATGAAGAGGTGGTACCCCAGGTGGTTGAGCATCATGAAAAACAGTTGAAAACTCAATAAGAAGATGCTGAATGGACGGATGTAGAATAGTATGTGAGACAGGATGCTCAAATGTAGCTCGTGACAACAACACCGAAGCAGCGTGCGGCTGTGATGAAGGCGCAATAGGATGTAACACAATTTTCGTACCATCAAAATTAAAGATGTAGGTATTCAGACGCCCATCATGTACCACATATCGATCAAATTGCCAAGGACGGCCCAAGAGCAAGTGACACGCATCCATGGGTACCACATTACACCAAATAGTATCCTTATACTTGGAACCAACAGAGAAAGTAACATGCACTCGACGATCAACCGTCACAGAATTATCCCGTTGAATCCACGCCAAAGTGTAAGGAAGAGGGTGTGGTTCAGTAGATAAATTCAATTTACTCACAGCGTCAGCAGACATCACATTTTCACAAGAACCAGAGTCAATAAGAAAATGACAAACCTTGCCCCCAATGGTGCATGTGGACTCAAAAATGTGGTGGCGTTGTGCCTCTGTCTCCAACGGTGCTTTAGGTGACAAACAAGAACACCGAATCACCAACAAGGGACCCTCGTCACCTTTGACATGTTCATCCGGCAATGCAAGAGGGGGTTCAGAATCATAGATTAGTTGACCATCATAAGCTTCCGTCTCCCATTCATCCATAAGTAAGGCACATTGGCCGGGCATGAGGACAGGAGGCGAGACGATGTCCCGCTTCGCCATAGTTAAAACATCGCACCGTAGAGGAGGTTGCCTCCGATGAAGGAGTGGCAGCAGGAGGGGCTGGTGTGGTGCTAGACCGCGAGAAGGAGGGAAAACCGAGTCCGAAGTGCGGCATGCAGCCTGTTGCTCTAATAGCAGAGCACGCTGGTGTGCTTCGGCGACCGAGATGGGTCCAAGCAGCGTGAGAGTGTCTTGCAACGATGGTTTGAGACAGCCAACGTAACGCGAGACCAATTGAGATTGCGTGTCATGTATCTCAATGTGAGATAAATATTGGTAGAATTCCTCAGTGTAAGTATCAATCGATCTCGAACCATGCCGAAGATTATGAAATTTCTGATACAACGAGCTTTCAAAATTGTGCGGAAGAAACTCACGTTGTAAATGTTTTCGGAACTTTTCCCATGATTCAATGGGAGATTTCCCAAGACGAAATCGTATTTGTTTCACTTGTTGCCACCAAGAAGAAGCACGACCACAAAAATGAGTGGCCACAAGTGCCACACGACGGTGATCAGGAACCGACTTAAATTCTAAAATATCCTCAACAGCATTAAGTCAATCTAAAAATTCATAAGGGTCGAGACTACCTATGAACTCTGGAATCTCAAGTTTGAAACCATGTTTCCAACGGTGATCATCTCCACCCCGCTGTTGAACGCGTGCTCGCGGAGCGAAGGGATTGATGTTGGAAAGGGTCTCATCGTCATCCGACTCAGAGACCGGGGAGGGAGAACGTGAACGATCTCCATCGTGTTGCGGCCGCGGGCCCGCAAGTTGTGGCTGAGGCTGATGAGGGCGGCGTCGAGCATCCGAAAGTACAGCGGTAATGGCCTAGCGTAGTTCCTCCATACCAGCTGTGAGATCGGCAACTTGGTGGCTCAATTGAGCAACGTCGGCATCGCGTCGTGCGTTTGCCTGAGCAGCCGTTTCAACCGGAGGGCGGCGAGGAGGCATCGTACCTGGTCTCGTGATACCAACTGATGCAGGGGAAAGCGTAGAACACGGATAAACTCGAAGAAAACCTAGACATAGGTTCTGCAGAATTGCTTCAATAATAATTAATCTTCAAAAACCGCGTTTGTTCAGTAAAGACGAACATTAAATAGGCTCCCAAAACCCTAGCCTACCAAGCCCATGCAAGGGGTCCAACAAAACGTAAAAGAAACGAAATAAATAAAGCCCAATAAAAGTCTTAATGTTTTAAGCTTGCGAATGAGATTGAACCGCTCCAAGAATGCTATAGCAACATCCACTGCATCATCCTCCACAACATCATCCACGACATCACTTTTGTAGCAAATAGTTAAGTATGACACAAAATATGTAACATTCAGAAAACTGAGGTGTGTTTCTCGTAGGAATAAAAAACAAGATGTGTCATAGTGGATTTATCGTATCGTACATATTTGGTTTCGTCAAGATTAATGTCTAATCTCTTTTATATGTTAGAGCAAGGTTTTTTCTTTTCCAGTTTTATTTACTTTTAATAAGTAGATAATGGTTCCCCTAAAAAAATTCGATAATTGTTTTTGAATTTGATTACTCTATAAATATAGTGGTTGGTTTTAACATACTCCGTATATAATATACTTATAATTTTTAGTAAAATACAACTAGGAGTCTAGGACCACAAGTTTATGTATATGCTCAATGTTTAAAACCTTTCAAATGTACAATTATTCTTCTTTTACGTTCACTCAATATATTCTAACATGCATTAAAATTTTGATCGTTTTTTTACATGTTTGGAAACCTTTTTAAATGCATAATTACTTTTTTAAAAATAATTTATGATTGAATGAGAAGCAATAATGATCTATTTGTACATATGCAAGAGTAATTTTCTTAGAGAAACTTTTATAGCCTTTAATTAGTACTATCAATGAATTCTAATAAATGTTTTATACTACGTATAATAGAAATGCAAATGTATAATATACATATAAGGAAGTTCCATTTTTTTTTAATTTCCTCAATCTCGACCGCTTTTAATGTAATATCTAAATAAATATAATTATCATACAAAAAAAAAAAAATTAAAGAATAAGCCCCAGCAATTCAGGTGCACAATACTAGTTCTCAAGAAGTAAAAGTAGGAAGTTTGTATTGTATTGTTGTTGTTTTTTTTTTTTTTTTTGGAAAGTGTTTTTAATGCTATTTTCCCAATTCCCATATATAACTAGTTCTGGTGTTATTAATTCTAATAAATATACAATAGTATGTATGTGTTGACTGTGCGTGAATATGTACAGTTAATACACTATTTGGACTTGTACTTCTAAGATAGAATAGAATCAAATGGAGAGGCTAAAATTATTTTGAAAAACATTATATGGATGCTTTTCTATCTTCATTTTTTGGATTTTAACTCGTGTTTTAAATACAATACATATATTCAAACAAGCAAATTTTGAATTTGAATGGTATTATTTCTTGAATTGTAATTGCTAAAAAGGTCTTTAATTGCTTACAAATTTTTGTAGAAAGGAGAGTTTCTTCATAGCAAGAGAATCTACTCTTTTGGAGAATGGATTAATGTTGTCAACGTATATTGAGATTAGAAATTGCCACAACATATACAAAACTTTATTTTTCTACATTAGAAATTATAGTTTTTATTTTTCTAACAAGGAAATTTTTTTTGAGAAAACTATTAAGTGGTTGATGTACTTTTTTTTGAGAATGTTCATAAACGATATATTAACCGAAAGTATTATTCACGTGTATAAAATGATAACTATTTAATTTTATATTCTTAAATTCCGAATGAAATACTTACAAGAGAGTAAGAACAAACTCGAATTAGAATACATAAGAAAACGGAAGAAGTATTGTTTTTTTTCCTAACAAGGAAAACTAAAGAACTATACTTGCTATAAATAAAGCCGATTTCGGACCAATGTCCGTATGGATGGACTAGTTGGGTGTTTCGTGTGCCCATATAATTTTATAAAATATTTTTTTCCGATAAAAAAAAAATGTCTGTAAACGATAAGAGCAGTCCCAATGGGATGGGATCGCTCGGGCGCTCGGCCATGGAGCGATCCCGCCCCCCATTGGCGACACCCGAAGCGGACGGCCTTGGAGCGCTCCAGCGGCACCCTATCGACACCCCCCTGCTGATGTCATTATGACGTCAGCAGGTCATATATTTTCTTTTTATTAAAAAAAAAATCGATTTTCAGATTAAAAAAATAAAAATAAATAAATAAATTGGGAAAGAGATGTTGCATTCAATGGTAATTTCACTCTCCCCTCCAACTATAAATTCACCTCCCCATTTCAATTCATCCACTCCAACATCATTTCTTCTCTCAAAAATTTTCATTTTATCTTCATTTCTCCTATAATTTTTCAATTTTTTTACTCATAAAAATTCCAAAAAAAATGTCCGATCCTAATGAGAAATTTGTCGACAACTATTTCGGCTACTCCAACAACGACGGCGACGATGCTACAAATTCGGAGGCTCCACCGAGCACGCCGGGGGCGAATTCCAACACGAGTCCGATGGGGTTCGGCCAATATGCAAACTCTCCCGCCTCGTTTATCGGATTTTCCCCCCAAGGATATCGGACTTACTCTTTGGTGGACCCGATCGGCTTTGGAGATTTCCTACTCCGCCGGAAAATCCAAATCGAGCTTATGTTGCAACCCAAGGGCTCGAGTCGATGAATCTCTCGTCCTCGTTTGAAAGCATCTCCAACACACCCGCTTCCACGCCGAGCAAAGGGAAGGCGAAGGCAAAAGCAAAGGCCTACCCGAAGGCGAAGGGAAAGCAAGCGAAGCCGCCATCTCTGACGGCCGCCGGGTAGAGGGCACCCACAAAGTATTCCATTGACGAGACAAGAATAATGGCGGAATGTTGGGCGGCAATCTCTCAAGACCCGACAACCGGGAATGAGCAAACAGGGCAACGGTTTTGGGACCGGATTGAGGAGGCGTACAACCAACGGATTCCTGATTGGGCACCCAAGAGGGACGATGGAATGCTCAAGTTGCATTTTCGATGAGTTCAAGCAGCTTGTAAGGAATTCAACGGTTATTACTCCAACGCAAAGAGAGATTGGCCTAGCGGAAACAACGATGGTGACATTCTCGCTAAGGCGGAGTCGTTGTTCTACAATGCCAACAATAGAAATCCCTTCAAGTACCTTGACGCGTGGAAGAAGTTGATTCTGGTGCCAAAATTTCAAATTATCATGGACAAAGACGACGACGACGACAAGTCCGACAAGCGCCATAAGGGTGTCGACGGCTCATCCCACTCTAGCCGAGAAGATTCCGACGGCTTTCGCTCTCACGTCCGTCCGATAGGAGGAAAGGCCGCAAAGCAACAAGCCCGCAACAAAGTCAAACAACCAACGATTGATTTGGAGGATGTCCCGGAGGAGGTTTCGGTCCAAGCTTACGAACAATACTCCGTAGCGACACAGTCGTTTCTAGAATACACAAAGGTGAAGGCGGAAGAGTCTCGTTCGAGGACCAACTCGGAGCGCATGAAGCGGCTCAAGAATTATCACAAGGTGCTAATGACGGATACTAGCCGAATGACGCCAGAGCAGCTTGAGCAACACGAAATCCTATTGGCAACGATGAAGAGCTTAATTGATTAATTTCCTAGTTTTTAATTTATGTTTCAATTATGTAATTTTATCTTTCATGTAATGTTTTTAAATTCAATAAACCATTAACTTAAAAAAAAATATTTTCACAAGTTAAATTAAATAATTTAAATCGAAAATAAAAATCAAATTAGAAATCGAAATAAAAATAAATATAAAATTCAATTTTTAAATAAAAAAATAATAAAAAATTCGGAAAGATCCTGGAAAGACACTCGACCCACGGGGAGTGTGGGATCTCTCCACTGGAAAAGTGG
Organism: Mentha longifolia; assembly: GCA_001642375.2. NCBI lineage: Eukaryota > Viridiplantae > Streptophyta > Magnoliopsida > Lamiales > Lamiaceae > Mentha > Mentha longifolia. The sequence goes on along the minus strand of CM038119.1, from coordinate 1,374,611 downwards.
AGAGATCCCACTTTTTAGAGATCCCCGTTGGGGATGCTCTAAGAATACGAAAAAGAAGTTGATTTAAGAAAAAAAATTGAAATTTAAATTCCTGAAATTATGCCAAGAAATTCTATCTCCACCAACTATGTCACCTCAAAAAGCATAAAATTTATGGATTCACACACCAAGGCCAGATTGGATTTCCCTTTCTAAGTCAAATTAAATCGAAATAAATGTTAAAACTGGCATTCAATGTAACCTGACATTTCAAGATCTTGTACACTGAGATGGCAATTTTCGTAAATAAATTGATAAAAAGTGGGCAAATACAAGCAAAACAACGAACACATTTGGCAAAAATTCAAAAAATGCAAAGCTTTATTTATCGTCGCTGCGTACGAGGAAACACTGCATTTTAGTGAACTTGACAACTTGTACATGTTTTTTTTTTCCACCTTCACCAACATTTATTCCGTCTCATTCCCTCTCTCTACCTTTCTCTCTCAAGAAATTTTACTATATAATATACGCCATATGCATATACTCTTTCTTGTATATTATACGGGTCTGGGCTTTTTTTATTCACCTTTTATTCTGCTCGCTTACTCGCCGCTTTAAATTGTTCCTTCCTTCGATTTTCCTTCTTCTCTGTCTCTTCATTTCTCTCACGCACACACTAATGGGTGACATCACTCATCCTCCCATGGAACAGCTGCAGGACCTTGAGTACTGCATTGATTCTAATCCTCCATGGCGTATGTGTCGTACCGTTTTACCATTTTCACACACTTAGCAGCACTCAACACTGGCATGAGATTATATTGGTGTAAAAATATGATCTTTTTTGTTTATGGCTTCTAGATTTTTGTGGGTTTTGCTTCTGCATTTCTTGTCATAGCATGTTACATATTTAGGGTGGTGGTGGGGTGAAAAAAGAAAAAGAAAAAAAATCTTGAAATGGTGAGGAGTGGAATTAATTCAATTTTTCTCTTGGAAAAACAGAATATGTACTCTCCAAATGTGATTAATGATCTGATTTATTGTATGATTTCCTCTATTTGAGTTGTGTAATTTGCTTTTTAGTGGTTGTGGTTTGTGAATTAATCAGCATTGGTATGCAAATTATTTATCTTGGCATGATTTGGATATCTGTATTTGACGAGAAAGAACTCAGCTTTTCTTTTGCTGGTAACGTTTTACTTGGAGATTGTGTGCAGAAGAATTTGTGTAACGAGAAGTTATAAACAGCTCAACACAGAACTATATTAGCTTGAAAGTTTATTGAATTTTGTCATGCTCATTTGTCTTGAGTTCTCCTTTGATTAACTTGAGTTCATTTTTTATGGAAAACCAGTTAAAACCCTTGTAAGTGTGTGCTAAAATGGAGTTTAACACATCATTTGCCTAGTTGAAGGAGTTGATATCAAGCATTTGCCTACTTAAAGTCTCAAACTTTACTTTGAAGTTCTTTTGGTTTACAATTACACAATTTTCATTATATAAGTCTCGGAAACTTACCTTGTTTTTTGGTTGATGTTAATGGGGAACGTCGTTGAACTTATTCTGTTTTGCTTTGTGTTTCTTCTCTGTTCACTTGTTGAATAAGGCTGCATTTGTTGTGATCATTACCTGGGAGGATTTGAGTAATTACGTACGTATATAACTAAAGATTAGTTTCTGTATAGACGTGGAGAGTTGGAATTTATGAGTTCTCTTCAGGCCACCATATCCATGTGAATATGAGACTATCATGCATCATATATTGGAGCAAAATCATATTTTATTCACTTGATCTTATTTGGCTCACGGTTTCTTTCTTTTTCTTCTATTTTATTCAGCCGAGACGATCCTGCTAGCATTTCAGAATTACATACTAGCGATTGGAACTAGTGTGATGATTCCAACAGTGCTTGTCCCTGCAATGGGAGGATCAGATGTAAGCTGATTCTTAACAAAAAATGTTTTATACATTTGATTGTATTACTGGAGTTTGGTATAAAGTAGTAGGGTTTTTCCAGTTTTTGGCATTAAATTTGTTTCTTGATCATCGCTTCGAATCTCTTTTGCTAAATTAAAGGGTTCTTTTAAATGCTCAAACAGGGGGACAAAGCACGTGTCGTGCAAACGTTGCTCTTCGTAGCTGGCATTAACACACTTCTTCAGACACTATTCGGGACGAGATTACCTGCCATTGTTGGAGGCTCCTTCACTTATATCATTCCCATAGCATATATTATTAATGACTCATCATTGCAACAGATTGATCAGCCTCATGTTGTAAGCAGCCACGTGTTTCTTGTTCTCTCTCTCTTTACGTAATTTGACTGAATTTGTTATGCATATTTTAGGAAACGGCTAGTGAGCTGTATTCTGCACAATCGAACTAAATTAAACATAACAACATGCTCTTTTTACGTGCATGAGGCGTTTAAGCTTGTATAAATGCATGGATTGTTTTGCAGAGGTTTATACACACCATGAGAGCCATACAAGGAGCTCTAATTGTTGCTTCGTCGATACAAATAATTATTGGCTACAGTCAATCATGGGCTCTCTTTTCACGGTATAATTATCAAGAAGGCCATAAAAAAGATTCCAATCTGCATTTATAAGCATTTATGATTTGTGTGGTTCTTCTTTTCAGATTTTTCAGTCCTCTCGGAATGGCACCTGTCGTTGGCTTGGTTGGATTTGGCCTATTCCAACGAGGATTTCCTGTGGTAATCTTGTTTCCTATTTGGAATAACACCATATTTCATGCTATCACCATAGCAATCTATGGTTTTTTCTTAGGTAGAGATGTTCAACGGATTACTGAAAATGCATAAATAGAAACTGGCATTAGCTTTTAAGCTTACCAAATCTTGATATTGCAGGACACAAAGTCTTACTTTCTGAATTTATGGATTACATCAACTCTTATACTTTCAGAATATTTAGCTTGTGAATATATTCGTATGAGATACTTAACATTTGATATTAATTTATTGCATGCTCATGTATTTTCTGTTTCGCAGCTAGGGAACTGCATTGAGATTGGTTTACCGATGCTTTTATTAGTCATTGGCTTGTCTCAGGTAAGTAAATTATAAGGCATTCAAATTTATATCACCTCCACCAGTTTCTCACATTCATGCAATAAAATTGTTTATGGATTAATTGCAGTATATGAAGCATGTTAGGCTACTGCAGGACTTCCCAATCTTCGAACGCTTTCCTGTATTAGTTTGCGTTTCAATTATTTGGATATATTCTGTCATACTCACGGCCTGTGGAGCTTATCGTGACAGACCAGATGTTACACAGCAAAGTTGTCGTACAGACAGAGCTGGACTTGTTAGCACAGCTCCATGGTTGTCTGAGTAAACTTTGCCTTTCCCGATTTTTGACATGTGGAATGTAAAGCTAACAATCTAACTTCTTTTTTCTAAGGTTTATGTTCCCGTATCCTCTGCAGTGGGGTGCACCTACTTTTTCAGCAGGCCATTCATTTGCCATGATTTCAGCTGTTCTTGTGTCAATAGTTGAGGTAATTTTTTAGAAAACCTTTGAGTTATACATGTACTATACCCTCAGAACCATGCTCGATTCTTGGAAAATGTTCAGTCGAACTTTTGGTAATAACTCCCCCCCCCCCCCACCCCCATATTTTTATACTGTTTTTAATCAAGAATCAAATAATATAAACCATATTTGGTTCTTGATATCCATCCCTAGCTATATAACTATCTTATTTGATCTCTCATACATCATAACTAACATTATATCTCTATGTTTCCATGCATGTCACATTCTTTTCAATAATTTCTCATTAATATCAAAATGGTTAACTTTTGATTTGTATATACAGTCAACTGGAGCATACCAGGCAGCAGCTCGTCTAGCAATCGCCACCCCTCCTCCTGCCTATGTACTCAGCCGCGGCATTGGTTGGCAGGTACGCCATTTCATACTCGCCTATTTCTTGTTTTCTTGTTACATTATTCATCGATAAACTATCAAAACAGAATTGCACGATGAACAAATATGGAACAGCATACTCTCTAAATTAAATGCTATCACGCTATGTTAAATGCATATTCTGTCATTTCATACGCTCAAATGTAAAAAGTTAGTGCATTGATTAATGAATGATGATTAGTTTTATTAGTGAAATCGAAATTTTTTGAAGGAGAAGCAAAAGTAGGAAGACCAACCAACATTATTCGGTTAATTCAGCTTCGTAGATTTTCCTGGAGAAACTGACCGAATCAAGAATCCATACATTGACAGACTTCTTCAGTAACAAACCTATTTAGGGTTCAGTATTTGATATTTTCGTATCAATTTGCAGGGCATTAGCGTTTTGCTCGATGGCCTATTTGGAACATGCAGTGGCTCGAGTGTATCAGTGTAAGTATCTGATAAACACTTATGATTTCATATCTTCTCCTCCACATCTCCACACGAAATTAAGCCTAACTGCATATTTCAGAGAAAACGTAGGCCTTCTTGGACTAACTCGAGTTGGAAGCCGTAGAGTAATTCAAATTTCAGCCGCCTTCATGATATTTTTCTCCATCTTTGGTCAGTATAAATTCTTTTCGAAGTGAAAAACATATTGATTTCTTGAACTCAACGAAGCTAAAAAAAACCTTCTCTTCTTCAACTTTTCATGGATGCAGGGAAATTTGGAGCTGTTTTTGCATCCATACCATTTCCAATATTTGCTGCACTGTACTGTGTTCTTTTCGGACTCGTTGGTAAGATAGGTTGAGGTTCACGTCTTTCTGCCTAGAACGTCGTTTCACTTTACTGAGGTTTTCGTGTTTTCTGCATGCAGGTTCTGTGGGATTATCCTTTCTCCAGTTCACCAACATGAATTCTATGAGGAACCTCATCATCACCGGTCTTTCGCTCTTCCTTGGGATCTCGATTCCTCAGTTTTTCAGCGAATACTGGACCAAAGATCGGGGACTCGTCCACACTCATGCTGGATGGGTAAGTTTCCTCTCATGCATTGAAAGAATTTCCTAATCTAATTCTGTATCATGATCATTTTTCTGATCTATGGCATATTCTCGAATGCAGTTCAACGCGTTCTTCAACACCATATTCATGTCGCCTCCCACCATCGCGTTGATCGTTGCTGTGCTCCTCGACAACACGTTGGATGTCGAGACGTCGAAGAAGGACCGTGGCATGCCGTGGTGGGTCAAGTTCCGGACGTTCAAAGGCGACAACCGGAACGAAGAGTTCTACACATTGCCATTCAATCTCAACAGATTCTTCCCACCTACATAGCTCAAGGTTGGATTTTCCATTGAGGCTTAGGTTCCTTTTGAAGTTTTGATTCCAAAAATGGAAGGTGAAATCAACCATTTTTTTAGGGCCTTGTGTTTCTTGGCCCTCAAAGGAACCTAGAGCCTCAAATTAATGTTTTCTAGGGTTCTTTTCTTTTCTTTTTCTGAGGACTACAATGTGTTTTCTCTCTCTCTTTGTTTTGGGAGTGAGAAATAGAAGTAGGGTTTTAGCTTTGAACTAGCAACAAATCTATCTTGGTTTAGTGCATGTTCAATGGTAGAATTATTTTATCTTAGTATTTACTACTCCTTCTTGGACCCAAATTTTTTGGCATGGAGTTTAATGCATTGTGATGATGTATTAATAAATTAATGTGTTAAAGTGTTAAAGTATGATAATTGTGGGTCCTTCTAAAAATTTTGTGAGTGTTAAAGTGTAAAGTGATAAAGTTGTGGGACCTATTACTAAAAAAGAAAAGTGTCTATAGATGGTGGACGTCCTGATATAGTATCAGCGTCTAAAGATTGTGGACAGAGGGAGTATAATTTTATATGTTGGATAAAGATCTTGAATATTTTAAAATATATTTACGTAACAACATTTTATTAAAAAAACAATTGTATGTGCTGGGCCATTTGTCTATCTCATTCTAGATCTACTCAATATTACTGCATAATTTTATATGTAACGTTTCACACATTTCATATTAGCAATTGTAATAATACTTTGTTCTAATATTTATATACACAAGATCCAGCCATCCCTTCAAGAACGTTCAGCATGCCATTCTTTTAAACATAATTTAAAAAGGGTTGATTATCAAAAATAAATTGTAAACTTTTGCAAATTTTGTGCAAATTCTGAAAAAGTATCAATAATTTACAACAAGTTTCAATTTACTGCAGTAGTAGCAACCGACATTTATCTCTGAAAAAGGGATTGAAATTCATCACATTATCAGACAAATTTAAATAATTGTGGAGAGTGTGCAAAATTAGCAAAGTTGGTAATGTTTTACGGCAATTAATTCATTAGATGGATTGAAAATTAGCCTAATAAGGCAAAAAAATAAATAAAAGAAAAGCTGTCACAGGTCCATAGTTAAGGAATCGTAGTAAAACAGCAAAAAAAAAAAAAAAAAAAAAAAAATGAAGATATTCTGAAATATATAGTTAATATAGTTAGGACCACAGTTGAAAAAATAATTATTTCAACACGAAAGTTGTTTTCACGTAAGTCTTTGGATGACCTCAAAGTCAAGTCTTTACAATAAAATTTGAAAATGACCCATTAATAAAATGTGGGACAGGTGGTTAGAATTTTCTCATTTAATTTTCAACTTATTTAATGTTCTTAATATTTTAATTACAAAACAAGACTAAAATACTAGAGTGTGACCTAGTCGTTAAATTGGAGGTCATGATTTAAAATATACCCCCTCCATTTCGTCAGCGTAGTATCCCGTAAAAGAAAGAAATCTTCAAAAATTCATTTTAAAACTCATCATCAAGAAGCGTGGAAAAACGTGCCAGAAATTGTCAAAAGTAAATGGGTCAAAACTCGACGAAATGGAGGGAGTATATAATTTGCCTACAATTACAAATACATAATTTTTTAATTGTTTTTGATTTTACACTCGATGTCGATTTTTTCTTAATTTCGTTAATATGGAAGTCGAAAGTTGGATCTGTTGAAAATCACCTCATTCATTTGTAAAGAAATTCAAATTATTGTTCGATAAATCTGACATCCATATCAGCATGAAATTTGACGAAATTTGAAAAAAAAAAAAAAAATCGATCTCGTGTACAAAATAAAAAACAATTGAATGATTATGCATTTATAAGACAACTTTTAACGATTGTGTGCAAAATCAGAAGTTGACGAAAGATAAGATTATGTATTAGAGACAATTATCCCTAACATTTATAACAAATTGTAATGGCATTACATTGTAGAAGTAAAAAATTTAAGAAAAAAGGTACATATTGGAAAAGATTATAATACAGGATGTTCTCAATTGTCCTACGTATGGAATTTGAATGAGGTAACTACTAACTCCAACCCATGAAAGTAGTCCCATTTGAACTTGACATTGAAATTAAAGAATGAAAGAATATGTTGATATAATCAATTCTTAGGAGATAAAGTTAATTGTAGCCACAAATTTTTTACCTTTTTAGGAAATAGGACTAATAAGTGGGATAGACTAAAATGACATATGAGACTACTTTCATAGGTTGGAAGTAGTCCACACTTGGGTCAGCCGGAGGCACCGTGCGGCCGGGCTAAAATAATGACACTTTTATTCATTTAGATTGACACTTTTCTGTATAAAGATCGACACTTTGGGCCCGGCCGCACGGTGCCTCCGACTGACACAAGTTTTTGTCATAATCTTATTTATTTATGTGCCACGTGAGTAAATGTTGAAGAAATGACACCCACTAATTAGAATTATTCTGAAATTAATTTAATATATATTATTTTCTGCATTTTATGCAAGTCACACAATATTATAACAATCCAAAAATAAATTTCACTGTGCGAAAACGAGAAACTACTACAGTATAAAACTCTCTTCCGCTTTGACCCTTTTATTCATTCTTCTCTTCCTCTCTCTCTTTTGTTTTTAGTTTTGTTATTTTTTCACACAGAACACACACGGCGACGGCGCCCCCACACCTCTATTATTTCCACATGCATTTTCTGACTTTCGACCAATATTATAGTGAAACGCACTCGTAAACATCACAAAAGCAGCAATTAAAAATCAAACCCAAAAAAGAAAAAAAAAGAAATAAGAAATGCCTCCCGCCACCGTCCCGCCCCCGCAATCCCCGGCGGCGCAGCCGTCCCCGGCAGAGACTCTCTGCGAAATCTCGAAACTACTAGCTGACCTTCTCCCCTCCACCCTCTCCGTCACCTCCTTCGCAGCCCGATGGCAAGTACTCCGCTCCAAGCTCACCGCCGTCAAAACCCTCGTCGCTGAAATCTCCGATTCCCCGCACTGGTCTGATAATCCCCTTCTGCCTACGCTCCTACCCGCTCTCCTCTCCACCCTCCGCCGCGCGGAAATGCTCTGCCATCACTGTCGTGGGGCGGCGTCCGGCCGCGGCAAGTTGTTGATGCAATCCGACCTTGATATGGCGGCGGGGTGGCTTTCCAGGCAAATCAACGACCTGGAGCTGCTCGTACGCTCCGGCGTCCTCCACCACTCCACCGCCATTGTCCTTTCCCGTCCTAATCCAGCCTCCTCGAAGGAGGAGCTCACGTTCTTTGTGAGAGATATTTTCGCGCGACTCCAGATCGGGGGGCTGGAGTTCAAGCTGAAGGCGCTGGATTCGCTGATTCAACTGCTAGTCGAAGACAGTAAGTCGGCAATAATCGTCGCAAAGGAAGGGGACATGAGATGCTTGACATCGCTGCTCGATTCGAGCGGCGATGATTCCGTCAGAGAGCTGGCGGTCCACGCCGTGTCGTTGCTCGTCGCCGCCGGCGACTTGCCGCGGAAATGCGTGTTCGAAGAAGGGGCATTAGGTCCTCTGCTGAGGATCATCGAGTGCAGCTCGGTGCAGGTGAAGGAAAAGGCGGCCATGGCAGTCGAGTTCATCACAGCCGATCACGACAACGCCTGGGCGATTTCTGCCTACGGCGGCGTTCCGGTACTGATTGAATTGTGTAAATCTGGTTCTCTAATCGCTCAATCTTACGCCGTTGGGGCAATCAGGAACGTATCTGTGGTTGAAGACATTCGAGCTGCGTTAGCCGAAGAAGGCGCTGCTCCTGTTTTGATCGATTTGCTTGTTTCAGGGAATGCATCAGCACAAGGAAAATCGGCAAATTGTATATCAATTCTGGCTTCCACAAGCGTCCATTTTCGAAAGTTACTGCTTCAGGAGAAGGGATTGCAGAGATTGGTACATTTATTTCACGAATGCCCTGTTGCTGATACGGTTGAACATGTATTGCGCGCCATTTATTCGTTATCTGCCGATGAAATTAGCAATCGTATTTTATCTGGATCAACCATGTTCATAGTACAGCTTGCTGATCTTATCAAGCTTGGGAAAAACATTAGGTTACAGCATATTGCAGCTTCATTGCTTACTAGATTATCCATTAGTGATAGTAACAAGCTTATAATTGCTGGTTGTATGGGTTCTTTGGTGAAGCTAATGGAGGCTGTGAAGCCAGATGGAATACAGGAAATCGCAGCTAAAGCCTTGGTGTTGTTACTATCTGTGAAATCGAATAGGAAAGAGTTGGTGAGGGATGAGAAGAGTTTAATGAGGCTGGCACAAATGTTGGATCCTAGATTTGAGGCAGTTTCCAAGAAATTCCCAGTTTCGGTGGTGGCGGCTATAATGGCTGGAGGAAGCCATGGTTGTCGGAAGAGGCTTGTTGCAGCTGGTGTCTACGGACATTTACAGAGGTTGGTGGAAATGGAGGTTGCGGGTGCGAAAAAGGCATTGCAGAGACTCTCTGGGAATAGGCTAACTAGTATATTTTCCAGAACATGGAGGGACTAATCAGCAGAATGGAAAGGTAATGATTCTTGTCATTAAGTTAGTCTTAAAATTGTTGATATGCTTGTCTTTCTTGAGTTTAAACATTTCTTCATATATGTGCCCAGAGAAATATGATTTTCTTTTTTCTTTCTTAAATCTGGATTGAAGATGTTTATCAAATTGTTGATTAGTTGCCTATTGGAAGAACTGTTTTAATATGTGAAGTGTGAAACTGGTTTCTATATGTCATAGAAAGCTGATCTTGCAAGAATTGGTTGTGTAGAAGTATAGGAATCTGAAAACTAAAAAGTAATAGTAGATTGAAAAATATGATTTGGTACAGAATCAGCTTCCTACCTAATTCTCCCTTGAACAATCTTTTATGGTGATATAAGAAACCAGATATTATCTTAGCTTCATTACAGCTCATCATAGTGTGTATGGATGCTGTGAAGTTCGGATTTGGCTAAACTCGCATCTTTACACTTAATGCATATGCATCTCAGGAAGGGCACAAACTGCGAATCCTCTCAATAAAAAGTTGTTGCTGTGCCTAAAAAAAGCCATTACAGTAGTCTATTATGCAAACGTTGATTTGATATAATAAAAAGGCAACTAGTTGCTCTATTGGCAATAAATAAATCGAAAGAAGGGTTCACATATTAGTTGTAAGAGGGACCCTGCTTAAATGTGATTCTTAGTTCTACCTGTAAATAATACTGTATTAATGTCATGTGGACGCCTGATACAGTCCAAAATCCAACTGTATAGATTAATCTTGTTCCATTGCTGAATGATTATCATGAATTCATGATGGATGTGTTTTTGGTAGGTAGATAGATGCTTTGTATTTTATTGCCAGACAGTATGGTCCAAAAGTGATTCGCGTCACATTTTTCCTATCTGATGCTGTGATAATGTGAAAAATAATGTGACCCCTTTCATTTATCGCCCTCTTCTCGTCTTAATTTTGGCAGGAGATTCGTCGACAAACGCCTTGATGTCGACGAGCTGCCTACCTCTTGCACAGAGAAATGGACAAAAACTGAACAGTTTGGTATACCTCAAACTCTTTTAACTCATGGTAGTATACTGTATCATAGGAAATTGATTGTGAAAAAAAGAGAGTAAAAAAAAAAAGAAAAAAGTTTGCTGTAATTTATTCCATAGTAGCATGGATGCGTTTTTTTTGTTAGTATCCTTGTTTTGCTTTCCTTTTCCCCTCTTGTAATACACAAACAGTTTATATTTCGTATGTATTGAGATTTGAGCGAGCAGATTGTATTTTCTTATTTTATCATTAATTATTTGCTTTTCTCTTTTCTTTTTTTTGCCTCATAATCCTTTATAATGCTAGTATTTGATTTTCTAGTGATATTTAGGTAATATGTAAGATTGTTTCTTGTGTGTGTGTGTTGTTGTATATGGTGCTTAGAGGAGGAAAGGGGGAAAGGAGGAAAAAAAATCTTATGCCTTATTTATTACACATATAAAAAGTACTAATTTCTAAGTTTTATGAGGAAATATAAATTGGGTGCTTCTGCTTCAGCTACTTTAGCATGAATAAAGTGCGACTTTGATAAAAAAAGAAAAAGAAAAAAGCTGATAAAGTGTAAAATTTATATACTTTATGAGCAGTTGCACAAAAGTGTAAAATTTATATATTGAAAGGAAGAGAAATGATATGCTACTCACCTCCCGGTGGGCACCTCGTCGTTTTATCACGTTTGTATTGCTTTTTTTTTTAATTTTTATTTTTATTCTATATTCTAGTATCTTAGAAATTAATTTACAAATCATAAAATCTAAAAAATACATAAAAATCAAAGCTCGATTTATTTTATTACTCATTTTTTGAAGTTAAAAATAAAAAAAAATAAATTGAACATTGATTTTTTAGATTTTATGATTTGTAAATTAATTTCTAAGATACTAGAATATAGAATAAAAATAAAAATTAAAAAAAAACAATGCAAACGTGATAAAACGATGAGGTGCCCACGAAGGTGCCCACCGGGAGGTGAGTAGCATATCATTTCTCTTGAAAGGAAAGTAATTCAATTATTCAAATATTAGATACAAAGTACACAAGTCACATTTTAGCTTCAAAACTATGGCATAAAATTGCCTGCACAAGAAGATTTTCTAACAACTTAAAGATGAAGAAAGTCGAGTAGGATTTCACTTTTCCAGCTGAGGATATTGGTATAATCACTTTATACTATGCTTACCTACTTTATATCTTTATTGCTATTTATATAAATATATAACAAAAGATTATTGTTATTATTGTTTTGACTTTGGTTAAAAGACCAACTTTTACATCATAAAGTGATGCTGAATTGCGAGAAAGTATAAACTTTATATATATATATTTATATTTATATATATATATATACACTACTCCTACACTGATAGATAATACTGTATGAATTAAATCAAATGATAGACCATTTGACCCCAAATATAAACCAAAAAGAGATTATTATTATTATTATTTATTATTATTTTATTTTTTTTGTGAACAAAAAAAAGGGTTCTATTTTTAATTTTAGTTATGCTTCACTATGTATGAGTACTTGGGCTTATGTTAGACAAGGCTTAAGAGGCCCAACATTCATATTTTTTTGGCAAACTCAAGCCCAATGGCAATAGCCCACTTCAGATAGAGATGGAAACATGCCCAACTACCCTATAATTACTACTTCCTCCGTTCACCACTATTACTATATTGGGACGTTCATAATTTACTAAACATTTCCATTTCGTAGGCCTTACAATCACTTTAACACTCTATCACTCTACTTTCTAATACTTTAAGGGGTCATTTGGTATCCATATACTTATATCATAAATGGGTCATACTCATACCATGTGTTTGATATATCAATATATGGGTATAAAATTGATATATTTTATATATTCATACCTACACTTTTAACATATCTCATATACTAATATTTACACTGGTATCATTCATTTCTCTTTTTTACCCCATATCAAAATCCCTAAACTCCGACCTGAAAATTTTCTAAAAATGTCCCGTCTCGTTCTCATTAGGGTTGTAAACAAATCAAATAATTTTGATTCGATTCGGTATTCGTATTCGATTAGCTCTATTCGTATTCGATTTTTTACGATTCGAATTCGAAAACAAATATTTTTTATGATTCGATTATTATTCAAATACAAATACAAATTTATGATATTCGATTCGGTATTCGTAAATATTCGATAAAATATAAATATAAATATAAATATAAATATAAATATAAATATAAATATAAATATAAATATAAATATAAATATAAATATAAATATAAATATAAATATAAATATAAATATAAATATAAATATAAATATAAATATAAATATAAATATAAATATATATTACATGTAATATAATTATATATAAGATATTAATTCTTAAGCCCAATTAATTTTTTTTTTCTTAAATATTGAATTCGAATCGAATATCCGAATCGAATACCGAATACGAATTATTTTCTCGAAAATATCATTTGGAATATCATTAGAAAAAAAAAGAAACGAATATTCGAATCGAATCGAATACTTTCGAATCGAATACGAATCAAATCTAGTATTCGAAAAAATTTCGAATTCGAATTCGAATATTCGAATACCTTAACGAATTCGAATCGAATAGAGTGTTATTCGTTTCGATTCGATCGTTACATCCTAGTCTCATACTCATGCCTGATACATGATACCCATACTTCTGTTTGATATCTGATATACTAGTATATGTATACCAAACAGCCTCTAACACTTTAATACAATTAAAAAATATTAGATGAACCCACAATTATTCAACTTTAACACTTTAATTTATTACATCACAAAAACACATTAAACTTCGTGCCCAGATTTTTAATCCAATTAAATTATGGATAGAGGGAGTATTATTAATTCAAAGAAGAGAATAATAAATCGAACTATCATTTTTATGTAGTTTATGAATTTTTTAATGCATATTTTGTGTATAACAACAAAACATTCCAAATTCTAATGGACCCAAAATCTCTAAAGAAAGGGCTTCCATTCCACTCCCTCAAAAGTACTTTGTTCCAATTTATTACTACTATTTTCTATAAAAAAAATAAATATACTACCTCTACCCCTCTATATTAGTCTTATTGTGTTTGGGCACGGGAACCAAGAAAGAAGTGGATATGTGGTTATAATCAATTTTGAGGAGATATAATTAATTGTAGCCAAGTACTCCCCCCGGTTTTTTCAAGTTGCAACACTTTCCTTTTTGGAACGGTCCCTTCAAGTTGCTACATTTCCTAATTTGACAATAATTAGCAATTTAAGTGCAAAATTAGTAAAAAAAATTAGGCATTACTAATTGGGCCCTTATTGTACTTAATTAACACTAACTAAATCTACCCAACCCAACCAAATTAAACTCATTCCACCTACCCAACCCAATTTAATTAATTCTACCTACCCAAAATAAACCCAATCCAACAAACCCACCCCATTTACTGAATCTGAACCCTAATTTCTGAAGAACACTCCACCTCACTCCACTTCGATCTCTTCTCTCCACCTCTTCATCTTTCTCGCCGAAACCCTAAACTTTCGATCTCTGCACTCCTCCAATGGCCAGCGACGGTTGGATCTCTCCTAAACCTAGAACCTTTTCATCCCCAAAACGCGACATCCCTCTCTCACAAAAAAACCCTAGTTCCTCTATCTGTCGGAATTTCCGAGATAGGGCATCCCGATTGGATCTATCCGAACGGCGAGCCTATCTCGCCCCGAAATTGGCCTCGGTGGCGATCGGGTGAGCCAATTTTGCCCCCACCGTACGGAAATCTTCGACATCCGGAGCGATACAACCATTTTCCGAGAGCGGCGAAACCGTCTGCGGTCATTGGGTCGAGACCGGCTGTCGATCGCCGTGATGATGGAGCGGAGCGGTGGGCTAGGTGGTGGCGATAGCAGACCCGCCGTCCGAGGTCAACTCCACCGCTGCTCCCCCATAGAACCCTCCTCTGTTGGGCCCGCCGGTGGCGTGGAGAAAGCCGGAGTGGAAGAGAACGACGACGGCAACATGCAGCTTCCGAGTCCTCCTCCTGCATGTCCCTTTGACCTAGCCGGAGACACTTGGGAGGCATGCGTGGCCGAAGTAGACAGAGAGATGAGCTATGTGGATGCACAAATGAGGGCAGGAAACGGGTGATTTTCCCGATTGGTATATTTTCTGAGATCTCTGTATATTTTTGAAATTGGCCTCTGATTCTGATGCTCTATGGTCTTATTGCTGAGATCTTTGTTCTTACTGAATGTGGATGCAATATTATGCTTATTTTTTATTGGCTTTGTTATTGGTTAGCTGCCCTTTATGTGTTGGTTAAAGATGATGCATTAGAATCTGTGGCTTGTTGGTTATAGATGATGGATTAGAATCTGTGGCTTGTTGGTTATAGATGATGGATTAGAATCTGCCCCTTGTTGGTTTGAATTTCATTCATTCCTATGTTTGATATTGAATGTTGATACTAAAATGAAATAGAAATATCATTAATATGCTACTGAAATCCACATATAACAAATATAAATGCACTACAAATTCAAAAAAGGTTAAGAATTACACCTTTTTTGACTACCTAGTGCATACAATGTCCCAAAAAAATTTTAAGTCCTGCACAAAAACTACACAAGAAGTTGCCCTATCACAAGCCTTACAGTTGCAGGCTGCCAAACAGATCCAATATACCAAATGTGGCTTCAACCCCCAATCTGTGTCCTATTTCTATGATTCCATTGATTTGTCCTGCTTCAAGCAGAAATGTGAGTGCTTGTCTGACTACTTCTTTTGAAACTTCAAGGTGTGTTGGTAGTTCTCCAGCTCTTATGAGTGCATCTTTGCCCATGTGTGGTAGTTTGAAGTTGTTGTGTCCCTTAGCTTTCAGAATTTCAATCATCACACCTTGAAGTGATAAGAACACCTTATTTGGTGTTGTTGGGATATGTTGTAGAAGGCTTGGATTACAACATTCACTAGTTCCTCAAGTGTGTTGCATGCACTTTCATACTGTAGACTTTGTATGGCATTAAAAAAGCCCAAGTCCAGCACATTTGTGTCTGGACTGTTTGGTGGTTGCTGCACCAACTTCATGTTAAAACCTACCTCTCTAGCTGCAGTTAGGAAATCTGGATCATCTCCTTTTACATGTGGTTTTGCATTATCTTGCTGAATCCTTATGTCTTTGCTTGCTGCTGAGGGCCAATTCTGTCTTATTGCTGGGATAATCTATTGCATGTTTCATGATCAATGATGAAATTAAATTTTTGAGATCAATTCTAACCTAGAATGACATGTACATAGGGAAAGCAAATCTATAGAAGCATGATGAATAATGACTGCAGGCTTGCATTTTACATGTTCTCATATCATAACACTCAATTAATAAACCAATAGGTTGAATTGAATGCTCTCACATGAAGTTTTTTTTTTGCATATCTTTGACATCCAATACATGTAACTGAATTATTAATAGAGTTTATGCATGAAAAACAGTAGAAAAACACACCTTTTCAATCAATGTTTGTTTCATAACTTCTCTGTTAATTGAGTCTATAGGTTTGTTGTACCTTGTACCTTTGGCTCTGAGTTTAGAGGTCCTCTTAGCCACACATGATTCCATTAATGGCCAAATTCCTATTTTGCCATCAAACAAGACTTCTCCATTTTCAGCAAGGAGAGGTCTTGATACAGCACACACAAACATAATTTTACCTATGAACTTCTTGTTTTGACAAGTTCTGTGTGGCACCTCTTCATCTGGTGCAAGGTAATATCTGTGGCTGCCCTTTGTGACGTAGAACCACTTCTCATCTATATGCACTATGTTCTGCATGCTTGAGAATCTGATTCTGTTTAGAATCCTATCCAGCTCTAAAGCTTCTAAACTAAACCTAACTCTCAAGAACTTGTTATCTTGAGTGAGTTGAGGGTGAAGTGCAGAAGTATGAGCTACTAAAAGATGCATTTTGTACCATCTTTGCACTGTAGTTTTGCTCACTCCCATTCTCACAGAAATCTTGAGCTGAGAGCTCCTTTCATTCTTAGGTATGGCTTTAAACTTTGCATAATCTATAGGTTTTAGGATTCTTTTAGGTCTAGTTTTCTTACCAGAAACTGAGTTGATGACAACATTACTCTGCATTTGTGTTCTTGCAGCTTTCCAATACCTAGAAGTTGTGCATCTGTTGATGCAGAACTTGGTTGCAGCTTCATTGAAAGCACCTCGAGCTAGTTTTCCATTCTTGCAGCTCTGAAGCAGAAACTGGACCACCTTATTTCTATCATCTGTTGAAAGCTCTTTGTGTTTGTGTAATATCCCGCTCGTTAATTTAAGTTAATTAAGTAATTAAATTACATTAAGTATTTATTTAGGCTTTATTAATTAAATATTAGTGCTTGAAATTGCTTGAGACGAGTCGTAGTGAATTAGAATATGAGCCGCATTAGTTGGACTAAATTCCGAAGTAGAAACTAATTGGCCATTTATTCTATTTATGAGAAAAGTGCTTTATTTCCAATTTATTTCACCATGCCCAATTAGGACTTTTTAAGCCAAGCCCAACATAACTTATTAATTCAATGGAATCGAGCTTGTTGTAAATTAGAAGTGGACTGAGGACAATTAGCATTGAAATTTGAGGAGCCCGATTATATGTTATTTAATTGTCGGGATAAGCCCACCTGCTAAGAGAATTAAAAAGAAAATAATTGGGCCAAGCCCATATACTCTTATAATCGAGGCCCAATAGCCCAATAGCTAAAGAAGCTGAAATCATCCGATATTTAAGCAATAAAAAAAAAAAAAAATTCAAAGAAAAACAACATTTTATTTAAATGAATATAACCATAAATTATGGAACTAATTAATAAAATAAAAATTTCTTATTAATTGCAAATAAAGCAATAATTACATGTATGGGGAAGATGAGAAATCTTCAAATCTGCAGACTAAAATATTTTCTTGCTTCCTTCCTTGAACCAGCCTCTGCAGCTTTTCTTTCTTGAAAGAAGCAAACCCCAATCCCAGCCTTCTCTTTTTCTCCCAAGCAATGATGAGAGGTTAACCTCATTTATATGCTCAACCCTCCTAATTCCTGCACAACACACGCACCATAACATCCAGACTTAGAACAAAAGAGAAGAAAGCAAAGAAAGAAAGAAAAAGAGTGAGAAGTGAAGCAAGAGAGAAGAAGGAAGTAGAAGGGCTGTACCTCCAGCCATTCCAGGCCATTCTCAGCCCTCTTGAGCACCAATACAACCTTCCTTGTTCGAGACTTTGAGCAACAACTGTCCAAGAACGTTGCAGCCCCTCAACCATCTCGACACCTCCGTTTCTTTCAAGGTAACCACTTCGAAACAACTCCCATAGGCTAAAGAGCGTTTTCACCTTCTTTCACAATAGAAATGATGAGTGTTTATCTCAAAACCTTCACCTTTCCGTCTAGAAGAGAAGGGAAACAAACAGGAGGAGGAGGAAAAAGGAGAGTGAACAGCCACTTGCAGCTCTCAAGCCACATAATCTCGTTCTCAAAACTCAAACATTTTTCAAGGTACTAACCAAACTCCCTCTTCTTTTTTCAGATCCTAGCCTTTCATGGCATGCGTAAATCCCACAAAATAGAGAGTAATAGACTAATCAATAACCTCTAGACATATTCAAGAAGATAGAGAAGATTTAACTTCAAGACGAAGCATGCATAATGCTATTTTCAAGAAATAAGCCAAGCACCTAACATATACTACCTTCTTACAGTCCCAAGTCCTATACGCATGCTGCCACTTTAAAATTTTCACCCAAACACAGCTAGCAGACTAAAGCACAAGGCATGTTGTTGTTTATCAAGACAGAGCATGTAAATTTCAGCTTGCAATCACCCCTTTAAGCTCAGAAACAAGCTACGAACAGTTATACCTATAGCACTCCCCACACTTTAGCTTTGATTAAGGACATGAGCATAAAAGAATCCAAGTTTCCATTAAACAAAGCTTATGTGCCTGCTCTTTCAATCAAACACTAGAAAGACATTTCAAAAACAGCAATATTCTGCATAAGAAACGAACCCTAAGTGCAAATAAAGATCCCTAAGCACTAACAAAATAGAACACAGTAACATACACCTGTACTTTTATTTTTCTGAAAATCTACAAGCAATCAAATAATTAATAATGAGAGTCAGAGAGAGGTTACCGAAAGCAGGGACGAATCCCTCGTAGCCGAACAACAGACGACAGTGGAACTTAACGGAGCAGCAGCTACGAAACCACCGTTATCGCCGGAAACCTACAAACACGAGAGAGAGTTAAATCAGCAACTCAATAAAAAATAAAAAAATAAAAAAATAAAAAAGGAAGGGGAAAGGAAGTCGAAGCCGGCAGCAACAGCTGTTGCCGGCGAAGCCACATCGACGGCAGCACGATCACTACCACTGGGTGCGAGGAGAAGAACGGGAAGTCGCCGGAATGGGCGCTGTGGTGGAGAAGAATATCTCCAATTTCCTTCGAAATTGGAACGTCAACTTTCGATCATCAAACTCGCAGCCGCCACATCGTGGGAGTTGCATCGATGATTGGAACGACGCCATCTCACCCCGGGCGACGACGGGAGCCCGATCGGAGATCCCTCGCCGGGAATCGAATAGAGGAGAGGGTCGAATTCAGCCCTAGTTTTCGAAATATGGGCTTGATATTAGGGAAGAATCGCGCAGACAGAGAGAGAGAGAGGAAGAGCACCGGCGCACCGGCGATTGATAACGCCGGCGGCCGGCAAATCGAAGGAGAAGCTATCATCGAAGGAGATTGAAGGAGAAGAAGAGAAGAATCGCGTGAAAGAGAGGAGCAGAATTACAGATAGAGAGAGTGAGATGTGCGTCGAGTGAGAAGGGAGAAAGGGGCTGGGGCGGATTTAGTTGGCCCGGGTTGGTCGGGTTCCGGGTCGGCTTTCGGGTACGGGCTGCGGGCCATAATCGCGAGAAACTTTGGGCTGCAAAAGAATGGGCCGAACTTGATTTTAGGCCGAGAATTAATTCATTTTTGGGTCAGATTTGTTTACTTGTTTTGCTAACCTAATGCTTAATTAAATAAATAAATCACCATTAATTAAATTAAGTTATGTTGAGATTATTCAATCGAGTAATTGATTAAGTTTTATAATTTAACCAAAGGTCAAATTACCTTTCAAGATAATTAATTGAGATCATTAATTTATTAATTGAGAAAAACTCTTAATAAAATCAACATGTATAACCCCAATAACAACTATTAATAAAATTCTTAATATTTTTTTAAATAGAAGCAGTAGCGCTTCACTTAAGTCGATTATCGATCGGAGCAAGAATCTCATTTTGATTCTTTGAGTTAAGGTCAAGCGAAGAGTGAACGTAGCGGAGAAGACACTTTAGCTGAGTGACAAGCAGAAAAGCTACTAAGGTGGGCTTTTTTAAAATAAAATAAGTTTTATTAGCTGATGATAGCTCTTTTAAGAATTGTCATGCCATAAAGTTTTTAAAGTTTTTGTATGATGTCCTATCTGTTAAATGGCCAAGGCCAAATTTATAAGAATCGAATTCGGGTCCTTATAAGGCGGCGATCTTACCTGGATTACGTGCACGCAGTGGCAGGGCACCCTTTTAGGGTGTGCCGGTCCGGCATCCGTGGAAGGTGTACAACTTCCCGGGTGCAATTAGCTTAGATATGGCTAAGTACTAAAGAACATAGACTGCAGTCGCTTTAAGATTCAAGTGTTTTAAGTACACATAAGCTTTTTCACAAAACCCTATGTGATACTCTTGCATGACTGACAATTATAAAAAATGTTTTGGCAACGTGTCCACTGGGTACCTAGAGTACTCAGCCCTGTACATATTTCTCATGTGCAGGTTGAGCGAATTGGAGTGAAGTGGCCGGTGGAGCTTTTGTCGAATCTACGAAGTCGAAGTCTCTTGGTGTTGCATGTCTTCATACATGCATCCGTTTCCGCTGTGCTCACTTGAATGTTAATTTGATTTGGTTGTAATTTGATGACATCATCATTGCACTTTGTACAATTTGTTGGTTGCTGAACTCCTTTCGAGTCGAGTTATAAATTCTATCTTTTGTTATTTATTTCCTGATCTTCGTATTATTTCCTTAAGTCTCGAATTACCGAGCTAAGCTATTAATTAGCAAGGCACGGTCGTGACAGTTTGCCCATGGATTATTTTCCTCCCTGCAGCTTCAGTCTTGAGGAGGACTCCTTCGAAATTTTATGGCTGCAACTCAAGAATGAACGTGTAGTGTAGTAAGGGGTGGGGGTGAATATTAAAGGATTTTGTACTTTTGTTTTTGGGGGGAATTTCAAATTTTATCCCTTTGTGTAATTTAGCTCCAAATTTGGAGTTAAGGGCGCCTCTTTTTACTTTTATGACTTGACATTTTCAGAATTTTTTTTAATTGAAGTTAATCACAAGTTTTTTCATTTCATGTGTTTGCATCTCCTTTTATGTTTAAGAAACATCAAATAAATTCTGATTAATTTGCAAAAATCTTAAAACAAATTTAAAAAAAATTAGTTTCAGTTATAAGCTGAAAACTACCAGAAAAAAATTGAAAAAAAAATTAATTAATTAATTATTTTTATTTAAACCGAAAATTAAAAATAATTATTTTTTGATTTTCGTATTTTTTAATTATTGTAAATAAATATATTAATTATAATCCTAATTCAATACACTCCTCAATTACCAAACCCACTTAAAATCTTAAACACTCCTATCTTAATTCCCGTACCGAAAAAAAACGTAGCAATTTCAAAAAACCGGAGAGAATATTCTTTGACATTTTTAAAAAATGGACTAATAAGTAGGACAGACTAAATGACAATGTGACTATAGAACATGTGAACTAATAGAACGAGATTGAGGTAGTATATATTACTATTGATTGAATAAATACATTAACAAAAATTTCAAGAACTGTCAATAATTAATCTAAGTTCTAAAAAAAATACTCGTATTCTCTAACATTTAAAGAAAGGAAAAAAAAAAAAAAATGATCATCACCTTAATCCAACTTTCCGTTACAAAAATAAGAAACAAAAGAGTCATTAAATAATACTCGTATTATTTGAGGAAAAAAAAAAAAAGGAAAAAGGAAGGGGACGGATGCTCAGGGACAGACTGAGCTACAGCCACTGTTCCTCCACCAAATTCCTCCACCGCGACCCCTCTCTCTCTCTCTCTGTTTATTAAACCCGGTTTTTAGGGTTTTCTATTCTCTAGCAAAGATTCTGCACCTGCAACTCGGAGGAAAGTTTTTATACTGTATCTTCTAATTTGGTTGGAATTTTCAAGAAAAGTGTGCAGCTGCTCAGCTGAAAAGAAGGGATGGCGAAGACAAAGCCTGGAAAAAAGGACCTTGATTCTTACAATATTAAGGGCACCAACAAAGCTGTTAGACGTATATATTTTACTCTTGCTGCTATTTTTTTTGTTTTTGTTCCTTCATATTGTATAATCATTGCCTTTTCTTTTAGGAAACTTTTGGTGTCAATGCTAAGTGTCCATTTCTTCTCATGTTGCTATCCATCAAGAAATGTTTTATTTGGGTTAAATTTGTTTTTATGTGTTGTGTGGTTTGTGACTTATGTTGTATGACACGTGGGTGCGCGAATTTTAGTAATTTTGTTGCTCATGTTAAAGCTTAATTTGAATGTTGGAGTTGATTAATAGTTGACTTAGCTTGATGTTGTACTAGTAATCGTTAAAGAAGCTAGGGCTACCTTCTACTTCAGTTCTTTGTTTAATTTCTGTGGATGAATTAGTTGTTACAGTGGTAGGATGTGTTTGTTGCCTTCTTAGCTATTGCATTGCGTTTTATAAGCCGTACTCATTCAGCCGCCATGTGTTGTTTGAACCCTGAAGCTTTATAGTCTGGTTTGTCTATTTGTGCCCACTGTTTATCTGTTGTACTCATATTTCCTGCAAAAAAGTTGTCTTTTTGTAAATGTTATCAAAGGATTTTTTTTTGAATAATGAGTTTCAACTCCTGGCATCCTGGCACATGTTCGTGTCCACGTCCAACATTTATGTTTATCTGGAATTCTACGAGTTTCTTGATCTATATATGCTCAGACATGCAAATGTGAGTGTCCGTTTCATGATGATACAATAGTATCTCTATCTTGTACCAGTTGCTATAAACTTTTGGAGTTTGGACTAAAGAATGTGGCTGTTCTTTGTAGCTGGAGATTGTGTTTTAATGAGACCCTCTGATTCAGACAAGGCCCCATACGTGGCCAGAGTTGAGAATATCGAAGCTGACCATAGAAACAATGTGAAAGTTCGGGTGAGGTGGTACTACCGCCCAGAGGAATCCATTGGGGGTCGGAGGCAGTTCCATGGTGCAAAGGAGCTTTTCTTGTCTGACCACTTTGATGTGCAGAGTGCTCACACTATAGAAGGAAAGTGCATTGTGCATAGCTTTAAGAACTACACGAAGCTTGAGGATGTTGGTACAGAGGATTACTTTTGTAGGTTTGAGTACAAGGCTGCGACTGGAGGGTTTACGCCCGACCGCGTGGCTGTGTGAGTATCAAACTTTTGAGGATTCAGTGAATGAATATTGAAATTAAAAAAATAGGAATATGTTTATCTAATCTCTGGGTCTCTTATTGGTTGTGATATTTTTATAGGTATTGCAAATGTGAGATGCCTTATAACCCTGACGATCTCATGGTACAGTGTGAGGGATGCAAGGACTGGTATGATACTTTTATAGTTAAATGTACAAGTGAAGCATTTCATGCATTGACTGTTCGGCGAATAATTGTTTTACTGATGATTTAGTTCTAAAGTATCTTTGATATTTTATAGTATTTCAACAATGGCTATGCTTGAAATGCTTAATTGACGAGTTTTGGTTTTGGCCTTATACTGTGCAATGTAGTAATTAATAAGTTGTATTTTGTTTTTATAATCATATATTGATGTTTTCTTCAATTTTCAAGTATATTTGTAAAGATTTTAGAGGTGGCTAGCATAGGAGCCAGAAGAGTTTATGTTGGCAGCTAGCTGAATTTCAAAGTTCGTTTAACTTCAGAGATGGCCATAGAACCAGAACTCAATGAAGATAGCTGTAGATTATGTAGGATAAGTATGTAGTATCATAGTGAGTTGAATAGCTCACTTTAGGTACTTACACTTCCCAAGTCAAGGACGCGAGCCGTAAGTGGGTAGAGAAAATTTGCTCTTGAGCATCAGCCTTAAATTCATAGAGAGATTTTATCACTGCGTGTCTGGGTGATGCATGAGTTTGCCTTTTGTATTATTTTGACTGAAGACAAAATTTACTTAAAAAGGGTTCTGTTTAACAAGTCTTCTTTTGAAAGGTTTCATCCTTCTTGTATGGGCATGGCCATTGACGAAGCGAAGAAATTGGAACATTTCTTATGCTCTGATTGTTCATCAGATGATGATGCCAAAAGGTCATTGAACTCTTTTCCAGTTTCTACTGCTGAAGAGGGAAAGGTAAGAGATGCTTCTCCATTTTTAGTTAGAGTGCGTAGGATGTTATTATTGTAGCTTTTAAATATGTTTATGATATGATTACTCAATGCTCAACATTTTTATAGAGTATGGGCTAAAGTAGACCTGTGAGGTACTATGTTTTACTAGAAAGGTTGAGAAAAGATGAGAAGT
Organism: Mentha longifolia; assembly: GCA_001642375.2. Lineage (NCBI taxonomy): Eukaryota > Viridiplantae > Streptophyta > Magnoliopsida > Lamiales > Lamiaceae > Mentha > Mentha longifolia. The sequence continues at coordinate 1,350,102 of CM038119.1, read as the reverse complement.
TATATATACTGCCATCCTAGCAGTTTTCTTGTTTCTAAAGCTTACCTTGGCCATACTCAACAATTTGCATTTGAATTGCATGATTAGGTCGAGCCAAAGCGCAGAAGGAGGTGACGAATCCATCTTGATGCATCATGAGGTTGTACTCTTTTCTTGAATAGCACCACATAGTAAGTAGCTCTAGTATTATTGTTGTACCATGGAAATTGTACAGTGCAGAGAGAGATGCTGAACATAAAAATTAGGCTGAGGCCTTCCCCATTATTGGCTATTTCTTATCTCTTAATCGCTTCTGCACTAAGACTTTACCTTGTGCACTACTACAAATAGAGTGCGACAGTGACTAAAAACATGTAGCATCTGTGTTTATTAGGATGCAGAATTTATTCATTTTTTAAACCAAAATGTGTCTGATTTGCTGGGTTATAGTATTATGTATTCTTTGTGTTTCTTTCTTTCCCGTTCTTTTGGATGGGGACGGTGAGAGATTTTTGATAAGTTTGATGACTATCTTGTTATGTTGAACTTGTTAGAAATCAGCTGCATGGATTTGCAGAATTGGTGTAGTTATATGTTGGATTTTGTTGCTGATTTATGCAGTTTTGGCCTATTAACCTGTTTTGTTTTGTCATTTCTTCTCTGCTTAACCTAGAGCAGAAGGTATCTCGTGTCTCATCTCGTCTTGTCTCTTTCTTTCTTCCTGTGTGTATGAGAGAGAGAGAGAGAGAGAGAGAGAGAGAGTATTGACTTTAGCTGCTTTACTAGAAAGCTTCAGGGGGTTCTTGTGATTGAGCTATTCACATTTATTGCTACTTCAAATCTTCATTTAGCATTCTCCAGTTTTTTCTTTTTCTCTTTTTTGTATTTCCATATTGATTATTGAATTGTAATTTATATATCCTTTATAAAAAATAGAAGAAATGAAAGTTTCTATGTATTTTATCTTTACTGAATTAATGCCACCATAAATATGCACTGAATAAATCGGGATAGAAAATGGAAGTTGGGATTTTGTCGTTGCGTTGCTATGAGTTTTATTGAATTTGGTGAGGAAATTTTGTTGCTTAATATGCAACTTTCTTGTACTTAAATGGGGACATGTTTTTTTTTTTTTGTTTTTTTATCAGTTTAAATGGGGACATTTAAAGTTTACTTTTGACAAGAAAAGGATAATCATTAATTCCATTCTGTTGAATCATTTTTAGCATATTTTCTCAATCATTTGTGAATCTTAATAAATAAACAAACCAATATGGTATGATTAACTTTATTTTTTTTAGGGAAAAAATTGGTTCCAACATGAAATTATAATTTCCAATAAATATCTGGAAAATAATAGTACTACTATATTTTTAAAATCAATTTACTGAGGAGAGATTTTTAATATTCCCGATTAGCAAAATTCCCGTGAACGACCTCAACCAAACAACTTTTCCCTCTTCTCAAAATTAGGGTTTTCAATCCCATTATTGAAAACCCGAAAATTTTCTCACTTTCCTCTCCCCTTAGGGTTCTCGCCCAAATTATTCGCCATTGTAAGAGCCGTACGAGATATATGTATTCAACATCTATGTTTTGATCGTTTTGTATTATTCAGCTCTGATAGGAAACGCTGTGATCACTGCAAAAGGTACCAGCTTTATTGATTTGACCAATTTCGTCTTTGGCTATGATGAATTTTCTGAATTCTCGTAGAAATGGGGTGGATTGGTCGTTGAGGTTACGTTTCTGTAGATCAATTATTTGTTCAGCATAGTTTTTGGGCTCTGGGTTTCCTTTAGGTATGATTAAACAAATCTTCGGCAAGCTTCCGAAGAAGCAATCGTCGAAGTTGTCTCAGAACGATTCGAACAACAACAACAATAATAATAACGACGCCCCATCCCTTGATTTGAATTCGAATCCGAATTCGGTAAATCTGTGTCCTCCGCGGCCTTCTAGCAATGGGACTCAGCCCCCTCCGGCGGCAGGGGGGGCAGTGGGGCCCACATTGTCGAATTACGTGGCTGCTTGCGAGCAATTGCCGAGCTTGCGCGATGTGCCGAGCTCGGAAAGGCAGAGCCTGTTCGTTAGAAAGTTAATTCTGTGCACCGTGGTGTTCGATTTCACCGACTCCACTTTGCATTTGAACGAGAAAGATGCCAAGAGAAAGGTGCTTCTGGAATTGGTGGAGTACTTATCTTCGGTCAATACGAAGTTCAGTGAAGTCGTGATGAACGAAATCACGAAAATGCTCGTGGCCAATCTGTTCAGAGCATTGCCTTCTTCGAATCCTGATAGTAAGCTTGTGGGCGAGGTGTATGATCCCGAGGATGATGAGCCGGCCGTGGAACCTGCTTGGCCGCATCTCCAGATCGTGTACGAGTTCTTCTTGAGATTCATATCTTCTTCAGAGACTGATGCTAAGCTTGCCAAAAGATACATTGATCATTCTTTTGTGCTTAGATTGCTCGATTTATTTGATTCCGAGGATCAGAGGGAGAGGGAGTACCTGAAGACAATTCTACATCGTATATATGGGAAGTTTATGGTGCATAGGCCGTTTATTAGGAAAGCAATCAATAACATATTCTATCATTTCATTTTTGAGGCGGAGAAGCACAATGGGATTGCCGAATTGCTGGAGATTTTGGGAAGTATAATTAATGGTTTTGCTCTACCTTTGAAGGAAGAGCATAAGCTTTTTCTTGTGCGTGCTCTGATTCCCCTTCACAAACCAAAGCAAATGTCTGCATATCATCAGCAGCTATCGTATTGCATAACTCAGTTCGTGGAGAAAGATGTGAAGCTAGCTGATACTGTAATCCGTGGTCTTCTGAAATATTGGCCCGTGACTAATAGTTCGAAGGAGGTTATGTTTATCAGTGAAATGGAGGAGGTTCTCGAGACAACACAAGCTCCGGAGTTTCAACGATGCATGGTCCCTTTGTTCCATCAGATAGGTCGCAGCATCAATAGCTCCCATTTTCAGGTAATGCCTACTTTTTTGTTGTCTCTTGATTTGATTATTTTTTCTAATGTGGAATCGTATATACATAAGAGTAGAATTCTGGGAATATACATATACATATTCAGATTTATTCTGGTAACTTTTTTGTTCTGGGACCAGTATATACATAAGCAGGAAGTCTTGATCATATACACATTGGTAAATAATTTTGAATTCCTTTTGTTTTGCAAGCTTAGAGTGAGGTTAGTTTGAGAACTGATGGTAAGTTGTTTCCTTCAACTACATATTTGTTCTCTTGGAATAAGGATTTAGGCTCAGTAAATATTTACTTTTGATCAATTTTATTATCTTGAATTCAACTTGTTCATATCAATGGCACTCTTCTCATGGAGATATTATCAGGGGATTATCCACAATCATGTGTAACCTACTTTTCCTTAAGATGCTTATCCATGCAAATCCAAGTTATTTATACTGTTCTTCCTACACAACCTCGTATTCAAGTAGAATTAAGTGAAGTTCTTAGGCCCGCTCCTAAAATGTATTTCTTACCATTTAGCAATAATCAAGGGCTAATACTCACCATTCAACCGCCGATAATTTCCTCTGAAGTTTTGTGTCCTGTACTTTTACAATGGCCGACTGGATGCTATGCAATTAGTTCTCCGTTCTTCCTCAGAGCCCTGTGCCTTATAAGAAGAAAATGCAGGCTCAGTGTATCAAGCTTGGTTAATAATGACAGATAGCCTGTTTATATATAGGCTTGATTGCGTATAAACAACAGAGGAAAGTCCAGAGAATTCACGCTCAATGTGCTTATATCCTAATATATTAGATCATGACCAATATCCCTAAGTTAATACGCAAGTCCCACCAAAATCAATCATTTTGGTTATGATTGAATGCGTTTTGTCAGATGTTATAACAAAGAGCGTGTTCCGTCTAATCTTAGCTGTGCTTACAGGTGGCTGAACGTGCTCTCTTCTTGTGGAATAACGACCACATAAGAACTTTGATAATTATGAACCAAAATGTGATACTCCCCATTATACTCCCATATTTAGAGAGGAGCATCCGCAGTCACTGGAACCACGCAGTTCAGAGTCTAACACTGAACGTGCGCAAGGTATTCATGGATGCTGATCAATCATTCTTCGATGAGTGTGTAGCCAAATTCAGAGAAGATGAAGCCAAGGAAAAGGAAATGGTGGAGAGGCGAGTATCAAACTGGAAACGGTTAGAGGACATAGCAGCTGCTAAACCTCGCAGAAATGAGGCTGTGCTCGTTTCTATATTTCCTTCTTCTGTCGCTCTAGCTACCACCACTGATTCGAGAACAGCTATAGGAAGCTGAAAACGAGAGACACAAGAAGAAATAAAGGCATGTCGAGGAGTTTTTTTTTTTTTCCGTGTTTTAAGGTGAAATGTTGGTATGTTTCTTTCAATTCGTTTTGATTTGTTTTGCTTGAGGTTGGAGTGGGTTCAGCTATAAGAGGGGTGTATGATAAGGATATGCTGAAACTAAAGATCCAATTTTTATGTGATTTCTACGCCTCTACCGATGCAAAAAAGTATGTTCATTTTGTAATTTAAGAAGAGATTATTATCACTATTTGTGATGAATGTATCAGATGCAATTTTTTGTATTTCTTCTATCGTTTCTGTTCTTTGCTGATGGTTTCTTGAGTTTTATGTATACATTCTTGATTTTTTGAAGGCCTTGTACAAAATTTGTCACTTTCTCTCGTTTGAATGCGTTAATATGCAGTAACAGTTTAAAACAAATTAAGCTTTATATTGGAACTCGAATAATAGTCAATAAAAACTGGAAAAATTCATGGGTAAATCTACAACAATAATAAGAAATTAATCTAGCTAAAAGTGAGAGTCTCTAATTAATTTCCATCTTTGAGCGATCTTGACTCTCTCTCTCTCCAAGGCTTCCTTCTTCTTCATCAAAACCTCCAACAGTTCATGCAATGCACGACCCAGATCCACGTCAGCATCTTCTAGAAACTTGGCGTGAAAACTTCTGACGCAGGCCAAGTTCAGCGCCGTGAAATGCTCGTCGAGGCGGACGTCCGCCGGAGACACGCGGCCGTCGGAGAGGCGGCCGTCGGAGAGGCGACCGTGGAGCCTCATCGCACTCTTTATGGAAGCTTTCAGATTCGAAATCCTCACCTCGATCGCGCACAGCGAATCCTCCATGCCGTTATCTCTATCGGCGACTCTCTTCGCCGCCTTCTCCTCCCCCGTCATGAGCCGCCGCGCCGTGCGCCGCGGCTGCACCGCGGCGTTTTCCTCGCCATCGCGGCTGCCGGAATCGGAACTCCTCCTCTTCATCCCTCCGTCGCCTCCGCGATCCGTCCTCTTCCTCTTCTTCGATCCCTCTCCCGCCGGCAAGAAACTCATGAATTCTTCGACGAGATCGTCGTTTCCTCCGAACAATCCGACGGCCTCGTCGAGAACGTCGGTGGCGCTGATCTCCGCACGTGCGTATTCATGCATGCTATCCAGAAACTTGCGGTAGGCTCCATCGCCGAGGCGGGCCCTGACCCGGTTCAGGAAATCGACGCTGGAGCTCTTGCGGGGGTCCTCCTCCTCCGCCGCGGCGGAGCGCTGGCTCGGAATGAAAGGCTTGAAACCGTCGAGTAGGTTAGGGTAGTGTTTGTGGAAGAGGGTTTGGACGGTGGAGGTGACGGCCGAAGAATCTATGTTTCTACGGCTATATCGTCTTAGGGTTTCTATGAATTCGTCGTAGGTTTTCCGATCATCGCCGGCGATCATCGTCTTAACTTCGGCAATGTATTGCAGGGCTCGAAAGAATGTTGATTCCATTGCAAAAGTGGAGATTGGTAATTTGAGGTTATGAAATTGTTTTCCAAAGTTTGTAGACACATTTATTAACTACAGTATTTTTTTAGTATTTGAATTCTAAGTCGATTAGGATTTCATGATAACAATTCACATGTATGATTTGGTAATTTTAGGATTTGGTCGAAAGTTAACTTATTTAGTTCGATGCATGGAAGAAATAATTAGTAATTTCAATGCATAATAGAAAAATGGTTTTAAACTTTTAATACGTGGGCAATTTTACTATAGTTGGCTTCGGATAAAATTAGGGGTACGAAGTAATTAAATAGAATCTTAGGTTCCTAGTAGCATGCGGTTAACAAAATCTTTTAAAGTAGTTTTGGAAATATTGAGTTTCAGCCTTTTTTTTAATTTATTTATGATACTTTCGTTTATTAATTGAATATTACAGGCGTAATTTTACCTTCATATGTACTAAAATTGTACCCCCGTATTGTGAGGGAATATCTAATTTATAAATATCTTATAAATTACTATATCACATCAATATGTAACTATTAAAAATATAAATAATAAAATACATAAATTTAAATGTTCAAACATGTTATAATATTAGTATAAAAAATTATATATAAGAACTCTTTAATTGTAATTTATTCATAAGAATCATAGGCCAAATTAAATTAATTAATTAATTAAAATAGTTTTGGAGGGAAAACTTAAAACAAGCTATTTTACTTTAGTATTATACTCCATAATACTCCAAATAAGTTAATATTATTATATTATACAGTAATGTTTTCCTCAAAAAAGAAAATCAAGTAAGATGGAAACAAAATTTAGAATTGAAACAAAGCATTCACATTCCAAGATTTAATTCTTGCTTTTGCAGCATAAGTGATGCACTGCTAAAAAGCTTTTACAAAAAACAGAACAATCAATATCAGAGGCAAACACTCTTGCTCCTGATCAATTCTTCATCTTGAATGGGCACTTCTACAACATTCAAATTACCAATAGGTCCACTGTCCACGAGATTACACAAATATTTCACCATTAAAACTCTACATAAGAAGCACATTTCAACAACATTAACTAAGTGGAGCTTCAAGTCCTCAGATCTCATCATTCTGAGGTCTGAGGCGTATTCTTAGATCGTCTAAACTAGGGCAGCCAAGGATCTGCAATCCGTGCTCGTTTGCTAAATGTAATAGGCATATGAAGCACAAATGTGTAGAGATTTCATCAACAGATGCTGCTGCTTTGCAGTTTTCTGGAAAATTAGCCAAGATTTGCTTGAAGGATATAGTCTCTTCAGGAGCCTCTTCCTGATAATAAACGTTTTCCTTAGAAGTTTGTGTTAATGAAACTGTGGTGGAATAGAGTGTAAACAAACAGGCTTTTGAACGAAAACTAGCTTTTTTACCTCAACTGGGTTTTGATTCAGTAGTTGTATATGGCCCCAGAGTGTTTCCTTTAGTGCATGGACATCAACTTGTTTCGACGTCTTATCATACTGGACCTCGATCTTGCTTACCTGTGGACAATCAAGTAATGAGAGAGAGAGAGAGAGAGAGAGAGAGAGAGAGAGAGAGAGAAGATATGCCATATAATAGGCCAACGAACCTGTCTAGGTTGAGAAACAAGTGTGATGGGGTCCTCAACATCACTATAAGCATGTCCATCATCAAAACCACCACCAAAATCATCTTCATCATTCCAAGATGTTGTTGCTTCGAACCCATCTCTTTGTTGATTTTCACCATCTAACCACAATAATTAGGATCTCACTACCTCAGCATGCGATGAGAGAAATGAACGAGCAGAGAAAGATGTTGTGGCTTTCATGTTCACAAGTGCTTCCTTTTGTGGGAGTTACGTAGTCATTATTTATATATAAAAATATTTTTTGACCTCGCTTGGCTTCACATTATTGCATTTATTAATTCACCCAACTGTATGCTAACTTTCTTAAACTAGCTTGAACAGATAGGCCTGGTATTATTTCAAGTTTTTGAAATAAATGTCCCACCATATGGAATGAGGCCTTCTATTAATTAAGGACATACATAACAGAGAGGGTGAGGATCCAAAGCATAAGAGTAAAACTTACCAGTTTTTTTCCTTCTAGTCTTTCCGAGACACTGCAACAAAAAGTACAACAAATTAATGACTATCTAACCGCTCAACTTTGTAAACCATGTTGAAGTATATCTGATTGGAGGGCAAGAAGCCAAGATACATTAAAGCAATTTAAAGGTAAGCCAGTAATATATTACGATATCTCCCCCACTAGCGAAAAAGATATGCATGCTGTATGAGAGGTTTCAAGTTTACCAAAACATGAGGTAACAAGAAAAGCTTCACAAGATCCTCTGGTTGGTAGTGACAATCTTCAGGAAGTCTGGTGTTGCAAGGAGCTCTACTTGCTGGAAGCAATAAGGATTTAGGATTCTTTGGAGGAGCAAAGATATCCGAAGTATCAGTGTCAATAGTATTTAAAAAATCAAGATCCAAATCAGCTTTCTTGTTTTTTGTTTTCTTGGTCTTTGGTGATCCATTTTCCTCAGCCGGAGCCTCAGGTTCTGCAGAAGAACTCTGCTTAATTTCAATGTAAAACCAAAGGCAGAAAAAACAAAAAGATGAAGAAAATTAGTAAAGGTGCTTGGTGAAGCCTATTATATCTGACCTTTCATTTTCCGGAATTTCCAATGATTGGGACCTGCCCAAGCATTTTGCTTGGTTGAAAATCCCAAACTTAAGAACAGATAGCTATCAACTTCCTCAGATCTATCATCCTCATCAGGGTCATAAACATTAGACTGTTCGTCACCCTGCAAACATTACGCAGAAGTGCGCATATTTTTCATTCTGACAAGTTGTAATACAAAAAGTCAGGTAGGAGGTCTATATCAATGAAAATATCTACCATATAAGGAACATCCTGCTGACTTGGAAACGCCATATCCTGATTATGAGTATCGTCATCTACGACACATTCTTGGTCATCAGGATCAAAGTCCCAAGCTCCATGATCCCCGAATGTGTCAGCAGATACATCATCATCCTTTCAGGACTTCCATTAACTTGCCCAGAAGAAAACGACTCAGATTGTCTTCGATCATCTGAGTCCAACTGATTTACTATTGCCCTAAGGCTGGGAGATATTTCAGAACTGTTAAGCATTCGCGACACCATTTGCTCGATGCACTCTGAGCAAAATTAAAATAACAGAATTAACAAGCATCAAGTCAAAGCCAAAGCCAACGAAAGAAAAAAGGTAAAGTCCGTGCAGAAAAAAGCCAGACTTCAGCATTACCGACCACTAGCAAAAGACAGATCAATTATATCAGCACCCTCATCTTGAGCCGATAGAGATGAACACTTTCCAGGTACTTCCGAAGAATCAAACAGGACCTGGCAGTTACCATAAACTCCTAGATTGTTCAGCAAAAGACCCTTTGCTCCACCTTCATCAAACTGTGCTGATGTCTGATGGTAGAGAGGATCTACCACAAATGCAGCTAAAACAAGAAAATGAAAGTCAAGAATACAGGGAGACTAACAAATGCCAAATACACATTTTGTACCGCTCAGGTAGGATGTTAATATATGTGTGTTAGAGAGAAAGATACGAACAGAAATGATAATTTGTTAGAAACCCCTAGGCTCAACTTACCATCAAATTTCTTTACATTTATGGTGGTAAAAGAGGACTCCAATGTCGACAAAGGTGACAACTGCATAGACAAATACCAAATGTACATGTTACTAAAATTACAACATACTTTAGTCATCTGCTAAATACTCCCTCCGTCCCCTAAATGTTTAAGGTTGGAATGACACGGTTTTAAGAAAAAACTGATAAAGTTGTTGGTAGTGGAGGAAGGGTCCCACTTATGTGAGCGGGAATATTTTCTATTTAAGGTAATAACACATATTTTAGGGACGTCCCAAAATGGAAATTGACATATCTGGGCGATGGAGGGAGTACTTCATTTCTTTTTCTTTTCTTTTTTTATATCCCCAAATTACAGTCCATTTCTTGTCAGTGGTACATTAAAAATTCTTTTTCTTTAATATGCCTCTACTTAATGATCTTTGGAGTTAACAAATTTTCATTTTGGATGAGCAGAATGCATTTCATAACAAGTTTAGAAAGGAAAGAGGACTATCTTTGTAAGAGTATAAAATATAGTGAAGAAACTTCACCTTTTTCCCTTGCTCTTTCTTTTCATCATTTTCCCCTGGTCCAGAACTGACATTGCCATCCTCAACAGCATGATCTGCGAGCATAATTTCAGGAATACAAGAAGTAGAAGGAAAAGCAAAATTGTATTTAACATCCCACATTTTTCACTCCGTTCAATTACAATCATTAAGATATTTCTGGCAGCTTGCACTTAAACAATAAGAGGAGAGCTTACACACAAACAACAAACCAACCCTAAAGGTATGCGAAAACTGACCTTGTTCATCTTCTTGCCCAACCCGATTGATTCCTCCAAGAACTTTATATGCCTCAGAATGCACGGAATCCACTCTCATAGAGTATATCTTAACCCCAGCTTCAAGGGTACAACTTGCCTACAGTAAGGTAATTACATGTACATTTTCAGTTACTAGACAATGCAATAATATTAAAAAGAACTGCCAAAGGCAAAGCATTCACGCATTCGGGAAAACATCCAACTATAGATGCACAGTCTATCATCCAGATAAAAGCCTGGCTACTCTTACTATTGTAACTCTTATTCTTATTTTCAAAGTTCATAAGCTGATGCTCTGAACCAGAACACCTGGTTAAACAACATTTCAGCACTCAAGGTTCAAAAACATATCATTTTCTGCCAGTTACTGAATGTTTTGTAATGAGTTGCCCCAAATGCAATGCATGTTCAAATTTATGCCCATATATACAGCTTATAAAGCCATTGCAATTGCAATGTGAGACAAATACAACCTTCTAACTCATCAAACAACAGAACTAGATTCCTTTGCACTTGAACCGTCAGAATATGTATGAAAGATAAAGATTATCTTTTCACTGCTAACATGAAAGAAAAAGAAAAGGAGGGGGGGGGGGGGGTACCTTTTGGAAATTAGTTTCGGTGTCATCTTCTTCTTCGACCTTAATAATCTCGCAGAGATGATCAATCAAATTCAGCTCCCACGTATTTTTCTGGTTAATTTTCTGCACGTCGATATAATTTATTAGTATTACTAGATAACTTCCCAAAAAAAAGATATGAAGGATAAAATTCGTAGTCAAAAAATACTATGACCGGACATTTTCGCTGGCGAGTTTGATGCAGTTGTGGAACAAGTCGAGGATCTGCTCTTTCCCGAGACATGAGTCGGTTTCAGGCGAGACGGAGGTAGAAACGACGGCGGGCCTCCGGCGTATGGCAGCGGCGCGTGCTGCGCGTGCCTGAGCCCGTTCAAGTTTGTCGTCGTTGGAGCCGATTGCGAACGGGCTCTTCAACGGGGAAAATGGAGCTCTTTGCTTCGAAGTTGGGCTCAAGCTCTCCGCCATTTTAGGTTGCAGCAGGAGCCTACAATTTCCAGATTTTAGAGAGAGAAAGAGAATTCGAATGTGGCTTCCGAAACTGTGACTTTTCCCTCCTCCCAAGTTTCAAATTTGGGGATTGGGTACAAATTTCTAGGGTATTTTCGTACTTTACTTTATCAAAACATAATTAAAATACTACTCCGATTACTTAAATAATAATCCGATTTAACAATATATATTCCACGAAAGGAAGAGCAACACAGAGATAAATTTATGAGCCAGAAAATACAAATCAATTACTACTATGTAATTACAACTCAAATCTAATATTTTCCACCGACAAATCACACATTACATACTAAAATCAAAGTATATTACACATGAAAATAATGATTTTTCTTTGGTGTATATATCCTTAACAAAATTCAGCTGTGATAAAAAAAAAAAAAGAAAAAGAAAAAAGAGATCAAACAATCCGAACTTAGGGCTCTTCCGTTGCCAGCTCAGCTGCAATCTTGCCTGCATCAGTAGTTGTACTCTCCTGATTCTGTTGCTTGAGCTCCCCCTCCCCATCCCCAGGTACAACATAGTTCTGCACCTTGTACCTATGCCTCATCGCAAACACAATAAACACCCCAAAATTCAACACCCCCAAAACCGCAAGCATCCAATAGAAGTTCTCCAACTTCCCCGTGTTGAGGTCACTCCTCAGCCAACTCTTGTTCGTCACGCTGTCCACCAGCGTGACGAGCAAGCTGCTAACGAAGAAGCCCATGGACAGGGTGCTGAGGAAGAGCCCCGTGCTCATGGACTTCATTCTCTCGGGGGCCTCTCGAATGAAGAATTCGAGCTGGCCCACGTAGGCAAAGGCCTCCCCTGCCCCCACTAGGAAGAATTGGGGCACGAGCCAGAACGCGCTGACCCTGACGTTGTCGTTGACGAAGGCATCCCTCCGCATCTTCTCCACGAGGGCCGAGGCCCCCATGGCGAAGATGGAGAAAACAAGGCCTATCCCAACCCTCTGCAGGGAGGATATGCCTTGTTTCGAGTGGGTGAAGCGCCGGGCTATCCGGACGAGGACCCTCTCGTTGAGGGACGTGAAGAGGAGGATGGAGATGAAGAGGAAGAAGGAGAAACTGCCTGCCGGAACCTCAAAGTTGCCGACGTTCCGGTTCATGAACGTGGCTTGCTCGATGGTGAAGGTGGTCATTTGGGAGTAGACTGTCCAGAAGAGTATGCAGGTAGACCAAATTGGTAGAAGCATTGTCACCATCTTCACTTCCTCGACCTGAGTAACGGTTGCCGGTTTCCCCGTGGCGACGCCTTTGGCCCCGTCTACCTTTGCGTCGTCCTCCACCACTGCTGCCTTGTCCAAACACCTAAAATACCGAAAATTTGAGTTCATAGGCAATACTTTATTCCAATTTATTTGACTTCAAATGTCAAAATTCTAAAGTCTACACACAAAAGTAGACCTGCTCTGATAATGTTCATGTTATTCTAAACAGGAACTTCATTGAAGTATCCGACATCCCACATAAAACAAAACAAAAACGAAATATATACTTCAATTCAATAACGTCCTAGTTTAGTAAAACGTAGCCAAATCAACAAGAAAACCAAGATTCCAAATTTATTACCTAAGTTTATTAGAATGAGGGACCGTTGCAATGTAGTACTCATTCAACATGTCTGGTTGAGGAGGATATGGCAGTCGTCTTCTCTTCCACGCGGAGGAGACGACGCGCCATATCACAGTGAGGGGGCTCCCCTGAGGCCGTCTATAACGGTATAACGCCGTTCCAAGCAGCAAGACGGCAACCCCGATAATCATCGTGCCTGCCGAAATCCCATAGCCCCATCCCCTCCCCACATTATCTTGAATGTAGACCAAGACTGTGACTGCAAACAAGGATCCGAGGCTAATGCAGAAATAGAATCTATTGAAGAAGTATATCATGGCCTTCTCCTCCTTCGGATCAGACGAGTCGAACTGGTCTGATCCGAAGCCGGAGACGTTAGACTTGATGCCTCCTCCCCCTACCGCTATCGTGTAGAGGGCCGTGTAGAGCATGGCCAGTTGTCGCCCGTTGGCCTCCACGCACGGCTGCTCTCTCGGATTCGGGCAGGAAGGAGGCCTCATGCTAGGGATGGTGGTGGCCAGTGTCAATAGTGTAACTCCCTAATCACAGCATTGGAATAGAATGTTATACATTAATTAAATTATACTCCTATTTAGTATAGTATATCAAATTAAATTGTGACAAAGTAGTTTGAGGCGTTGGTTTTCCTACTAGAGCTGTGACGGATGCTGCAATAGCGACGGTCAGATAACGGCCGAGCTTGGCGTCTGCGACGAAACCGCCGAGGAGGCCTAATAGATTGAGAGTCCCCATGAAATTGGTGACGATGTTGGCGGATTTTGCCGACGGAAGATGCAATTCTCCGACGAGATACGTCACCATATTCATCGATATGCCCATCACGCAAATCCTCTCAGAGAGCTCCGTTCCTGCATTCGGAACGGAACTCATAAGTGGGGCCGGATTGACATAATTAATATGAAGCCTACGGCTAACTAAATCAATCCTTATTAAATACACATTGGCTCACATGGTTCATGTCATACTTTTTTTGAGCATGATATGATATTCCAAACTTATCAGTTAGTTTTAAATAAGGTGAATAATTTATAGAAACATGATTGAAAATCGTGGCTTCTGTCACATAGCATGGGAAATATTGCAATTCGCAAGCTAGTGTAGGTGCATGGTGGTCTAGGATTACCTAAGATGAGCCCCGCCGCCAGCCAGCCGCCGGTTTTCGATTTGTCGACCGGTTTTCCTCGAAAATCCACCATAACTCCGTCATCTTTTCCGCCGTGACTATCAGCCAAAACCTGCGTAGTTTGAAACAATACATATATATCAGCTCTAGTTCCATGTCAACACACACACACACACACAGTGTTATGCATTTGGTTTCATGTACAGTAGTATTACCATTGCAGGGGGAAAGAGAGGGAGAGAGAGAAAGAGAGAGTTGGTGTGTTTTGATTAGCTGAGAAAGAATCCTATAAATTTGGAATAATATCCTAATATTGAATGATTGAGAAGAGTATGTGTATGTAGCAAATTAAAGGATGGCTGCTCAAAACTAGCTATGGCTGCCCTCCACTAGTTTTAAATTATTAGGCAGCATGGAAACTGTTTCGTATATTTGGGATACATTTGGAATTAATTTGGTGGCATTCTTGTGTGGTTGAAATCTCATACAACTAATCCAAAATTGACATTTCAGAAATGCTACTTATCCCCACATTCATATTTTTTTCTTCTTCTCCTTTTATTTTATTTTTAGTATTATTATATTGTTGCGTGTCATGAAGAAATCTGCGACCAGCGGCAGACCTACGTGGGGGAGAGTGCAGGCTGAAGCCCTTATGGTGATCGACGAAATCTCTATGTATTATGTGTATATTTCGTCGGAATTTTTTTTTATGTTCATACCATACTGAAGTTTTTGTTTTATAAATAAATTAGCCCTCTCGGTAATATAATCCTGAGTCAGCCCCTGTCTGCGACCGCTATCTTCAATGAACTTTGCGATGAGAATGTCGGCCGGACCGCGTACATTCAGCATCTCATGGGAACGATTCCTCTTCGCTTTCACATTTTTATCATTTTCATCGAGTATAGTATAAAAGTATATGATTCTTGTTCTTTCATAAAAAAAAGAATAAGGACATATATGTATGAGTTCTCTATTTATAATGGTTGGGCATCAAATCTTCAATCACTTCTTTCTTACAAATATATGAGACCAAAAATTACTTTTTCGTTACAAAATTCAAATCAACTGTTCAAATAATTATAAGTGCGTGGCCAATTTAAATTTAAAAGTACTAGCAGTGAATACGTGCGTTGCACGTATAATCTCTTATTTATCTAATTTTTTCATAAAAAAAAATAGTAACAGAGTATTTTAAATGCAAACTAGCATTTTTTTATATTAATCTTGAATTTCAACAAAATATTGTAATATATAGGTGGACTTACAATCAAGCTATAATTGGGTCAGTTAAGTGTCGTCTAACGCTTAGGCCAATTTTTAGAATTCTATTTACGATTTCTCTTTCATGCATCTAACTTGACAAAATTTCATTTAAAAAGTGACTCTTTTTTTCTAAATTTATTATAAAATATTTCATTTTTAAACATTTGTTCTGCCGTATGAGATCATTTTTATAAGAAGAATGGTGTAATTAAACATATTACTACCTCAATTCCACTTATTAGTCCACATTTCCATGTTGGTTTGTCCCACTTATTAGTCCACTTTCCTAAAATGGCAAAAAATTTGTGTCTACAATTAACTCTCTCTTCTTAAAATTGATTACAACCACATATCCGACATTACATTGGCTATTGTTCCAAAAGCAAAGTGGACTAATAGGTGGGATGGAAGTAATATTACATATATTACTCATATTTTTAATATATTTAATAAATTTCCGTATCCTATCATTACTTATGTATTATAAGCTATTTTAAATATATCTAATAAATTCCCTTATCCAATCATTACTTATATATTATAAGCTATTTTTAATATATTTAATAAATTCCCTTATCCAATCATTACTTATGTATTATAAGCTATATTATAAATAAATATATTAATGCATTCATGTTATATTAAAATCTCAAATGATATATCGATAATGTTATATTATCAAAGGAAACATATAAAGTCCATTTAGTTTTTAAAAATGAGGAAGAATTTTACAATGATTATGTCAAGCTCAGTGAATTCGAATTATCACGACTCAACTTAAAAATCAATTGGATAATCGTATATAAGGAGTATAAATTTGATAAAATCCATTTATTATTGAAAATTGAGAACTTTTAAATAAAAAGAAAATCATGTATAGAGTATTTTTTATTATAATTAATTACATCTATTTATATCTCAATCTTTCCAGATCCTGAATAGGATCATTTGTGCCAATTTTAGTGTCTCAATCATTCCAAAATATTATTCCTCCGTCTTCCATTGAAAAGTTTATAATTTTCTAGCAGATCCCATCTAGATAGAAAAGAAAAATAATGAGTTAATTGCATGTAAAAAACATGGAAGGATTATAATATCACTATTACTGCATTCGAATATTTTGCTAGCTAGGATTCTCATTTTATATATGAAACAACAAAGATATTTCAGATTCTAATAACTTTTATGTTGAAAGGAAAAAATATCTAAATCTTAATGATGCAAAAACTGACACTCTCTCAATATACATGTTTTCTATTTGAATCTCAATCATTGTTGGATAATAAATTTTAAAAATGTCAAATTATAGAATTGCTCTTTACAAGTTGCTATATATTGTTTATTTCATAACAAGTCTTATATTAAATTTAAAAATTATAAAAAAATGTACAATTTATTTTGTATTGCATTTTATATATGAAGTACGTCTAATCTTAATGATTTATTATTAATTTATTATAATCAAAATTGGAATGTTAATTTATTGATAAGCTTATGGATTAATTTTCTTTTTTACTTTTTCTTGTTGTTGTAGATTAGGTGTAGGATATTATTATATTGTATGCATATCCACTTGTATGCAATTTATATTTATTCTAATTATTTATTCTAATGGTAATTTTAATATTCTAATAATGATTAATTGTATTATAGTATTAAGGGTATTATAGGAAAATCAAATTTTATAAACAAGACACTTTTTATAATATATATACACTCTCTCAATATACATGTTTTCTATTTGGATCCTCAATCATTGTTGGACAATAAATTTTAAAAATGTCAAATTATAGAATTGCTCTTTACAAGTTGCTATATATTGTTTATTTCATAACAAGTCTTATATTAAATTTAAAAATTATAAAAAAAATGTACAATTTATTTTGTATTGCATTTTGTATATGAAGTACGTCTAATCTTAATGATTTATTATTAATTTATTACAATCAAAATTGGAATGTTAATTTATTGATAAGCTTATGGATTAATTTTCTTTTTTACTTTTTCTTGTTGTAGTAGATTAGGTGTAGGATATTATTATATTGTATGCATATCCACTTGTATGCAATTTATATTTATTCTAATTATTTATTCTAATGGTAATTTTAATATTCTAATAATGATTAATTGTATTATAGTATTAAGGGTATTATAGGAAAATTAAATTTTATAAACAAGACACTTTTTATAATATATATTGTTGGTTCCAGAAAGAGTAATTTGGTGTATGGGGGGGGGGGGAATACACCAATTGCCAACAATTTTGACTTTTCAAAATAAATCTATGACCATATTGACTCATCGGGTCAACTAGTGTCAGATGAGGACGATCTGTTGAGTGAAGGCAGGTTCACTCTTAAGCTACATATCGTATGTGCAGTGTGGAAGTTGGTGAGTGAGTTTGGCTACTCTTAGAAAATCTTTTCTTTAATGCAATTTTACAGATACTATGATGAGGTCGTATGCAAGTCAATAAATAAAGTAAGGTCGACTGTAAATAGAGTAGAGAGAGAGAGTGAGACAGTCTATTTTATCGTGGTTCGGAAAAACCCCATACGTCCATGTCAGCTACCGTCGTAGCTGAATACCTTACTTCCTCGCTTGTTTATATTGACAGAGGATCAGTTTCAATCTTCGTCTAACTTGACAAAAACTAAACACGAGTTAATGGGCCGTGACCCTTACAACCTACTCTAAAGTAGAGATAACAAACTTGTTACAAACTTGACTTCTAAACTACTAAGTTAATCCAAACCTAACAAATGAGAGATCTACCAAACTTTCTAACACTTTCAGAATTTACAGACTTTTGAGTGAAGAAATACAATGTGTTCTTAAGCAGCAGTATTCGCTTAAAAACAGAGGTTTCCAGAATTAGAAATCTAATGATCCTAACACTTGGGAAATCGTCTTGTTTCGAGTGCTAAGTTGAGCTTTGAGCTTCAGAGATTTCTGCAGAGTTTTGGCTTTGATATTTAATTTCCCGTGCTTGATTCTGGAATGGCTTGAAGTATTTATAGGCGGATTTGAAATCTAGCCGTTGGAAGAGTTAGAGGTGGCAGAGAGGCCGTACTGCTGACTCACTTCTAGCCGTTGGGAGATTTCGTCCTAGTTGGCAATAGGTGCCAGAGGACAGGTCGTCCGGATTCATGTAGGTGAATCTGCTTGACCTTCGGTCTGTAGAGCTCCAGCGATCTTAAGATCTTCAAGGCAGTGCAGCTGGACTTCTACAACAGGTTGACTAATGGAACAACATGTTAGGTTGATCTCTATAGGACAGATCGTCTAACACGATCTTACCTTTACAAGGGTGATCAACCTGTTACAAACAGATAAAATAGCTTACCTGAATGAGACAAGGCAAGTTGTTCCAACTAACCTAAAACTCTAAAGAGACTAAAATAAAACTAAGTATGATTTCGATAAACATCATCAAAATCAAACTGCAAAAGGTTCCCTACACACACACACACACACACACCACACACACACACACACATATATATATATATATATATATATATATATATATATATGAAAACTAATTATTACGTAAAAACTGTAACCCATGCATTTTATGCATAAAATGATGCATTTTTGTGTATAAAATGTTGCATTTTATGCACAAAAGTGTTACAGTTTATGCATAAAATGTTGCATTCTCATGATGATGCGTTATATGTATAAAAATAATATAAAATAATATATTTTATTATGCAACATTTTATGCATAAACTGTAACACTTTTGTGCATAAAATGTAACATTTTATGATGAGTTGCAGTTTTCACGTAATAATTAGTTTTCATATGATATGTTACCTATATATATATATATATATAGAAGGATTCGCATGTAAATAAATCCTGGCGTGAGAAAATGAGAATAATGCTTAAAGGTAACAAAATCACAGAAATGATCTCCTACCCATCGTGGGCACACTTAATGTGCCCACGGCTGACGTGACAATGCCATGTCAATAATTTTTTCTTTGGGGGTTCGCTGTTTTTTAGTAGGGTTTAGTTTTTTATGGTAAAATTTATTTATATAAGTTATATTAATTATTATTTTTCTTAAATATAATGTTGTCACCTCATGCCGTGAGCATATTAAGTATGTCAACGGTAAGTAGGGGAGCATTACTCAACAAAATCATGCTTAAATCTGTATAGAATTATGCTTAATACATAATTGTGCTTTTTAATATACTCCCTCCATTTCGCTTAACTTGGCTCAAAACTTTTTGACTTGTGCTGGCACGGTTTTCCACGTTTCTTGATGATGGGTTTTAAAATGGATTTTTGAAGAATTATTTTTTTTACGGGATACTACGACAGTCATAGTATCCCGTAAAAAAAAATAATTCTTCAAAAATCCATTTTAAAACCCATCATCAAGAAGCGTGGAAAACCGTGCCAGAAAAACCACTATTCAAATGAGCCAAGTTAAGCGAAATGGAGGGAGTATAAATTTATGCTTAAATATAATTATACTTATTGTACCTGGTAATCATGCTTAAATCAATATCAACCATAGATCTAACTAAGATCAATGGTCCAGATCTATTCCTATTTCTCACCGTAGAACTTATTTACACATGATCCATCCTATATATATATATATATATATAGATAACTAAGCGACAAAATTAAAACTGTTGGTTTTAGCATTATCTAACTTCAAAGTGACGTGCGAAAATGAAAAGGAGAATTAAAGAAAGAAAGAGGGAAGAGGTTAGAAGCTAAAACACATATATAGAAGTGGGATTGTGACTTCGTAACATCATGTTCTTACCAAAATAAGGATGAATTAGTAGAATAATAGCTTCTTTTTTTTCTTTTTCTTTTTTTAAGGTGATTGATAATTAGTTTAACCTTACCTTGTACGATTTTTAGTTATAAGGTCGCTATATTTGCTTATTAATTTGAGAAAGTAATTACGATGTGATCTTTATTTCGTTATATGTTGTTTAGTGTGTTTTAAATGTTGTTTTAGCTAATTTAGATGTTTTTCATAGGATTTGCAAATCTTGAAGGTTTCAACTTTTGAATTGTCGGCCATCTATTTCGTTTTTTAGGAGTAAATATTACTTCAGCTAAAGAGGTTTCCTCTCTACTACCCATCATAAGCATACTTAACCTATCTCCAACTATAAATTCTTAAAATATACTATTCCCTCCAACTCACGATTACTGACCCATTTCTATTCGGCAAGTATTTTCATAATTTTTGTTGATGGGTTTTAAAAAAAAAATTTAAGTATTTTTTTTTCTTTTATAGGATAGTTAAGTACTAGTAGTATCTCGTAAAAGAAAAAATATCAAAAAATTATTTTAAAATCCATGAACAAAAATCATGAAAATACATGCTAAAAAAAAAGGGATCAGTAATCCTGAGCCGGAGGGAGTACTATACTTCAAACTGCAGCATTACATATTTTATTTTAAAATTTCATTCCAACCACGTACTCTATATACATATTATATCTGTAGTTTTTTTTATATATATTTATTTTACATAATTAATATTTATTAATGTATCACAAATATTAAATAATTAATAAAATTGTATCTTAAATAATATGAATTTAATATATTTTGGATTGTTAATTTTTATTGATATAAATTAAATATGTAAAATTAAATTAAAATTACAAAATTTAATAATAAATAAAATATATGATACAATAAATTATCAATCAAATTATATTAATGAAATTTAGTTAAATTGTTATTTTTATAGTTTAATATTAGAGATAATATACATTTTTATCCAATTTGACTTTGTAAAATCAATTTTAGCTTTAGAATATAATTTACACAAAAAATACCCAATTTTTGCTTTGGAGGACAAAAATGTCCTTCCCTCTCCCCTAGTAAAGTAGCAGCCCAGCCGGACCAGCCCAGCCCAGCCTGACCAGGCCCGGCCCAACCCACCTAGTGATCACCTACTAAATAGACTCCCACAAGTGTATGGGTTCGATTGTAGTACAATGGAAATTAAGGTCGATCCTCGGAGACTAGATCGATAGAAGTGCAAGTACCATTACTAAATTGCTTGGGTTTATCTAAGCTAACGAATATTTTTGGTTTAGTTTTAGAATTAACTACTTAAAGCAAAAGAGACTAAGTAAATGAAAACAAGCAAGTAAACAAAGTGATTAGAAATCAAAGGAGGAAAGCTATCCTAGAGACTTGACATCAATGATTTTGCAAGTGAATTGGTCATAACCACACTAATCCTATGATTGGAAATTACTTAATAAGGCGATCACGAATTAGATTTGGCCCCCTCCCGGACGACCAATTCCGTAGATTACTAGCTAGAAACGTTGTCCCCAACCGAATGCTAGCATATAACTCCAAAAAGTACTTAGGATCAATTGCCCTCACTCAACTCTCAACCTCCCGGTTTATTGAATTAAAGTGCCTATTAATCACAATTCTATATTGAATCTCATCTCCCGAATTTTGATCCAATATCAATCAATCATGTTTAAAAGGTAGCTAATCAATTAAACAAGCATTTAAAGCATGATTAATAAGAATAAGCAAAAACCCAATCATATAATAGCATGATCAATCACAATCCATTACAAAATCACTTAGCCAAATCTCTAGAATAAAGAAAATTAGCCACACATGTTCATTGCTAACATAATCTCCAAATACAAAGAAATCATAGAATAAAAACTAGAGAAAAGAGGAATTGAGGAATCAAATCCTATTTCCAAGCCTTGATTCTTGATCCTTGATGCTTCCTCTCCAAGAATTCCAAGTGTGGATGAATCCCCTTCTCAAAAATGGATGAAAGATGGTGGAATGTGATGGAAAGAAAGTGGGTAGAGATTTAGTGTGTGTTCTAGGTGTAGTGTGTGTGAAGGGAGGTTCTTACCCTAGAGATTTGTGCCACACTAGCTATTTATATGTTCTACAAGAATGGGGTAAATATTGTAATTTAGGAAAGAAGAGAATGGGGGTGAAATAGCAATAAACCGGAAGAAATGGGGTGAAAACGCGAAAACGGGGAAGCAGGAGGAGGGCGGCGCGACCGTGCGCTGGGTCGCGCGCGCCAGCAGAAACTTCCTTCTTGTGCGCGCGACCCAGCCCCCTCTCTGAAGCGGGTGCGCGCTGGGTCGCGCGCCTGGTCCCGACTCCGATTCTTCGACCCGTGCGACCTCGTTCCGCCTCGAACCTTGATATTCCTTCCTTTTGCCAAAATCATGCTCCTTTTCCTACAAAAAAAATGCAAGAAAAACTAGAGAAGCAATAAAATCGACAAAGAAAGAAAATCACATGAAACAAGGTATACACATTCGATAAATTCACCTAAAACCCATAATTTCTATCCTATTTTGATGAGTAAAAACCATGTTTGTCAACCCCCCAAACTTAAACTGTTGATTGTCCCCAAACAACAAAGAGAGAAGAAAGAGAAGATTACAAAACATGGATTTTATGAGTCAAGGATGTACTTAGGCCTCAGAAATTTTAAAAGAAGAATGGGAACACATGTTTTAGCATACACTCAATGCTTCACAAAGAATGACAAGTCTCAACATTTGAACCTTCTTGAAAACTTGAATCCTCCCAAATGGATTTTTATCAAATGTGCACTCCACTCTTTAAGTGTATATTCAAGGGAGGTATTTCACTCAAATTTGAAACAATACAAGAATCCTACCATAAGTTTGCCATTATTCTAACCTCTCTTTCATTCAATGTGTTCTAAGAGAAGATCAAAAAGGACTTTATATTTGGTTGTAATGAGGGCTCTTTGGTTAGGTAGGAGGTTTTTGGCTACGTGACTAAAATGTTATGAGAATGAACAAAACCAATGAACCATCACCCAACAACTCTTCAAACCCACCAACTTATTCCACACTTTGTGTGAAACAAATTTGGTTTTCTCTTAATTCCCCTTTTCAACAACCAAAACAAAAATCTTCACATCCCTTACTATGAACTCTTTTCCAAGATGTTATGCTAACCATACCTTTTTATGCTCTTTTTTTTTTTTTAATAAGCAAACTAGAGCTTATAAAGGTACTAGCATATTTTCCGACATTCACAAATATAGAGCAAGGGGATTTTTTCATTCTTATTATCGACTTCACTCATTTTTCATCAAAGATCTTCACTAAACCCAAGTTCTACCCCTTTTTATGCTTGTCTAATCAAAGAAAGGCTAAGGCTCAAAAGGGTTGACTAGGATTATTATGAAAATTTGGTCAATTTCTTTTTGGGTAAAATGGCTAACAAGGATGGCCTTAAATCATTTCTAAACTCAAAACACATCTACTCACATTTCGAGGTAGAATGATGGCAAGTTCTAGAGGGCATCAAGCATGTTCAAATTATCACATATCAAGAAAAATTAGGCTCAACTCCTCACAAGGCATAAATTTTGATTCAAGATTTCAAAAGGTGCCAAAATGCATCAACTTTTCATTTTTGATCAACTTATCATGTACGCATAGATCAAATGCTCCCATCCCAAATGAACAAAATAATTTTCTATGTCATCAATTTTCTATGTCATCATCGGCCACATCAAACTCATGCACACATGCTTATAAAATTCTCAATGCTCACTCTTGTTCCTTAAGCACCATCAAAAATTCAAGTTTGAAATGCCGACAAAACACAATTTTATCATCACTCCATACAATTCACACCAATTAAAAATAAATTAAGCATAAGGAAAAACAATTAAAAGATAGTAAGATAAGGAAAATT
The DNA here is from genome assembly GCA_001642375.2 of Mentha longifolia. Lineage (NCBI taxonomy): Eukaryota > Viridiplantae > Streptophyta > Magnoliopsida > Lamiales > Lamiaceae > Mentha > Mentha longifolia. Next base: position 1,326,030 of record CM038119.1, on the reverse strand, counting down.
CAAGTTTGGAATGCCGACAAAACACAATTTTATCATCACTCCATACAATTCACACCAATTAAAAATAAATTAAGCATAAATTAAGCATAAGGAAAAACAATTAAAAGATAGTAAGATAAGTAAACCGCATTCCGCCAATCCCCCCAAACTTATTTATACACAAAGTGTGAAATAAGTTTGAAGAAGAAAGGATGGGTTACTTATCGAAGCTCACAAAATCATGGAGGTGGGGGATGTCGAGGCCACATGTAGTTATGGAATTTGTTCATCATCTCCATCATCCGAGCTTGATTATCCATCATCCTCGTTTGATCCTCTCGGATTGTGTGGAGTTCATGAGCATAGATGGTGTGCCTCTCCGTATCCCTCTCTTCCATCGCTTGCATCCTAGCTTCCATTGCCTCCTCGAAGCTTTGTGCTCTAGGCCTTTCACTCGACATTCCTTCTCTTGCTCTCCGATGCACTCCACTCGAACTCTCTCCATGTGAACCTTGGGCGTCACCTCTTTGCCAAGCAAGGTGAGCCGGTGAATCCATCCTCCAATTGGCTCGTGATGAAGTGTCATGAACGGTGGTGAGTGCCGGATTAGGTAGTGGAAAGAGTTGACGATCCTTGAATATCAAATGGATATCTCCTAAGCCTTCAATCATCCGCATGTTGGAAAGGGTGTTAAGGCCGATTTCCTTTGACCCAACGACCGCCGTGTAGGAATGATGGACATTGAAGTGCTCGGCAATTGGAGTGATGAATCCACCAATGTGAATAGCATTCGTCTTGGTGGTGGTTAAAGATTGGAAATGTTCCCTCAAAGTGTGGCCCACATCAAGATTTGTGCTAGTGATCAAGCAATGGAAGGCAAAAAGTTCTTTAACCGTGACCCCCGAGTTGTTCTCTCTTCCGAATATGTGGTGAGCCATCACCCTTTGGATATATCGGAACACGGGATTTCGGATTGAAGTCGCTTTGGAGGCATTGGAAACATAACGCTCATTGTTGATGACAAGTTGCGACCATAGGTGCATGTGGTCGAAGTTTTGTGGAGGAGTGACAAGCCTACCCAAGGGAACTTGAAGAATGACATTGAAGTCTTCTATGGTGAGTTGTCTTGGCTCATTTCCGAGTTGGAAGAACATCATGTTCGATCGCTTGTCGAAGGCGAAGGTGCTTAGGAATTCGAGCACCAATATCTTGTAAGTTGCCCACTTCGCCCTCATGATGTGTGTCCATCCAACTCTTGCAAATAGATCCCACACATCATCATAAATGCCCATTCTTTGTAGGCAATGATCATCTGGATACTTAGTTGGCTTCATTGGTATCTCATAAAGCTCGTTCCATCTCCTTTGAGCCTCGGAATCCGGAAGATGAATGCCATAATGACCGGGCTCATTTTCAGCATAAGCCCTCTCAATGGATTGGGAAGTGCTTGGGCGACTTCTCTTTCCTCCAGCCATTATACCTAAAACACAAAGAACAACGGAATTTAGATCATGATGAACAAACTCCAACCTTTCAATTTCCCACTCAACAATCCCCCAAACTTGGTGACCACCATATTTCAATAAAGGATTGCTTAATTCTAAGCAAAAGAAGCATAGAAAGAATCCTCATTCTCGACCCTTCTTCACATAAGAACATGTATTCAATTCAAACCCAAAACAACAAACATTCATTCATGATTTATGAAGAACTTATCAATAGAAACATCATAAGATCGAGAACTTCAAGCACAAAATCATGAATAACCTCATAGCAAATCGCTTATATAACTCATAAATATGAATCAAGCACCAATTCAAGCAATTAAACAAATATAGGAAAAATCCCCCAAAATGAAGAACACCAAAAGGTCTACATTGGGATTCTTCCTAATTTCACTACTTGGAATCATACCCATTCAAAATCAAGCATGGAATTAAGTTTCTAAACATGTAAGAACACCATCCCAAGCATCAAATTGAATATTCATCACATTTGAAAATTTCACCATTGAAGAACCCTAGCTTCTACTACAATGAAATTTCCAAATTTCCTCAAGTTTCAACCATGCCCAACAAGATTAACACATGAATTCAAGCTCCTAGACATGTAGAAACAACAACCCAAGCATCAATCCATCCATTAAAACACATAACAATTTTCGAGTTTGGAAGAGCCCCAAATTCAAAAATGTTCAAATCTTGAATTTTTGGAAGAATTAATCCATAGAACCTTGTTAAATCCACCCAAGAACAAGAATATAACAAGAATTAAAGTAAAGAACGACATACCTTGGTGGATTTGAGGTAGGGTTCGAGTGTAGTGAAGAGGGAAGAGAGAAAATGGTGGAGAGTGCGTAAAAAAATGGACGAGAAGAAAGAAAAGCCCGTCTATTAAGTGGCTCGCGCGCGCCCGCTTCAGGGGGAGGGTCAGGTCGCGCGCGATAGAAGGAAAATCCTTCTTTATCGCGCGACCACCCCGCGCGCCCGCTTCAGCAGCTAGGCCGGGTCGCGCGCAAGCCATTTCCGATATATTTTTTTTTATTATTTTTATTTTTATTTTATTTTTAATACTATTTATATGTATTATTTAATTTTCAAATTTATAATGTATATATATGGAATATATATACACATAATAACTTGAAAATTAAATAACAAAACCTAATTAAACTAATTAAGACAAAATTTCTATTACTAAAAATAAAAGATAATTATTTTAATATGCAAAAATTAAAAGATACCTTGTTGGGGTGCCTCCCAACGAGCGCTTTGTTTTATGTCGTTAGCTCGACTTTCCTTTGGCGAGGTGGATCAAGAATCGATGAGGAAAATGGTTGAGGCTTCCTCCTTTTGCTCATTTCGATAATAAGCTTTCACTCTTTGACCATTAACAAGGAAAACTCTTCCATCACTTGCCTTCAACTCGATAGCTCCACTTTTGAAAACTCTAGAGATAATGAAAGGACCCGACCATCTCGACTTTAATTTGCCCGGAAAAAGAGAGAGACGAGAATTGTAGAGAAGTACCTCATCCCCCGGAGCAAACTCTCTCTTTTTGATCAACTTGTCATGGAACCTCTTTACTCTTTCCTTGTAGATGCTAGAATTCTCAAATGCCTCACAATGAAATTCATCAAGCTAATTGAGTTGAAGCATTCTAGCTTGTCCGGCTTTGGAGAAATCAAAATTTAACTTCTTAATTGCCCAATATGCCTTATGTTCAAGCTCAACCGGCAAATGACATGATTTTCCAAAAACAAGTTGATAGGGCGACATACCTAAAGGAGTCTTGTATGTCGTCCTATAAGCCCAAAGAGCGTCATCGAGCAAGTTAGACCAATCCTTCCTTGTTCCATTGACTGTTTTCTCCAAAATCCTCTTGATTTCTCGATTTGCTAACTCCGTTTGACCATTAGCTTGAGGATGATAAGCGGTGGTGACCTTGTGCTTGATCCCAAACTTGGTTAGAAGATTAGCCACCCACTTATTGCAAAAATGACTCCCCCCATCACTAATAATGGCCCTTGGAGCTCCAAACCTTGACAAAATATTCCTTTGAACAAATTTCAAAACAATCTTGGCATCATTAGTTTGGGTAGGAATGGCCTCCACCCATCTTGAGACATAATCAATGGCATTGATAACCAATTGAAGTAGGGAATGGGCCCATAAAATCAATGCCCCATACATCAAAAAGCTCTACCTCAACGATATTTGTCAATGACATCTCATGCTTCTTGGAAATGTTCCCCGTCCTTTGGCACCTATCACATCGAGACACGAACTCATAACAATCTTTGTAGAGCGAGGGCCAATAGAAACCACTTTGAAGAACCTTCATGGCCGTCCTATGTGCTCCAAAATGCCCACCACTCAATGAAGAGTGGCATTGGCTAATGATAGAAGACCATTCCTCTTGAGGTACACATCTTCGAACCACCATGTCGGCACACCTTCTATAAAGGTAAGGCTCTTCCCACATGTAAAATTTCACATCATGGAAGAATCTCTTCTTTTGAGAAGAGGACATGTCGGGAGGAGGCTCTCTTGCAACAAGAAAGTTTGCAAAGTCAGCATACCAAGGTGTTGAGAGTCGAAGATTGAAAAGCTCTTGAAGCCCAAAAAGTTGCTCATCCGGAAACTCCTCTTTGATTGGCACATCATGATTTTCTCCTTCCACCGGATTCTCTATCCTTGAAAGATGATCCGCCACCACATTCTCACAACCCTTCCGATCCCGGATCTCAATATCAAACTCTTGAAGTAGAATAATCCACCTTATCAACCTTGGCTTAGCATCCTTCTTCTCAAATAAGTACCGAAGAGCGGCATGATCGGTGTGAACCGTACATTTGGCTCCAATGAGGTAGGAACGGAATTTATCGAAGGCATAAACCACCGCTAACAACTCCTTCTCCGTTGTGGTGTAATTAACTTGAGCTTTATCTAGGGTCCTACTAGCATAGTAGATGACCCTAAATATTTTGTCCCTCTTTTGCCCCAAGGCGGCCCCCACGGCTATATCACTAGCATCGCACATCACCTCAAATGGTTCGCTCCAATTTGGAGTTATCAAAATTGGTGCACTCACTAATGCCCTCTTTAATGTTTCAAAAGCGACTTTACACTCTTTGTTGAACTCAAAAGTGGCCTCCTTTTCAAGCAAGTGGCAAAGAGGTCTTGCAATCTTTGAGAAATCCTTGATGAATCTTCTATAGAATCCCGCATGCCCCAAGAAACTTCTCACGCCCCGTTCATTACGTGGAGGCGGAAGCTTTTCAATGGCAACTATCTTCGCACGATCAACCTCCAAACCTGTAGAAGACACTTTGTGCCCAAGAACAATACCTTCTCGGACCATAAAATGGCATTTTTCCCAATTTAAGACCAAGTTAGTATCCTCACAACGTTTCAATACCAAAGTAAAATTATCCAAACAATTATCAAAAGAAGATCTAAACACCGAAAAGTCATCCATGAAAACTTCCATTATTCTTTCAATCAAATCATGAAAAATAGACATCATGCATCTTTGAAAGGTAGCCGAGGCATTACAAAGCCCAAAAGACATACGCCTATAAGCATAGACACCATAAGGACAAGTAAAGACGGTTTTCTCTTGGTCTTCGGGTGCAATCATGATTTGATTGTAACCCGAATAACCATCAAGAAAACAATAATACTCAAATCCGGCTAACCTATCAAGCATTTGATCTATAAATGGAAGAGGAAAGTGATCTTTTCTAGTGGCGGCATTTAACATCCTATAGTCAATGCAAACTCTCCAACCATTTACTACCCTAGTAGCAATCATTTCATCATTCTCACCTTTTACTACGGTCATACCCCCCTTTTTAGCTACCACTTGAGTTGGGCTAACCCACTCACTATCCGAAATAGGGAAGATAATACCCGCATCAAGCAACTTAAGGACCTCTTTTCTAACAACTTCTTGCATCATAGGGTTTAATCTTCTTTGATTTTGCCTTTTAGGTTTATAGTTATCCTCCATTAAAATCCTATGCATGCAAATAGAAGGGCTAATCCCTTTCAAATCCGAGATAGTCCATCCTATGGCCGACCTATGTTCTCTTAACACCTTAAGCAATTTTTCAATTTCAATAGGAGTTAAGGAAGAAGATACGATCACCGGATATGATTCTCCTTCTCCAAGGAAAGCATACTTCAAATGTGGGGGAAGCGGCTTCAAATCCAACTTGGGAGTCTTGTTGTCGTCCCCTTCTTGCTTTTCCTCTTCTTTTGCCACTCCATTTCTTGGATCAATGAAACTTTCTCTCATCTTTCTTGGAATTTCCTGCACATCATTCAAAGCATTGGTAATTTCTATCATATCCAAGTTGAAAAGATCATCATGGCATGAAAAAAATGGAGAAGAGTTGAGAAGGATATTCTCCAAAGGGTCCTTGGTTTTATGTGGGGCCTCCATTTGAACACAAGAGTCAACTATGCTCAAAACTTTACACTCCTCCACTTGCTTATCTTCATCATCTTCATGAAATTTTAGAGCATTATAGATCGAGAAGGTATGGCTCTCATCATTGACTCGAAGAGTGAGCTCCCCCTTTGACACATCAATCAAGGCCCTTCCGGTGGCTAGAAATGGACGTCCTAGTATCAATGGGACATCCTTATCCTCATCCATGTCTAATACCACGAAGTCCACCGGAAAAATAAAGTCATTAACCTTGACTAGTACATCCTCTACGACTCCTCTAGAATAGGAGATTGAACGATCCGCCATTTGCAAGGCAATTGAGGTAGGCTTAATCGTTCCAATCTCCAACTTCTTGAAAATCGACAAGGGCATCAAATTTATGCTTGCTCCTAAATCACACAAAGCCTTTTCAAATCTATCATTTCCAATGTCACAAGGGATGGTGAAGCTTCCGGGATCTTTGGCCTTCGTTGGTAATTTTCTTTGGAGAATGGCACTACACTCTTCGGTTAACTTAACCGTTTCCATCTCATCCAACCTTCTCTTCTTGGAAACGACCTCCTTAAGAAACTTTGCATAGCTTGGCATTTGTTGAAGGGCTTCAACAAGTGGAATATTAATTTGCACCTTCCTAAAAATATCAAGGAACTTGGAGAATTGTTCCTCAACATTCTTCTTTTGGAATCGTTGTGGAAATGGAAGAGGAGGTTTGTAGGCCGGAGGTGCCACATAAGGTGGAGGAATGAGATCTTCATTTTGCTTCTTGGAGCCTTCTTTTTCACCCTCCTTTGAATTTAGCACCATTGCCTCTCTCAAACTTCTCATGCTCATCCTCATGAGTAGGCATCTTTGGTCCCTCATAAGCCTTCCCACTTCTCAATTCAATCGATTTGCAATGCACCTTTGAATTCACTATTGTATCACTTGGAAATTTCCCTTCATTGTGTTGATTACTAAGAACCGTAGCTAGTTGCCCCAATTGCTTCTCAATCATCTTCAATTGGGTCCCTTGAGCCTCTATGCTTGATTCGGCTTTACTCATTCTAGCATCTCCACTATCAAGTTTGGCTTGCATTGACGTAAGCACTTTCAAAATTGATTCCTCCGTACTAGGTGTCTTCTCTTCATTAATAACTCCATGAGATACCGAGAACCCCGGAGGAGGTTGCAATGCATTGTTCGGATTCCCATATGAGAGATTAGGGTGTCTAGGCATACCTTGGTAACCCTGATGATATTGGTTACCTCCTTGGTTGCCTCCTTGATAGCCTCCTTGTTGAGGTCTATAATTTCCATAGCTCCTATTGTTGTGAAGATAGTTGACATCTTCATATTGAGTTTGCTCTTCCATAGTAGGTGTAGGCTCCATCCTTTGCTTGGCCATAGCATCAATTTTGCTATTCATGGTAGACAATTGGGCCGCCAATAGCTCCATAGGATCCGTTGGAGTAGTAGTAGATGCAACCCTCTTCATTATGGTTCTCTCCATTGGCCATTGATAGCTATTCATGGCCATGTTTTCTATGATTTCCAAAGCTTCTTCATGACTTTTCCTCATCAAAGCTCCATTAGCCGCGGCATCCAATAGTCTTTTCATTTCAACACTACACCCATGATAGAAGAAACATATTTTCGACTCTTGGTCAAACCCATGATTTGGGCATCTCCTCAACATCTCCTTGAACCTTTCCCAAGCCTCATAAAAAGATTCTCCGTCTAATTGTTGGAATTGGGTGATTTGAGACTTGAGTTTCATAGTCATTCCGGGAGGAAAGAAATTCAAAAGAAACTTTTGTACCATGTCATCCCATTTGTCGATACTTCCGGCTTCCAACGAGTTATACCATAGCTTTGCCTTATCATGAAGGGAGAATGGAAAGAGCCTCAACTTGATTGCATCTTCGGGCACTCCACTCAACTTGATGGTGCTACAAATCTCTAGAAATTGAGATAAGTGAGTATTTGGATCCTCATGAGCTCTCCCTCCATATTGATTTTGCTTTATCATAGAGATAAGAGCGGGCTTGAATTCATAATTGTTGGCTTCAACTCTTGGGCTGTTCATCATGCCTTGATGCACCATTGGATGAAAGACTTCACTAATGGGAGGAGGTCGTGGCCTATTCCTCTCGGCCTCTTGAGCTTGCAATTGCGCTTGCATAGTTTCAAGTTGTTGTTGCATTTGGCGAATAAGAGCACCATCACCCGGATTTGCCATTTCTTCACTAGTTCTTGTATTCCTTCTTCTTGCGTTGTTGTGTCGACAATGTGCCTCGATCTCAAGGTTTATGGGATTAGTTGGATTCCCCTTAGACCTTGTTCTCATGCACTACCTATCAACCAACACCAAGATAAAATCAACACAAGAACCAAACAAAAACAAGTAAAATACGTAAATAAAAATGCTTAAAGTAAACCCTCCTAATTTTTCACAATATCACACTTTCTAACTCTACTAGTCCCAGGCAACGGCGCCAAAAACTTGATCACCTACTAAATAGACTCCCACAAGTGTATGGGTTCGATTGTAGTACAATGGAAATCAAGGTCGATCCTCGGAGACTAGATCGATAGAAGTGCAAGTACCATTACTAAATTGCTTGGGTTTATCTAAGCTAACGAATATTTTTGGTTTAGTTTTAGAATTAACTACTTAAAGCAAAAGAGACTAAGTAAATGAAAACAAGCAAGTAAACAAAGTGATTAGAAATCAAAGGAGGAAAGCTATCCTAGAGACTTGGCATCAATGATTTTGCAAGTGAATTGGTCATAACCACACTAATCCTATGATTGGAAATTACTTAATAAGGCGATCACGAATTAGATTTGGCCCCCTCCCGGACGACCAATTCCGTAGATTACTAGCTAGAAACGTTGTCCCCAACCGAATGCTAGCATATAACTCCAAAAAGTACTTAGGATCAATTGCCCTCACTCAACTCTCAACCTCCCGGTTTATTGAATTAAAGTGCCTATTAATCACAATTCTATATTGAATCTCATCTCCCGAATTTTGATCCAATATCAATCAATCATGTTTAAAAGGTAGCTAATCAATTAAACAAGCATTTAAAGCATGATTAATAAGAATAAGCAAAAACCCAATCATATAATAGCATGATTAATCACAATCCATTACAAAATCACTTAGCCAAATCTCTAGAATAAAGGAAATTAGCCACACATGTTCATTGCTAACATAATCTCCAAATACAAAAGAAATCATAGAATAAAAACTAGAGAAAAGAGGAATTGAGGAATCAAATCCTATTTCCAAGCCTTGATTCTTGATCCTTGATGCTTCCTCTCCAAGAATTCCAAGTGTGGATGAATCCCCTTCTCAAAAATGGATGAAAGATGGTGGAATGTGATGGAAAGAAAGTGGGTAGAGATTTAGTGTGTGTTCTAGGTGTAGTGTGTGTGAAGGGAGGTTCTTACCCTAGAGATTTGTGTCACACTAGCTATTTATATGTTCTACAAGAATGGGGTAAATATTGTAATTTAGGAAAGAAGAGAATGGGGGTGAAATAGAAATAAACCGGAAGAAATGGGGTGAAAACGCGAAAACGGGGAAGCAGGAGGAGGGCGGCGCGACCGCGCGCTGGGTCGCGCGCGCCAGCAGAAACTTCCTTCTTGTGCGCGCGACCCAGCCCCCTCTCTGAAGCGGGTGCGCGCTGGGTCGCGCGCCTGGTCCCGACTCCGATTCTTCGACCCGTGCGACCTCGTTCCGCCTCGAACCTTGATATTCCTTCCTTTTGCCAAAATCATGCTCCTTTTCCTACAAAAAAAATGCAAGAAAAACTAGAGAAGCAATAAAATCGACAAAGAAAGAAAATCACATGAAACAAGGTATACACATTCGATAAATTCACCTAAAACCCATAATTTCTATCCTATTTTGATGAGTAAAAACCATGTTTGTCACCTAGTAAACAGTACTAAAAGAACATAACATACTGCGTAATACAGTTACAATTTAATATTATCCATTTACCACTTACCACTTACCACTTACCACTTACTGGTAAACAGTACTAAAAGAACATAAATTTAACGTACTGCGTAATGCATTCAAAAATTGACATTATCCGTTTATCACTGACCGGGTAAATATTACTAAATGAACATAAATGTACTGTATAATTGCACATTTCGGAAAAAAAAAAAAAAATTAAATTTTTCGGGCCGGGCCGGGCCGGGTCGTGGCGGGCTGGGTTGCTACTTTACCAGCCCTAGGAGAGAGAGAGAAGTGGGAGAGAGTGACCATGTGCTCGAAAGTAAGGGCATTTTAGTCCCATATTCAAAAAATTGGGTAGTTTTTATATTTTTTATATTACATACTTAAAATTGATTTTACAATGTCTAAATGTGTATTTTTTTTTGTTGCCTCTTAATATTATCCATATAGTAAAACTTTAGTGTCAATACTCTATATATACTCTAATTAACTGCAAAATATAGTACGATTGAAATGCACCTCATACTCCAAAATAGAGTATTACTCCAAATTAAAGAATGAGTTAGAGATGTTTTTAATATGTTTTACATCTGACGTGATAGTGGTATATTTAAGAAAAAGTATTATTAATATACCTTAAAAAGATGAACTCTATAAAAAAAAACTAAACAAACCCCCTACTAAACTAAAACTTTAAATAAAAAATATTGACGTGGCACTGTGAAGGAACCGATCAGCGAAGAACGATTCATGTGTTGGATCCGGGATCCCTCGGATGTAGATTTAATTAATCACAATAATTATTAACATATGAATTCAGATCTTGAAAGCAGAAACCGATCTAAATTATATATACCTGCTTGCATATCACCAGTGGAATTCTGAGTCGAGGAAATGATCTTCCACGCACCAGATCTCTGCACACGAAATCTGGCTCTTTCACGTCGACCCCGAAGTCTTCTGGAGTATTCCCTAGCAACCAGAGAAATTCTGAGTGGACAGAAATCTATTCTCTGTGCCTCCCAGAAACCGCCGCCCCTCTCTCTCTTTTCTGTGAGAATGAAATCACGTATTGAACATTTCTACTTCTCTCTTATTTATAATAAGAGGTAGAGTGTTGGAGAGGTTGGGGCCAAGGCTAATGGGTCAGGCTATGCTCTATTGGGCTACTCCAGGGACCTTGAGAAGGATTTGGACTGGGTCTTCCAATATAATTAAATAATCCAAGTATTCTCTGGCCCCGAATATTCTATTTAATTATATTAATATTATAGTCTTTCCACTATAGTAAAATAATATTGCATCGCCGTCCAATCTCAAATTATGACATACCGGGCTCCTCTTTGAATTATATTATTTCCCGTGTTTAAGATATCGCATGTCCATTAATTAATTTAAGCTACTGACTGCTCCAATTAATTAATATCTTATACCGAGAGTGTACCCGTTCGACCTTATTATTATATCGGAACTTAATCCACCTGCAGGGTTTTTATATAATAATCCTTAGAACACCTCAAGGGGACATCATCAACTCGGCGCACCGAGACACGATTTCTAGCTATAATATTAATTATCATATTTATAATATTATTACCCAAGATACGGAGATTCTTTGAGTTGCGATAACTCTCACTCATGGTAAATCAAAGCAATAACTACTATAAATACATAATTGAATATTATGACAACTAGAATTAAGAAATAATAATCGTCCGAGATGTGATCCTTAATAAATCAGTATAAAAGGATTTATCTCACCTCGATCCCATTCAGCGCAACTCTGATCTTATGCACCAGTATAAGCTAATAGCCAAGACCAACTATTATCCAGCTTATACTGCAACCTTAACAAGTAATTTGTCCAGGATTACTTTCGGTTGCGAACACCATTTAACTATATAAGAAACCGATAATATGATCTTCCGTGCGACCACCCACAACATATTATCTATAACATATAGTACCGGACATTTATTTGCATAACCATAACACGAATTAATATGCAAAACATATGACAAATTATTTATTTCCAAAACCGGAAGAAATTGTTAATAATACAAGCATAAAGTATGTTTTTCAGTATATCAACCCCAACATCATGCCCCCAAGGATTCATTTTCGGTTATGATTAATTCAATTCAATCCTATCATGCTCCTATGAATTAAATACAAAATTCATCGGGTGTTTAATCGATATACCTCTTGGATTTCGTGTGAGAGCTCACTTGAAGATCTTCTGATATGTTTCCCTGCTCGAATCCGATGTTGGATGGACAACATGCTATGAATCCAACCATGGAAGATGAAGCACATGCCGTCTCTCAGCAAACCGTCGCCGCTGTGCTTCTTCTCTCTCTCTCACTTAACCCTAGCCTCTCTTGATTATGAGATCAATTGTGTTAACTTTCTAGAGGCATTAAGTGAATATATATAAGAGGAGAATGTGCTTAAGTTGTAGTCTTGGCTCACGGGCCTAGACATAGCCGCCCATCATCATCATGGACGCCCCTAACTGGGCTTTGATGATGATCAGCCTTTCTTCCTTAACTGTGACCTATTGAGCTTATGGGGCCAGATCAGGGATCTACTAGCAGATAAAACTGGGCCTCCCAACGTTCTGAATTCTCTATATTCAGCCCAAAATAAAATTCAGATCATAAGTATTAAAACATTCTACTAGAGTAATAATACCGAACTACCTGTTTTATCCCTGTTGAGCTCAGGGCTAGTATGAGACATAAATCATCCCCGTATTTAAGATATCTTACATCAATTAATTAATCTAAAACTTCTGACTACTTTCGTTAATTAACTTCTTAATATAATTCCTGAGTAGTACCATTCATTCCTTATTCATCATATTGGAACTTAATCCACCTGGTTTAGTATGATAATCCTTAATGAATTCCTCAGGGGATGTAATCAACCCGTTTTACCTAGGATACGGTGCTCTATTGCAGATGCACTAAAGATCGTACTAGTTATAGTTGTTACCCAAGATACGGGTCATATTGGATTGCAATAATTGAACCCTCAGCCATGGTAAATCAAAGCAACAGACCATAACTATACACCCTTAGTCACTCAATTAGAGTTAAGATCATTTGAGTCCCCGAGGCCTTGATTCTTCTACTTAGGTCATAATAGAAAAATTCACCTCACCGTGATCCTATCAATACGATCAACGTACTAGCATAAACAAGCTACCAAGACAAGCTACTTATCTATTTATGCTACAGTTTATACCAATAGTTTTATCCGAAACTATCTCAATTGTGATAATTGTTTATATCTCAAGAGACACCAGTTACTACGGTCTTCCGTGATCTACTACACACCATATAGATTATAACTTTGAGATAATGGATAGATGTTTAATGCTTAACAATCAATTCATACATAATCAGATAGGAAATTGTTAGTGAAATATGGAAACCACATGTATACAAGCTAAAAGGCATGCTTTTTAGTATACAAATCCATCACACTGCCACATTAACCTTAAATAAGGAAGCATTCCTAATCGACTGAAATTTCCGATGTTTCCATTTAAAATTTGGATCTTTTATTTTTTATCTTTATCAAAAGAAGATGTACGGCTTCCTTATTAACTTGGCACTTAATTTTAATACTCTCCCCGTCTCGTGCTACATGACCCGTTTTCCTTTTTTAAGACGCCCACTCTAAATGACTCATTTCTTTTTTGGAAAATAATTAGGCATTTAGAAAAATCCAAAAATAAGTAATTTTTTTTTATTTTAAAAAGCATTATAAAAAACAGAATAAATAAATATACAAATTATTTAATTTCTAAGTTAAAATATAAATAGTTAATATCATACACTTAACATCTCTAACACTCCTTTCTTAATTCTCGTGCCGAAAGAAAATGGATCATTTAGCACGAGATGGAGGGAGTACATATTAATGTCTTATATTGCCTATAATTATATATATATATATATATATATATATATATATATATATATATATATATTTGAAAAAAAGGCTATAAATTACTTAGACCCAAATTGATGGGCTAAATTCCATTTTTTCTGTATAGGCCCAAATTGAAGCTCCTCAGCTAGCCCACTAATGTTTAAACGTTTCTCAATAGTAATAATTACGCTTGAATAAATTTTCATTGCACATTAATTTATTATTGTTTATCTTTTACGAGGACCGTAATTAAGTTGGACGTTTTTTTTTTGTTTTTTTTTTTTTTTTTTCAAATAGCTCCAATTTACTAAATTGTTACTCCCTCCATCCCATTTAAGAGGCTACGTATGTTTTTGGGTACGAAAATTAAAAAAATACGTATTTTGTGGTTGAAATGTAAAGTTTGAGTGGGTTTCTCCATGTGATTGTAGTGTTTGTTTGTTATTTACTAAATAAAGAAATGTAACATCTTATATGAGACACCTCAAAGAAAAAATTGTAACGTCTCGAACGGAACGAAGTGAGTACTATATTTCGGTAGTCGAAATTCAAATAACTTTTGCACGCCCTATATTATGTTCATCATATGAGATTTTGTACACATTTGTTGTCACGATCATAACCCTTGAAAGTTGTATTTTGACCTTGAAAAGCTTTATATAAAGAGTCAACAAAGTACTTCTCTAATATAAATTTGATTTGGATCCTTCACATAATTAAATTAATATAGAATTGAAATTAAGAAATTCACTTTCATTTGATGGATACTTGAATGTAAGACTTTAAGGTCTCAATACCCCTGTTATTAAACCTAACTTAAATAATATTTCTTATAAGTAGGACTGTGAAACGGGAATCCGGTATTCCGGGATTTCCGGTACCGGACCGGAACAGGTACCAGATAACCTGATTCCGGTCCGGTAACCAGTTCTAGCTTCAAGCAAAATTCCAGTACCCGGGTAACCGGTACCGAACCGGGTACCGGTTAATATTTAATTTTTATATATTTTTATAAATAAATTATATATTATATTAATATTAACAATTACTAAAAATTTAAGATACCCTAAATCCTTAATTATATATTATTATTTTTATAAATAAATTATATATTATTATTTTTCTATGTTTAATTATTGTTTAATTTGTTTTAGACTTTAAAAAAATAAAAATAAAAATAAAAACACATTTTAGTTTTTTTGAAAAAAAATTGGTACCTTAACCGGTAATCCGGTATAACCGGTACCGAACTGGTAGCGGAACCGGAAACCAGTTAGCTTATTCGGTTCCGGTACCGGTTCCTGAAAAACATGAATAACCGGTACCGGGTACCCGGATTTCCGGTACCAATTAACCGGAACCGGACCGATAGTCCGCCCTACTTATAAGCGTCTTACATCATAAAAAAATATGTAAATTCATATATTTAGTTTTATTTATTACTCTCTTTTTTTTATATAGTCAACTTATTAATAATATTAAATACATGGGTAAAATAGTGAGAATATAATATATTTTACTCTAAATTTTGAAATAAGACGTTTAAAAGGGTATGAGAACAAACACAAAATGAGACACATACTTAAAAAAGATAATGCTCTCTGTTCACGACAATATTTTTATTTAGGGGTTAGTATTTTTTAGTATCTTACTCATTTTTTTTGTAAGATTTATAACTTTCTTTAAATATATCATTAGCACGTCAGCATTCACTGTATTTAATAACAATAAAATAATATTTGAAGAATAAATTCAATAATGCTACATAGATATATCATACTCCCTCCATTTCTCTCATTTGAAGCGTTTATTGAATATAGAGACAGAATCCAAAATAGTCATATATCTTAGTGAAAATTAAAAAGTAGCCACTAATATAAAAACGTATAAATTCTAGCCACTTTCGATACATTGAGACGAAATTACCCCTATTAACTAAAATTACAAAATAATAATCGTAAAATTAATATACAGAATTTAAGAAATTACAATTCCAAATGTAAATTGCCGCCTACCCAAATCGCTGAACTTTCGCCGTTTGACTGTGAATCAAGCCACCGGCATTCATGCCCAAGTCGTCGTCGATCGAGCCATTGTACTTACTGAAGGAGCCACCTTCTCCAGCGATCGTTTTTGCTCGATTTAGCGACCGGCCACGCCCAATCGAAGGAGAAACTAATGGATCCGCCATTCTTGCCATGAACGACCATTCACATCGCCATCGACCGCTACGCCTGATAATGTTGGAGGATATGTCAGATTTTGGTGGAGAAGGAGATTATAGTGAAAGAAGAGCTATGGAGATTCTGAAAATAGCATCGGGCTCAACAAATTTATAGGGTTCGATTTGCTCAAACTGAAATGTTAGGTGTTATTGTTGGAGACAAACTTGGAGCCTAAGTACTTGGAGGCCAAGTTGCTAAGCTTCAACTTGGAGGCCAAGTTGCTAAACTTGGAGGCTAAGTTTAGCAAGGCTCGAAGGCTAAGTTTCTTGTGCCTATATAAAGATGTTCTCCCGTTGTTCATCCCATCCAACTATCGACATCTCATTGTATTCGATTTCATCCCAAGAAAATTATAGTAAACTCTCCTGGCTTGGCATCGCCCCCAGACATAGTCGAAAGACGAACTGGGTTAACAAATTCTCGTGTTATTTTTCTTCTTTCGTGATTGTGTGTGTGTGTTATTTTCCCAACAACTGGTATCTAGAGCTTCGGGTTTGGAGGGAGTAATCACGACGACGATGGAAGGAAAAATTTCAATCGAGAAGTTTGATGGATTAGATTTCAGATTCTGGAAGATGCAAATCGAGATTACCTCTACGGTAAAAATTTGTATCAGCCCCTGACGGAGAAACCGGAAAAGATGGATCCGGAGGAGTGGGAGCTACTAGATAGAAAAGCGATGAGCGCGATCTATTTATCGTTGTCCAGGAACGTAGCATATCATACGACCGATGCCAAGACGGCAAAGGAGATGCCGTTGATTTTGGAGCAGATGTACCAGAAGCCATCGACTGCAAACAAAGTTCATCTGATGATGCAGTTATTCAACCTGAAGATGTCAGAGGGAACGCCAGTGCAGCAACATTTTAACGAGTTCAACATGATCACCATGCAGTTGAGCTCAGTCAAAATTACCTTCGACGATGAGGTTCGTGCCCTGATTTTGCTATCTTCCTTGCCAGAAAGTTGGGCTGGAACGGTGACAGTTGTAAGCGCTTCATCGGCAAGATCCAAGTTGTGTTTTGACGAGGTGCGAGATCTGACAATCATCGAAGAGGTTCGCAGGAAGGAATCTGGATCCACCTCAGGGTCAACACTCAACATGGAAGAAAGGGGCCTATCGAAGGGAAGCAACTCGAAGGTAAATCCAGAGGAAAGAGTCGATCCGGGAAGGATAAAGATTTGATCTAGTGCTGGAATTGTGATGAATTCAGTCATTACAAAAGCCAATGTAAAGCACCGAAGAAGATCAAAAACGGACAGAACAAGAAGAAGACAACAAACACAACCACATACGAAGTTGGAGATGCGTTGATCTTGAGTGTCAGCAGTCTGTTGGAATCCTGGGTGTTGGATTCTGGAGCATCGTTCCATTCATGCAGTGATGCTGAGATAATGGAGCACTACATTCCTGGCGAATTCGGACAAGTCTATCTTGCAGATGACGAGCCCTTGAAGATCGTGGGAAAAGGATATGTCTGGATATCCACACCAAACGGATCGATGTTGAAGTTGAATGGCGTGAGGCACATTTTAGGATTGAAAAGGAATTTACTTTCAATCGGGCAGCTTGATGTTGAAAGATATTCAATAACATTTGGCTGTGGCGGCTGGAAGATTACCAGAGGAGCTATGATAGTAGCTCGAGGAAAGAAGGAGGGTACGTTGTATACAACAACAAACTCCAAAGACTGCATTGATCTTGCAGGAGATGCGACCAATGCTGATTTGTGGCACTGTCGACTAGGCCACATGAGTGAGAAAGGGATGAAGGTGATGTGCTCGAAAGGTAGACTATCAGGCCTGAAAACTGTTGAAGTTGGCTTGTGCGAGGACTGTGTTCTCGGGAAACAAAGGAGGTGAGTTCCTTGAGAGGAGGCAGACCTTTGAAAATACAGAAGTTGGAACTGGTGCATAGTGATTTATGGGGACCAGTGCCTATAAAGTCCCTTGGTGATTCAGAGTACTACATGACCTTCATCGATGATTCCACTCGAAAGGTATGGGTTTATTTTCTGAAAAATAAATCTGATGCTTTTGATATTTTCAGAAAGTGGAAAGCTCTTGTAGAGAATGAAATAGAGCTGAAAGTGAAATATCTTCGATCCGATAACGGAGGAGAATATAAACTCCGTGAGTTCAAAGAGTTATGTGCTGAGAATGGGATTCGCATGGAGAAAACCGTGAGAGGAACTCCCCAGCAGAATGGAGTGGCAGAACGCATGAATAGAACATTGAATGAGCGAGCAAGATGCATGAGACTGAAGAGTGGGCTACCTAAGATGTTCTGGGCAGAAGCAGTTAGCACAACTGCATTCCTGATCAATAGAGGTCCATGAGTTCCATTGGAAAACAAAATACCCTAGGAAAAATGGACCGGGAAAGAGGTAAATCTTTTTTACATGCGTATCTTTGGTTATGTTGCTTATGCTCATGTTAGATCTACTGAAAAAAGTAAGTTGGATGTCAAATCTGTTAAATGTACGTTCATTAGTTATGGTGGTGATGAGTTCGGTTATAGACTCTGGGATGAGAATAACCGAAAAATCATTCGCAGTAGAGATGTGGTTTTCAATGAACAGGTTATGTACAAAGACAGATTGAAGGCACCAAACTCTGACAATTTTGAATCTCAAGAGATCGAGTTAGACATCTCAAACTCGAGTGGGAGCAAGGAGAGTCAGAATGATGAAGAGGTTCTTGATGAAGAACCAAGGACCCCACCACCGGACAATCCGCTGCAAAGACCATCTAGAGAGCGACGTGCACCTAATAGGTACCCGCCCTCTAACTATTATTTGTTACTTACTGATTGCGGTGAACCTGAGTGCTTTGCAGAAGCAGAGCATAGTGGTGATAGACGAAAGTGGAGAGTTGCTATGGATGAAGAGTTAGCATCTCTTCTACTAAATGGTACTTGGGAACTAGTTGAGCTCCCAAAGGGCAAGAAGGCTTTGCACTGCAAGTGGGTCTCCCGGATCAAATCTGAAGCAGATGGAAGCAAACGCTACAAAGACCGGCTGGTTGTCAAAGGATTTGAGCAGCGACATGGTATTGATTATACTGATGTCTTTACTCCTGTTGTGAAACTGACCACTATTCGAATGGTGTTGAGTATGGTTGTTGCAGAAAACTTATTGTTACATCAGATGGATGTAAAAACGGCATTCCTTCATGGTGACCGGCACAGCCTGAGGGGTTTGTGGTAAAAGGAAAGGAAGGACTTGTGTGCAAGTTAAAGAAGAGCTTGTATGGCCTGAAACAAGCTCCAAAGCAGTGGTACAAGAAGTTTGATAACTTCATGATGGAGATTGGTTATCAAAGATGCCATGCTGACCATTGTTGCTATTTCAAGTGGTTCGACAAAGGATATCTTATCCTATTGTTATATGTTGATGATATGTTGATCGCAGGAACTGATGCAAGTGAGTTGGATAAGTTAAAGAAGCAATTGTCTGAGAGGTTCTCTATGAAGGATCTCGGGGAGGCAAAGCAAATTTTGGGTATGAAAATTAAGTGTGACAAAGTGGCAAGAAATGTGTATCTTTTGCAGGCGGATTACATTCAGAAAATCATGGAAAGATTCAACATGCTTGAATCGAAACCCGTGAGTGTCCCGTTGAGCAGTCACTTCAAGCTTTCGAGAAAAGAGTCGCCAAAGAATAAAGAGGAACGTGCCGAAATGATGAAAGTTCCCTATGCTTCGGCAATTGGTAGCATTATGTATGTCATGGTGTGTACAAGACTAGATATTGCTCATGCAGTGGGAGTAGTGAGCCGGTTCATGGGTGATCCAGGCAAAACATTGGGAAGCAGTCAAGTGGATTCTACGATACTTGAGACGTACCACAGATAAGGCCTTATGTTTCAGAGGCAAGAGTAATATGTTAGTTGGTTACGTTGATGCAGACTTGGCATCAAATGATCTCGAAGGGAGGAGAAGTACAACAGGGTAAGTTTTTACTTATGGTGGTACTGCTATTTCTTGGATGTCTAAGTTGCAGAAGATCGTCGCTTTGTCTACAACTGAAGCCGAGTATGTGACTGTAACGGAGGCAAGTAAGGAGATGGTGTGGTTGCAGAGTTTCTTGGGTGAGCTTGGAAAGGAGCATAAGAATATCACTCTCTATAGCGATAGTCAAAGTTCTATATTCTTGGCAAAGAATCCGGCATTTCACTCAAGAACAAAGCATATTGAGTTGAAGTATCACTACATCCGTCACCTTTTGGAGAATAAGATCTTGCAGCTTGTGAAGATTGCAGGAAGTAAAAATCCAGCAGACATGTTTACTAAGGTGGTAACCTTAGAGAAATTGAAGCTATGCATAGCTTCAATTGGCCTTGAAACTTGAAGATGAGGCTAGGCGATGCTAGGCGGATACGAAGAGAAAGCACGAAGAAAACGTACTTGGAAAAGTTAGTCTCCAAGTGGGAGATTGTTATTGTTGGAGACAAACTTGGAGCCTAAGTACTTGGAGGCCAAGTTGCTAAGCTTCAACTTGGAGACCAAGTTGCTAAACTTGGAGGCTAAGTTTAGCAAGGCTTGGAGGCTAAGTTTCTTGTGCCTATATAAAGATGTTCTCCCATTGTTCATCCCATCCAACTATCGACATCTCATTGTATTCGATTTCATTCCAAGAAAATCATAGTAAACTCTCCTGGCTTGACATCGCCCCCAGACGTAGTCGAAAGACGAACTGGGTTAACAAATTCTCGTGCTATTTTTCTTCTTTCATGATTGTGTGTGTGTGTTATTTTCCCAACATTAGGCTCGATCGAGTCACATTGGGTGCGATCGAGCCGTAACAACTCGATCGAGCGTCATTTGGCTCGTTCGAGTCTGAGCCGGATGAATTAAAACTGAAGCTTCATTTGGCTCGATCAACCGGCCGTGGTCTCGATCGAACCCGCAAAGTCCGTTATTCGTTTGGCTTGACTGACATTCAAACTTAACACGATTAGGGCTCGATCGAGCTATTGGGGGATCGATCGAGTAGCTGTGGGATGAGCCTGTATCTCCGATCGAGACAGCAAAAAAAAACCGCAAAAAAAAAAAAAAAAAAAAACAAGTAAAGGAGAAAGATGCAGCAGCCGCTGCGCATGAAGAAGGGGAAAAAGAGATAGAGGGAGAGGAGTGGTGGGGGTGGGGATGGGGATGGCCGAGCAAGACACATCAGAATGAAAGGAAAAATAAAATAAAAGAGAGAATTGAAGCAGCAGCAGCGGAGGGAAGAAAGGTGGAGAAGAGAGAGAGAGAAGGGTGAGAAGAGAGGGTGGGGACGGGTGGTGGTGGGTAGTTTCTAGGTTTTTCTTTATTGTTTTTCTTTTACAACTATTTTCTCTTAATTTTTTTTATTAAGGTATTTTTGTCATATCATATCAAAAGTGGCTAGAATTTATATGTTTTAAATTTGTGTCTAGTTTTTAATTTTTATTAAGTTTAGTTTTTTATTAAGTTTAGTGGCTAGTTTTGACCATTATCACACTTGAATATATAGGTGTATCAAAAAATAAAACAACGTTAAATGAGAGGAAACATAGAGGGAGTAATATGTACCTAAAGTAATATAATGCCTTGAATTGCAAAATTCAAATACCAAAATGGTATTAAATCGCTCCTCATCATGAGATTCAAGAAGTGGCAATAAAGTCAACCCACAGACACACACTAAACACACACACAACTCATACATATGAAAACAATCACTTTTTTCACACTCACATATATGCATATAATGATTCTCCAATATAGTACAATTAAACTAGTTATTGTGCAAGGTCACATTTTATTACAACCTTGAAGCCCGTCTCAAGATCTCCATGATCATGTCAATTCTCTTCCACCTCATCTTGATCCTCTCCTCCACCACTCTCCTCCTCTCCACCTCCCCCACCACCGTCTCCGGCCGCCTCTCCACCGGAAGCCATGGTCATGAGCTCGAATTCCACCTGAAAAATCACAGAAACCGTGCTCCAATGAACAAAGAACTCGAATCGAAGCGTCGAGTTCCGACAGGATCAAACCCTCTCCATAACAGACGATAGAGCTCGAAGTTTTTCGACTCTTTGCTGCCATTTTTGCAACCCTTTTAAGCTCAAGGTACATTAGCTCTTACATCTTCATCAGCCTCATCTTAGGATAGTCTTACATATGGTTTACAGAAAAGTTAAGTTGTTGTTAATTACTATTATCATTTGTAAATACTAATCATGTGTAACATTCAACACACTTGTAGTAAAAGTTTTTCAATTTCGTTGTAATTTAGATTAGAATTGTTGTAATAAATTCATAATGAGATAGATAATGATGAAGACGGTTCATTGTGGAAACGGCTGCTCCAGATACATGTAAACCTAAATTTTGGAGATTTTGAGCTATTTTTCTTGTGCTTAATAATTGATGATATTATTGTTAATTTTGAAAGAAGAAAAAACATGAACTTAGGAAGGAAATTAATTAACAAGTGTAGGGTTTGGATATCTCCGAAAGTACTTTGATTATAATATACTAATATTGTGAGGTTATTTTTTTCTTTTGCTGATAAATATATATCTAGAATAAAGAGTTTACTAAAGCAACAAAAAAAAGTAGGTTAACTTCTGTGTATTGAAGGAATTATTCTTCATCAAATTTTGATCCAAACAAGACGTTAAATGTAGTAATTGACATATAACTTAATTGATGCAAGGGACCCAAATTTAAATATGGAGAATAAATAGGCATTATTTCATACAACCACCAAGCACTTTCATAATTGACATACATTCATTTCTTTATTGCATTCACATACAATTAAATCATGCAAGTTGAATGGTTTTTAAAACCGATTAAAAAAGAAGAAAAAAAAAGAGACGACATGGTTCATCTTGACTCATCAGATTCTCCATTTTTACTTAGTAGTAATCCTACTAATTATGTAAGAAATTAAAAGTTACGACATTTATTTTGAACTTGATTGTAGCATCACTGCACATTATTTAAGTACTAAGATACATACTATATATGCAGTGTATTATTTATTTTTTTATTGAAACCAAGTTTAAAAAATCACGAGATAGCTTAGAAGAAAAAAAATAGAGATTAATTATAGCATTATTTTGTTTTTTTGTTTTGTTTTTTTTATATTTTATTTCAAGAATGTACATATATATAATATTGGGAACAGTATATAAGTGCAGATGGAGTAATTACAGCTCCACTTAGGGTTTTATTGGGTGTGTGGAGTTGAAATGTTGGGCAAGAAATTATTGCATGGTTGAACTAACTATGCTGCTATGCAATCGAGTCAAATTAAGAAAAATATGAGGTACATAAATGATGCATTCCACCACTATTTGCCTTTTCTCTAAAGCGCTACACCTTTTACTTTTTTTTTTCCTAATCTACAATTTGTATAATTTTTAGTTGATTATAATTCAAAAGGTGTAGGTTTATATATGGTACTAGTATCAAACATACTAGTCTCGCATAATGATGTACACATTTGGATCATAATTTTTGCTTCGTTATCATCTATACATTCAAACAATAGGAGTATACAAACTTCCACAACAATTTTTTTTTTTTTTTTTTTAAAGTAAAAAATTAGAGATCTGGAGCGTAAAAAAATAGTCATCAAGGTCTTGCATTGATGATATGAAATAGTACAAAACAAAATATTGAAATCCAACCAAAGAAAAAAAAAATCTGAATTATAAATGCAAACATAAAACTCAAGGCTTACAAGCCACAAAAAAATACAAAATTGATAAGGCAGCACATCTTAGCTGCTCTGACCTTTCACTACAAATGCAAAACTGCAATTTTCAGCTAATGAACTGAAGCAACAATACAACAAACAAAACAATCTTCTGAAAATCTGTTATTTACATACCACCATCACTTGTAGGATGTGATCCTCTGCGTAATCTCTTTGAATTTTCGGTGCAATTAAAGAATTTACGGGCTGTACTGTAAACCAAAAACGTACAAGCATTCGGTGCTAGGTGTGGAAAAGGAAACGAAAGGAGAGAAAAAAAAAAACCCGATTCTTCAATCCCACGAGCTAGCAAGCTCCATGACCAATTCATCAAATAATGATGACCTCAAGTTCTCTACAGATAATATCAATACCTTCTTCTAACTCCAACCATTTATCCAAGGACAACTCTTTGTTCTTATCCTTTTCCTGGCTAACGAGCTTTGTCCATAACTTGTCTACGACTTCATCAAGTCTGAAAGATTCACATGCTCTTCTATGTATAAATGTTGTCCCAGAAAGAAAGTTCATTAAGGGATTAAAGATTTCCAATAGCCATGAATTTATACGGTCAAACAGAAGCCGCCTTTCAGACTTTTGCCAAGATGTTTGTTTGCCGTATTTTTTCTCTAATGCCTCAAAAACCGAGGAGCTTATTGGGCATTCGAGGGAATACCACATCTTGAAATCCATGTAAGAGTTCATACCACAAAATCCAGCTTCATCTAAAACGTCAACCGTGTAAGAGAAATTCCTATTTTGCCCATCTCCAAGCCATCTACTAACCTTTCTGCTATCTTCATAGAGAATACCAAACTCTTCCTCAGCATCCTCATCACCAGAGATAACCATGACAGATCCTTCAGAGTAAGTTTCTCCAGATTCAAAGTTCAAAGATTCAAGTTGCAACAGCAGTCCTGGAAAGAAAGTAAATATTAAACAAAAATTGCATACCTCTAGGAGAAGTAAAAGTTCAGTTACATCAGAAATAAGTACCTGTGCTGTCAAAGCATTCATAAGAACTTTTTATATCAAATGATTCCAGAACCGAGTCAGGACTATGCTGATTGGTTCTCTTCAAGTTCTTCAGGGACTCAGGAGGAACTATTGCAGAGAAGTTTGAATAAGCTGACTCTTCCTCAAAATATTCATTTAATGATGCCTGCCATGGTAAAATGAGGAAATGAGCCAAACAGAGAAAGATTAACTTGTGCTGGCTATCGAGTGGGCCTTTCTTTAATTACAAAAGGATTATGAAATGATTCACCGAAATAGAATTGTGATAACACATTTTAATTTACTCATGCTTTAATAGAGATTCTAGGTATATTTACTACTCTTTCAAGTAATGGTATGTAAAGTTGCAAAATCGAATAAACAAGTGCATATACTCATTCAATTGTGATGTATCAGCAAGAAACAACTTCTATTGCAAGTCTGCTCTCCAAGTAAATCGCTAAATCTATGAAGAATGTATAACATGTGGCAAGCTAAAAAAGTTGACAATAAATATGCTTAACTAATGGATTGGGGAGAGACCTGTTGAAGCATAGTGACAAAAGTACTTAAAGCAATGCATTTATAACAAAATATTCGATAAAAGAGTTTATGTTGAATTTGCAATCGACCATTTCTGCAGAAATATAGATTTCCATCACTGAAGCATTTGCCAACTGATAAAGCAAGGTTAAACTTGTATAAAATCCAGTTGGCTTTTCAACTAATGTTGTTATTCTTGAATTTGATGCCTCCAAATTGAATTTCATTGCTGCCAAGTTACTTAAGTCAGTCGATTCCAGATGCATAGCTTTTACTAAGACAAAATTAAAGAATTAAAACAGTTTCACACAAGTAATGTGTAGTGCAGAGAGAGAGAGAGAGAGAGAACCTCCGGGATGAAAACTTCCTCAACAGCAGAAGATTTCCCATCCTCCTCCTTTGATTCTGACTCAGGGTCGCCACCGGTTCTAGAAAAAACCTCTACGGTTCCACGAAGTTCATCATCTTTACCACAGTGATTCTCAAAACTACTACCCATTTCATCACGATTACCTAGGATGTATGCTTCAGGGTTGTTGAGTGCTGAATCAAAGCAAGAAAAGGAACAGCTAGACACCTCTGAGACTCTAGAACCTGGTGACATGGTTTCTTCCATACCAAGAGAAATCTGAAACTGCTCACTGCCCTTCCCACTTTTAGATCCTAAATTGTCATTCTTGAAAGGTGTTTGCTCCTTGGACTTGTTCTCTGTTGCAAAAGGCTCATTTTGTGTCGAGTTCCATCCAGTCAAAGTTGAAACAGTTCCTTTCACTGCTTCCAATTCAGAAACTGGTAGCCTTTTTGGGCTCTCATCATCCCCAACATCTATGCTTCTAGAATTAGAGCTTCTAAACCGCAAACTGGTTGGATCGCACAAACCAGGTTTCATGTCCAAATTATTTCGCTTTGATATCCGACTAACCAAAGATAGAATTTCATTAAGAGTTTGATTCCTCCCAGAAACTCCTAATCCTTGAACCTCCTTTGCCATCTTATACCTTTTAAGATTTTGCTTCTTGGATTGATTGGCCAAAGATGACTCATGGCTGTAACTTCCATATCTCAATACAGCTTCAAATTTGCTTCTGCACCTTTCTTGTTGAGAGATTCTGTCCATAGCTCTGGAGCAAGCAATGCAACCCTGCTGTTCTCTGTAACCTGGATTGAAATGTGCATCTAACTTCTCTGAATTTGGTATGAAATTGCTAATGCTAGCTGAGAAAAGACGAGTGCCATCCATCATCTCCGCGTGAGAGTTTAATGATTTCCTCATAGAACCATTATCAATCTCACCAAGATGAAGCAAGTCATGCTCAAGTTTCTGCTTATAGTTTGATTTTCTTCTATCACAACTGGTTCTAGATAATGAACTTGAGACTGGAACACCAGCAGTTTCCAAAGATCTTACACCTCTCTGTAAACTGCAAATTCTCGATTCCACAAAAGCATTATCAATTTTACTACTGGAGGACTGCACTCCCACATTATCTGTTCTACAACGACCAGAAACTAAACTCCCTGGTCGAAGGGCTATGGAAGCAGCATTTCGGACATAGCTTTCAGATAAACCTCTGCGTTTTTCATGGAAGGGTTGCCTAGGGTGAAGCCTATCGAGACCCATTAATGTGGCAATCACGCTATTTTTGCGGTCTGGTTTCCATCTTTTTTGACAATCCTTCATCTAGATCGCTAAAATCTGCTAAATTCAATTGGCCTACACTCGAACCCTACCAAGAAATAACACACACAATGATCACATAATTGCAAAAGAGACGATCGAATCTAAACATGGAATCAGCTCCTAAATCCCAGCGGAAAAGATAAAATGAAATAACTTCATCCATTTCGCATCACACTACTTCAATCTCTCAAAATTTTAACAGTGTTTGGAGAATCATCAATACCTGTAAACCGTAATTATTGAAGACGATGAAGAAATGCCCGCCAAATGGAAACCAGCAACCGCCGCCGTCCCGCCAAAATCCGAGCAATCCGATTTCTACACAAGCAATGAAATAAACTCAGGGTTTCCGCAATCTCGGACGCCGATCAAGGAAATTCCACAAGCAAAAATGTCAAGCAGCACCGCCGCCGCCACTCCTCGGCTGCGCTGCGGCGAATGTTCCGCTCCCCGTGATCTTGAGCTCCTTTAATTCCTCAGGGAGTATGATGCTAACACAAAATCAAATCGATGTGGATGTAGGCGCCGACTTTATACGGTCAACGCCCTCTTTCGGCAAGCTATTGGAAGAAGAGTAACTAACACATTTGTAGGCGCTCATACAGTTGATTTGCTACTCTCTCTCTATATATCTCCCTCTCACACACACACGTACATGCAACGCGCAAACATAATAAATAGGGACTCACTTGGGTCAGCGGAGGCACCTTGCGGCCGGGCTAAAACAATGGCACTTTTATTCATATAGATTGACACTTTTCTGTATAAAGATTGACACTTTTAAAAATTGTCATTTTATTCGTAAAATAATTATGTTAAAGGTTGGCACTTTTATTCATATAAATTGACACTTTTCTGTATAAAGATTGAGACTTTGGGCCCGGCCGCACGGTGCCTCCGGCTGACACAAGTTTTTGTCAATAAAATATTTTTACGGAGAAATTATTTCAAAATACACAATTTTTCGTCAAATTTAATTTGCACACGAGCTTTAAAATTATTAATAAATACTCCCTCCGTCCCATTTAAACAGACCTATTTCTTTTTGGCACGAGATTTTAGGAGAGTGTGTGTAAAGATAAAGTATAGTGTTTAATATTTTAATGTCAATTTCATTGTTTTGAAATTAAATCATCATAAATGCATCAAAATATATTGATGTCTGATCTTAAATAAAAGATCGTATCAAGACCTTTAATTTGATATAAAAATCATAAAAATTGGAGAACAAACGAGCAAGTTATGATAGTTTAAACTTTTAGAATTTAAATTATCTTGGGATACGTGTTGAGAAGTGAGTGGATGATGAGATGATTAATAGTGGGTAATTCTTTCCCTATTAGGAAACTGACCTATTCTAATGGGACGTCCTACATAGGAAAACTGGCCTATTCTAATGGGACGGAGGGAGTATATAATTTTTGAATTCTTGTTTTGTACACGAGGTCAAAATTTTCCTAATTTTATCATATTTCGTGCTGATATGGAAGTCGGATATGTCGAACGATTAGTGAGATCCTAATTTTTGTAGGTTTAGTGATTTCAATATTAATTTCTAAGGTATTAGGAAATAAACCAATCGAAAAAATCGAACAAAATAATGCTAAAGTGAGCAAACGGCGATAAGTGCTCACAGTTTAGGTATAACGAGCAGGGTTTATGAAAACACATGGATATTTTATACAAATTAAAAAAATAGAAAAATTTCGTGTAGGTTTTTCAAAACACAAAGTAGTACTCCCTCCAATCTTTTGTAGTTGATACTCCCTCCGTCCCATTAGAATAGGTCAGTTTCCTAATAAGGAAAGAATTACCCACTATTAAGCACTCCATCATCCACTCACTTCTCAGCACGTATCCCAATATAATTTAAATTCTAAAAGTTTAAACTATCATAACTTGCTCGTTTGTTCTCCGATTTTTATGATTTTTATATCAAATTAAAGGTCTTGATACGATCTTTCATTTAAGATCAGACATCAATATATTTGATGCATTTATGATGATTTAATTTCAAAACAATGAAATTGACATTAAAATATTAAACACTATACTTTATCTTTACACAGACTCTCCTAAAATCTCGTGCCAAAAAGAAATAGGTTTATTTAAATGGGACGGAGGGAGTACGACTTTTATTTTTGGGCGGTCCTTCAAGTTGATATGTTTCTATTTTTCGCAATAATTAACAAATAAAACACCTAATTAGTGAAAATTAGGGCCCACTAATTGGGCCCATATTTTTTTAATTAACACCCTAACCCAACAATCTTAACTCCTTCATATTCTCTCTCTCTCTCTCCTCATGGGTCACCATTCTCTTCTCCAGTGGCAAGGTGCCAGATGCAGACGGTGGGAAGGCTCTGCTCCCATCACGTTTTCGACCGGTCCTTCACCCAGAGGCAGCGTTGCGCCGCTACTGTTGATCGCGCCGCTCGATTTCTACCGATTCAAGTCCGGACGGGGAGGAAGGAGCAGAGAGGAGGACGGATCTGAGTGCGGAGATGAATTCGGCGGGCCTGCCGGAGAAGCCGTTGAAGGTGCTGGCCACGATCGAGGAAATGGCGGCGGCGGTGAGGGGATTCTAGGGTTCCGGCACCATCGTCTCTCTCTCTCTCTCTCTCTCTCTCTCTCCCCTCCCTACAAAATTCTAGATCTGTGAAAACCGCTGCCTGGGACCCCGCCGTCGATCGCCTTTCCCTCGCCGTTGACGGCGAGCCCATTGCCCTGTCCACCACCGAGAAGTACTGTGTTATGTGAAATTGTTGGGGGATTTGGGTTTAATTTCTGTGTTGGAGTATTGATATGCTGGGCTACTAATGCTGGGCGAGACTTAGGCGACTATGCCCCGTCATCTTTTTTTCCTTTTTTCATCCCTTCTCATCCATTGCCTTACAATTAGCATCAATCATCATTCTTTATATTTTATTTTACCAATCCGTTCTCTCTCTAGATGGTTGTATGTTTATTATAAATGTAGTGTATATTCACGTAGCTACAAGTGTTTCTTATTTTATTTTTTTATTAATTTAATTGACAAAAAATAGATTAAATTTATGAGAAATAAACTCCATTGGAATTTAATAATAAAACCTAATTGGGAATTATTAAACTCTAATTAATAAATAAGAAACCCTAAGTGAGAATTATTAAACCCTAATTAAAAAATAATAAACCCTAAGTGAGAATTATTAAAACCTAATTAAAAATTAATAAACCCTAATTGGGAATTATTAACCCTAATTAAAAAATATTAAACTCTTATTGGGGATTATTAACCCTAGTTTAAAATACTAAACCCTAATTGAAGATTTTTAAATCCTAAATACTAAATACTAAATAAAAATTATTAAATCATAATTGGTGATTAATTACCAATTACTTCGTTTTTTAAAAATAAATCTATCATAAATTTAATCAAATATTTATCAAAGAAAAAGTGGTGCTTGCCAAGTAGATAATTGACGTGAAATAAAAGAAAAGGTATATAAGAAAAGACTATGTATAAGTAGAGAGAGAAAATAAGTTTAAAATATGAAAGTTTCCACCTGTCAATGTCGCTCACATTTTCGCTCATTTAAGGAGCTCAGCAGATCAAGTTTGTATAAATGACATAATTTTCAACATATTTAACTTTTGACTTCTATACAGTGGCGGAAGGAGAGGGTGCTAGAGGGAGCACCAGCACCCTCCCAGAAAAATATACAGTATTTTTGCACTAAAAAAATTAATTTTAGATTTTATTTACTCTTAGCACCATTATTTATATAAATTTTTTGATTTTAGTACTCTTCGATCTAAATTTCTGGCTCTACCACTGCTTCCATATCAACACAAAATTTGACGAAATTAGAAAAAAAAAATTGATATCGTATGCAAAATCAGAAATAATTAAAAAGTTATATATTTATATTCAAATTTTAAAGCTAATATGTAAAACTAGAATTTGACAAAAGGTTATATATTTTGGGACAATTATCCTTATTAATTTTAAGTACATATGAGATAAAAGTAGTGATAAGGTGTATATGTTAAATTATTTGATCTAATTCCACTTTCGTGCAAAATTTGATTGCTTAATTATCATTTAAAATTCTTAATTTGGTAGATATGTGTACATACGTGCAATTTGTATATATAAATGTATATGTACTTATGATTTATAACGTTGTTTGGCGTTGATTTAGAAGGCGAAAATCACGCTTATAAAGGTTTTTATGCTTAAATTGTATTTTCTTGTGAAATGTGATACTTGCTCGTTGTTTGAATGAATTTGCAGAAATATGGTAAGAATATTTGGCATATTGGTCAACATAATAATGAAGTTCGGTTCGATAGAAATTCATAGCAAAAAACGGATCAAAAATCAGAGTAGAAACAAGAAAGAATGACCCAAAATAAAAACGTCGCGTGCAAGATGCCAGTGGGGCTCGACCGTGGCACTACCAGGGTGCGGCCGGGACAGAAAAATGTGAATTTCGGAGTTTGGGGCGCACCTGGGCGCGGTTGCGCCCCAACGCGTGTTTTCTCGAATTTTTACCGGCTTTTTAATTCCTAAGTCATTATAACACCAACTCTTTCTCCCTATATATATCTAAAGTCTAAACCCTTAGAACAATTATTGTCACTTTTTGAAGAACAAGAGCAAGGGTTTGAAGAGAGAGCAACATTGAACTTCATACAGTTTTCATTGTTTTATGTTTTATTTTCCAAATTGTTATGTTATGATTATGTGTGGCTAGTTTTGTTATTCTAGGATAGAAAGTAGATGAACAATTTGTGATCTTGACTCATATTTATTTAATTGCATCTTTATTCCCCTTTTTCTTATATTCTTGTGCTTATTGATAATAAATTGATTGATCACCTTTTTATCATTCTTTGATTTTAATTCGAGATCTGAGATGGGAGAATTATAATTGGAACAAGGGAACATATGCAATATTCTAAAAGTCGCTAGACGCTAATCGAGCGGTGGAGGGGGGACTAGCGCCTAGGCGGCTAGGCGGGAGCCTAGGCGTGGACTAGGCGGATTAGAAAATAATACTTATTTTTATTATTTTTACATAATATCATCAGTTAGAAACTGTATTAACATATAACATTCATAATTTTATTGCCAAATTCATGATAAAAATATAGGATATCATAATTAATAGTTTAATTCAATAAATTTCATAGTCTACAACAAATTTTTCTAACTTTCAACATAATATCATATGTATTGAATTCAATATTTGTAATCTAATTTAGCACTAAATTCGTTTAGTCATTCAAATCACATATAAAAAAGCCTAGTTAACGTAAATATCGATTAATTCACACCTAGAGACTAATTAAACTTTAATATGACCGATAATTAGGTTGCCGCTAAGTGCCTAGGTGGATTTGCATTAGTCGGGTAGGTGGGGTGCCGCCTAGCGCCTAGGCGGGGACTAGGCGGACCTAGGCGGTGACTTTTAGAACATTGAACATAGGGCATGTTATGAATCAACGCCCAAAAGGTTTGAACTTAACGTGGGAGTGTTTAATCTTTGGTTCTGTTACAAGTTGCATGTTTAATCGTTATTTAGAGATAATTTCAATTGCATGTTAACTTAAGGTTTAATTGCACTCAAAAGGTTGATTAGGCTAATTAAGTGATTGTTTCATAAGAGAATAAAGAGTAATTAAATAAATAGGAGTCCAGTGTTAAATTGTTCATTAAAATCGAACCCTGAAATATTTGTGTTTATTGGAGTTTGATTTGTGACTGATTTTGATTTTATTTACACATTAAATTGCATTCATTAGAATTAGTAAACCATTCTCAAGTATCGATTAGTTTATAGGTTAGATAATCACTAGGATAATTCAATCTCTGTGGATTCGACCTTATTTCTATATTATTACACATATGCACTTGCAGCGTGAAAAAAAATAGTGAACAAACAATCTTAGAAATCACTGGAGGTGTGAGTAGTTGTATTTCCTTTGTGTAACTGATGGCACTTGTGGTGCCGATTTTGAGTTGGTAATTGTTTTTGTGATAAGAAAAAGCAAATTTTCTCCGTAAATTAATGCTATTTGTTTTGTATGAATCGTAACAATACTATAATATTAAAATAAATAATTATATTATTATTATTATATTATATTTTTTATATTTAAAAATACAATATAATGTGATTCCCGTTGAATTTTGACGGGCACTAAACTAGTATCTATATATATATCTAAATAAATACAACTCATGGGGGTCTAAATCTATATAGATTATAGATTTAGAACTCTAAAAAAAATATACACATATATATTAGGTTTTCCTTATGGTTGTAAGTTGAGATGTAGGAAATAATTAATAGCACAAATACTGATAACTAATTAATAGCACAAACAATAGCTACAAATCTATATTATGGCTCTAAAATATGTAGTAGACTCCTTATATTTGTGATTTAAGATGTGTTGTTTACTCTAATAATTAAAAGCACAAATACAGAAATAACTACAATGCAGTCCGAGGTGCTCATGAAATTTCTAACTATAGAGCAAACATGTGAATTGTGTGTGTTAGCTGAAGTATCAAGTGCGTCAAACTTACATTAGCGATAGTCAGTAAAACTGTAAAAGTTAATTGTGGACTTTAATGATAAAAAATATTTTAATATATCAAAAATAGATAAATCTTATTTAAATTTTGAAGAATTTCAGATACAAAAATAGTTTTATCAGTTATCATATCCATCCTTCTGCTTCTTTTTAGGTGCCGCATTTCACGTGTTTTCTTATTCCCTAATAAGTGTCAAATTTTAAAATTTTGGAGTAAATTAAGTACTGTTGTTTCACCATTTTACCCTAGATATATTTAATGTTATCTATAACTTTGCTACCCAAAATACAAAAATAATAATAATAATAAATAAATAATTGTAAATGTAAATTTGACTACATTACGGGTAGGTGTTATTTGACAGTTAATTGGGACACTATCTTAATAAAAACGAAGGGCGTATCTAATAAATTAAATTCAAAGCATTTGAATATTATCTACGTACAGTTTTGGCTCTAAAACATATAGTGGGCTCCTTGTGGTTGTAGCTTGAGATGTCTGTTTATTAGCACACCTACTACTCCCTCTATCCCCCTTCAATTGTTCAGTTTGACTTATTGACTTTTTGGCACGCATTTCCACCGAGTCGGGAAACGAGTTATAAAATATAATTTTGAAGTATTGTTTCTTTTACGGGATATTGTCAAACTGGACAATTAAAGGGGGACGGAGGGAGTAATTAAGTACAGCGGGCTCAAAAGTCAAAAGTATGCTAAATAACTAAATATATGAGGGCAAGATAAATTTAAAAACATGCCTAAATAAGTGTATATATATATATATATATATATGTGTGTGTGTGTGTGTGTGTGTGTGTGTGTGCATCCTACTATGCCTAAATAATTAGTATATATATATAGAGAAATGATATGTTACTCACCTCCCGGTGGGCACCTTCGTGGGCACCTCGTCGTTTTATCATGTTTGCATTGTTTTTTTTTAATTTTAATTTTTATTCTATATTCTAGTATCTTAGAAATTAATTTAGAAATCATAAAATCTAAAAAATACATAAAAATCAAATTTCGATTTATTTTATTACTCATTTTTTGAAGTTAAAAATAGAAAATAACAAATTGAACATTGATTTTTTAGATTTTATGATTTCTAAATTAATTTCTAAGATACTAGAATATAGAATAAAAATTAAAATTAAAAAAAAGAAAAAGCAATGCAAACGTGATAAAATGACGAGGTGCCCACGAAGGTGTCCATCGGGAGGTGAGTAACATATCATTTCTCTCTATATATATATATCCTTTGTCGTACTAGCTTATACAGTACGTACTAACCAATAAATAAAAGTTATAGACTTCAATAATATATTTATATTTATTTTGTATCTATATAGATAAGAATTACCCTACTGCAGTTTGTTGCATGAGAATGTAATAAATTGGTGAACACAACCCATGCAATTTCACAAGTTAGAGAGAGAGTAATCTGAGAATCTATATATATCTAATAGCAAAATAAATCTCAATCAACCACGATTTTTCTTAATTATTTTGCTAAATTCTCATAATTTTGACTGATTAATCAATACTTTTAATTTGATATATATCTTTAATTATTTCATAATATATCATTAATTAATTTTACCAAATCTAATGCAAGAATAAATTAAGATAGCCAAAAAAACAAGAATAAAGTGTTTGAAGACGTGTATATATATGTGGCTCATGAAATAGCACTAACTAACAAGCTATTTAACTCATGATCGATATCTCATACAGTCATACTTAACGCCATGGTGCATGTGATAATAATAATAATAATAATAATAATAATAATAATAATAATAATAATAATAATAATAATAATAATAATAATAATAATAATAATAAATTTTAAAATCTTCGATTCAAGTCAATCAGGCTAAGATTTTAAATTAAAATATTTTGACCTTAACCTTACTTTGATTTCCAGATGGCCCGTTGGCCAAGAAATTTTTGTAATAAAAATCAAAGAAGATATCATATTCATTATATAAATCGGTTTTTATAATAGCAAAATAAAGGTCAATCAATCTTGATTTTTCTTGATTATTTTGCTAAATTCTCATAATTTTGCCTATTTAATAATACTTTAATTTAATCAATATATATCTTCATAGAATTTCAATTTGAATAGAAGTCTCATAATGTAAATCACGTACATATACTTAATTATTTATGCTTAGTTATTTATTACATATATATATTCATATTCTATTTTATATTAATTATATTTTTCATTAAACTATCCCGCATTGATTATTTATAAAATTTCATCAATATAAAACTCATATAAAAAGAAGACCATAATAAAATATAGTTTGGGACAACAAAAGTAATTCTACGTCTACCCGAAAAATATTTTATTTCCAACGGGTAATCCAAACAATATCTGACTTAACGTTTAAAATGAATAAACCACTTTACTTCAGACATGCAACCCCTCAAATGGACGATCCAAATAATGAGAAATGATATTTCTTCAACCGCCAATCTAAACAATGGACGACTATAGATTTAAAATAATTATAACTACAAGAGAAATGTTATATCTTCACCGGGTAACCTAAATAACAAAGCAGTTGACATCAAGAAAATAATAAAATTACATAACAAATCGTATCTCACATTGACTTATTTTTATATTAACAATCAAATGACTTTCGTGAAATGCTACATTTGGTTAACTTATAGTATTTTATTATTATGACTCGAATAATGAGTGGTTAAAGAAGTAAAATTTATGTTTAGTAGTGATCTCCCAACGAATTTTAAAAAAATAAATATAACTCTCTAACAAATGCTACTATTCACCACACTACTTTTTAATATTAAAATTCAATACTAATATATCATTTTACTGAATTACATATTTTTGAATAAGTATAAGTTATTTATGAATTAGTTTATTAAAAAAACCTGAAAAAATATTATTCCTCATCAACCTTTTTTTTAAATTGAATAATGTGCGTCTTAACATACAAAATAAATAACGGGAACCTTTACTTTAAATGAATATAACCACGCGAAAATTCTTATATCTCATTGACCTATTTTTTTTACTAATAGAATACTCGATATAAAAAATGTTACCAATTGTCAATATATTTCTATATTATAACGTATACTTGACGGCTTAACATTTAAAATGAGTATAACTATATGAAAAACGGGACCTAACCTAATCTATTTTTCTATTACAATGATCAACGGGCTACTTGACATTCAACACAAGTAAACCTAATCGAAAAATGTCACACCTCATTAATCTTTTTTATTTCTTTTTTTTTCTAATTCAGTTTAATTTTATTTTTTCAAATGGATCCTAACAAACTATACTCTCAAAATAAATAATTATATTATTATTTTTCACGAGAAATGAATCTCGTCGAATTTCGACGGGTACTAAACTAGTATATATTTATATATATATCTTGTAGTAACCAGGGCCGGCCCTGAGGGTGGGCGGGCAGGGGCGACGGCCCAGGGCCCATGATTTTTCGGGCCCCAAAATTGTTGTTTTATATTTTTATTAATTAAACATTTGAAAAAATTATCATAATTAATAATGTAGTCTAGTGGATGGGCCCTTAGACTAAATTTTTATCTTTATTATCTAGAGGTCTTGTGTTCAAATCTTCAATCAAACATTATTTTTTCCCAATTTTCCTATTTTAGTGTTTACATTTGCTAATTTTTTATTGAAAAATTTCAAATACATTAATATTACAAGTCTAACCTCATTAGCCTAGATTTTCCTCTTTATCTAGGGGTTTTGTGTTAAAATCTTCAATCAAACCTTTTTTTGACCCAATTTTTCTACGTGGCGTCTTAAACGGGATGGAGAAACTACAAATTTTCATAAAATGTATATTCACTATATTTACATGTAAGTTTATTTTAATTATTTTAAAATTGAGTCCAACATACAAAACTTCTCTTAGAAGTTTATGTAATAAAACATTACAAGTTTACATAAGATGTATAATTTTTTTATTATTATTTTCTTAGAGAATACATTGGATGTACACGTTTCTTTTGTTTTTTTTTTAATTTATCACATTAGCACATTTTTTTTTCAACTCAACTCTTAAAGAAGTCTAAATAGAAGACTCACTTTTTCGTATTTTTTTTAGTTTTCTAAAATATTACGATTTCTGATAAAATCTTCTTTATTATGCTTTATAAATACTACTATTATGTCTTTATAATTATCGGTAGGAGACCCATTTTTCTTACTTCGCCCCGGGCCTATGTTTTGTCAGGACCGCCCCTGGTAGTAACGTTGTAAGTTGCTTGAGGGATGTAAGGCCACCTCCTTTCAAGCATGCGCCAAGCATGTGGACTCATACTTTCACTAACTTTTCTTTTGACGAACAGGTATATATATATATATATATGTGTGTATGGAGTACGGACCCATTTTATTTCATGCATGCTCTATTAATTCTGTGAAAAATCCATTTATATACTACTATAAACTAATAAAAATCAAATTTGTTTTCACCAGGAACAACAAAAGTACGCGGAATCCATTGAAGCGCTGAAGCAAGAAGTAAGAGGCATGCTTATGGCTACAACGACCACGCCTCTCAAACAAATGATGCTCATCGACACTCTCGAGCGTTTGGGATTGGCTTACCATTTCGAGACGGAGATCGAAAACAACATCGAACAAATCAACAGTGCAGAAGACGGCGTTCTTCAAGACAACGGTTTATTCGCTACTGCTCTTCGATTCCGTTTGCTCAGACAACACCGCCACCACGTTTCTTGCGGTAAGTTTCCTCGATTCATATTCTCTATTGCAATTGATTCGTGTGACATCTCCTATATTGCATCAATAGATGATTATCACGTGTCCATAATATTTTCAAAACCAACAATAATTACTCGTTTTTAAAATATTGTGGACACGTGGCAATCATTTATCGACGCAATAGTAGATATCACACGCAATTGCAATAGAGGATCCGAATCGAAGTTTCCTAATATGAAATAAATACTTAGTTTATAAATATGAATAGATTTTTACTATTGATATTTGTATGATCTACCGATTATATATTATTAAAGTAAGGATGATTGCAACACACAAGTAATATCATGCATATTTATATATAATTTGATGATTAATTAAGTATTATCATGTGCCTATTTTGTAATGCAGCCATACTTATTTCAATAATAGTTGAAGATTATACTGAAAACAATAGTCCATATTTATTCATATTTCTCACACCAGAACACTCTCTCTCGGTACATATGTTTTCAACAAGTTTGTGGACAAAGATGGTAAGTTTGAGGAAGCCCTCAGCAGGGATCATGAAGGCCTATTAAATTTGTATGAAGCAGGTTAGGTTTCGTGGGGAAAAAATATTAAAAGAGGCTGTGAAATTTACAACGCATTA
Organism: Mentha longifolia; assembly: GCA_001642375.2. Classification (NCBI taxonomy): domain Eukaryota; kingdom Viridiplantae; phylum Streptophyta; class Magnoliopsida; order Lamiales; family Lamiaceae; genus Mentha; species Mentha longifolia. The sequence goes on along the minus strand of CM038119.1, from coordinate 1,287,010 downwards.
TTTGAGGCGTAAAAAAGAAGAGCTAGAGTCTCCACTTAAGGAGAAAGTGAAGCGAGCTTTGGAGCACCCTCTTCACTGGGAATTTCCCATTGTATCTGCAGCATTTTCGTCTCCATTTATGACAAGGATGACTCTAGAGATGAATTGCTTCTCAAATTAGCAAAAATTAACTTCAAATTGATGCAGAATGTGTACAGGAAAGACCTCTCCCAACTCTCCAGGTGATTAATAACTTTTTCTTTATAAAATTGACGTGACTTAATTTAAAATTAAAAAAAAAATCCTTTTCATATATACATATAGATGTGAAATCCTTATATGTTATTTATTTTTCTTTTTTTTCTTTTTTTTTTCAAAAGGTGGTGGTACAAATTTGATCTGAAATCAAAATTACCGCACGCAAGAGATCGGCTGGTGGAGGCCTACCTTTGGGGTGTAGGTTACAATTACGAACCTGAGTACTCTCTTGTTAGAATTGGACTTGCCAAAGGCATACAAATTATCGCAACCATGGATGACACATATGATAATTATGCTACGGTGAATGAAGCTCAACTTTTTACTGAAGTCTTGGACAAGTATGTCACATTACATTTACTTATACTCTCTCTCTCTTTCATGAGTACTTGTTTCGTCTGGCTCATTTCTTTTGGACACACGTATTTAGGGAAAGTGTATAAAGTGACTTTAATGATATAAAATGGTATGACCACACCTTTTGAAAGAAAATTATTTCATAAAAGAGATTGACACACCTAAAATGAGACGGCTCAATAAAAAATAAAAAAAAAAAGCAAAAAGCATAGATACCAAAAAAAGTTTTGATAAAAGCATTTAATCGGACAATAAAATTTACAGGTGGAATGCTGAAGAGGCTGAACGGCTCCCAGAATATATGAGAATTCTTTATCATTTTATTTTGAGTATATCTGAAGATTATGAACGTGATGCGATGAAAGTTGGGAAAAGCTTTGCAACTTCTTATTTCATTGAATCGGTGAGTAAATTCCTCATGTTCAAGTGATCCTTGTTGTTGTAACGGCTACAGGTTACATAGATTGTGCTCCATACTTCTATATAAATAGAGTACACCAGACGGGTTAGGTCCAATATGACAAATTGAGCCTAATACAAAAACATAGCATACCGTTTGCGTGGCGGCAAACTTACGGATTCAAGGCATACTAACACTTGTTTTTATTTGCATGTAGGTGGTACGTAGCTAGTGAAGGAGAGAAGGAATCTTATCTTGAAATATACTACTCTCTCTGTCTCAATTTAATAGTCCAGTTTCTCAAATATGTGGAGTATAAAATAATAAAAGTGCACTAGCTAAGTAGGTTCGGACTGAGGGAGTATTTTATTGGGTGTGTTCTCTTTGATCAAAAATGAGGGAAAAGAAAAATTTTACACCAATTTTCCCATTTTTCTCATATTCTCTTTGATGGATAATTTTCTCTAGACATAAGAGAAAATTTTCCTTGGGCAACCATTTTCCCACATTTTCACTCCAAGTCGTAATAATATTTTCTCATCTTTTCTGCATTAGAGAACATATGATAAAGCAAATGAGGACCACATTATAGGATAAAAAATTTCATCCTTTTATATACTTATATTTTTCTTTTTCATCAAAGAGAACAACACATCCTTAATTTCTTCGTCAATAGGTTTCATATCTTTTACCTTTTGATGAAAAATGAGGGGAAAATATTTTTCACTATTTTCTCATTTTCACTTATTCTCTACGATGATAATTTTTTCAAGTCAGAATGGAAAATTTTTCTAGGACAATCATTTTCACTCCAATTTGTAATATACTCTTTTTATCCTTTTTTTTTTATTCCCACATTTTTTTTCGTCAAAGAGAATATAATCCCTTTATAGACAAAAAAAAAAATGCAAACTTATTACTCCCTCCATTTCGTGGAATTTGACCTCTTTGCTTTTGGCAATTGATGGCACGTTTTTCCACGCTTCTTGATAATGGGTTTTAAATGGATTTTTGAAGATTTCTTTCTTTTACGGGATACTACGACTGTTGTAGTATCCCGTAAAAGAAAGAAATCTTCAAAAATCCATTTTAAACCCCATTATCAAGAAGCGTGGAAAAACGTGCCAGCAATTGTCAAAATTAAAGCGGTCAAATTCCATAAAATGGAGGTAGTATATGTTTGCAGTTTTAAAATATGCCCAATCATCAGTATATAAATCGATTTCACCCTCTCTCTATCTTTGTTTCTTTAGAAGTTGATCTATATAGTTCTTTCACGCATGTAGATAGATTGGATCTTATCTTAAAATGCATTCTATTAATTTCCTTATCGATAGGGTTTCTTGTTTATTTATTTATTTTATTTCATGGAAGAGATAGGTGGGTCTATTGTGAATTTTAATGTTATAATAACATACTCACATATAAAATGTATGGATGATTAGGTGAAACAACTTGCAAGGCTTACAACCAAGAGCTAAAGTGGATTATGGAAAAACAATTGCCTCAGCTCCATTCGAAGACTACGTTAAAAATTCAGAAATTACTTGTTGTGTTTATCTCATGTTTGCTTTTATTATCCCGGGCTTGAAATCTGCTACCCAAGAAACCATTAACTGGGTGAAGGGTGAACCCAAGCTCGCACGATCAACTGTTATGGTTGGTCGATATGCGGATGACATTGGCTCTCAGCACGTAAGTTTATATATATATCGAACCACATTGTGCTTCATTTAGTTTGTAGGATAAGGATAGATTAACTAATTTTATCTGACCTAACCTAACGTTTACTTCGTAAGATTGCAAATGAGTGTTATCTCAGGGCACGAGCCCTCCGTGCTTAGCATTGAGACTAATCTCAAGAGATAATTCTCACTCAAAACACCTGAGATAACTTTAATCATCATATCTGATCTCAAAATTTGTGAATCTTTCAATTTTGAAGCGCAAGAGTAAAGAAGGAAAAGTGTTCACTTCATTGGATTGCTATATTAAACAACACGGCGTTTCAAAACAAGAGACGCTATCAAAGTATGCAGAGCTACTTGAGGGAGAGTGGGAGGATCTAAACAAGGAATTCGTTGCCACAAATTCTATGCCTAAGGAAATTGCCATCACATTCCTCAACTATGCTCGAATGTGTGACGCCACTTACAACAAAAATAATACAGACGCTTATTCAGATTGTGACGCTGCCAAGACAAATATTATTACTCTCTTTGTTGATGACATACTCATTTGATTAAGAAAATGTGTGTGGCTAAGAAACTAATAAGCTTTCGACAGCTCGCTCAGGTTAACATTCGTCGGCTCCACGATTGAAAGTACTTGGGTTCGAAGTGTGAAAACTCCTTAGGTCGAATTATTCATGGTGTATCGGTTGATAGGTGATGCGGGTAGATTATTAGCAATAAGTTAGCTAGCTATGCCCTTGTTTAGTATTTTATGTTTAAGTTGTTTGTTTCTCCCTATATACTTGTATTGTGGACTTATTGTTTTATCAGAAAGCTCCCTGCTTTTTAAAAGAATCAATACCGTATTCCTTTTTTTTATAGCAAGTATACATCGTTGCTATTTTGGGTAGAAGAATATGAGTTCATATTATATATACATATAATTATTTCATTGAGAATATTTAAAAGAGTAAATGGAAGACTTGAATTCAAAACATATAAAACTATCCGATAATTATCAACTAAATGATCAATAATCAACTAAATGACGGGGCGGCTTGACATTCTATCATTCAATTATCGAACGACGGACGACTTTACATTGAAATGAATATAACCACGCGAAAAAATTCAACCTCTCATTGACCAATTTTTTTTTCGCACAATAGAAACTTGATATGAAAAATACAACTACAATTGAAAAAATGTTATCAATCGTCAATTTATTTTTATATTACAATGTACAATTCATGGCTTAACATTCAAAATGAGTATTACTACCCGAGAAACGTAACATCTCCTAATTTATTTTTCTAAGACCATGATCAACGAGTTGTTTGACATAAGATGTATAAATAGAATGTATGGAGGCAATTATTTGACAAATTTCGGTATAAATATGTATTTAAACACGATCTCAATCCGACTCCCTATGTCCCATTCTATTTGATACGTTTTTATCATTTTATACTCGCATATTTTCAAGAAAGTCGTCAAGTAGAACAAGGCGGAAGGAGTATTATTTCTAAATTACAAATGAGTATTTTAATATCCTCATCAAAGGTGAGATTCATGTCGTGATTCGTAGAAGTATTCATGGATATAAACTTGTAAATTGGGATTTACTAAACAATACTACCACAATTGCTAATTTGGTGCAAATATTTTGTACAGTCTGCATATAATTAAATTTCTAACTAAGTTATAGTAGTAATAATTATGTTCTTCGCGACGTGTCAGCATGGTAGCGGGTATTAGGTAAGCATGGAGTATTTCAGAAGCAACAAAAGAGGCAAGAATAATGAACAATTATGATTAATGATTTTCCGACAATAGTAACAATTCCAATATGAATTCTACAGTATGTCATAATAATTGAGCTGCTGCTTAAAATGCATTCACTAGTCAGTAGTCACTTTATTAATCACCAATCATCCAAAAGTGCTGAAATTCGACTGATTTTATGAAATATTTACCTATTTCAACACCATTTGCAGCTTCACCTTAATGCAACTTCTCCACTGCATCCTTGCATCGTCACAGCTCATCCCTAGAAGCTTCATCTTTCGCAGATTCAGCATAAGATGCATATGCTTTGATAATAGATTCATAAATGGAAATTCCTCTCAGATATTCATCCTTGTTCAGGAACTGCACAAGAACACACGGTTCATGAATTCACATCTCAAGACATAAAAGGCAAATGTTTTTCCAAAATAAAACAAATCGTATCTTGCGTTTCGTCAACCAAACTCGAAGAAACAGAAGCAACGAGAAGGAAATAGTCACCTCATTGTGATCATGAAGAAGAATGGGAGTGTTCGCCATAGGAGAGAATCCAATAGCTGGCAAACCAAGCTCCCTGAAATAGCGAGAATCTGTTGCAGCAGGAAAAATCTCGGGCTTCTCAAGTTTTCCATTGGCATCTTTTACTGCATTTTCTAATAGTCTCCACCATGGATTTGAACTGTCGGAAGCCGTGATTAGTGGCTTCCCATATTTGTCGTATACAGTTGTCTTCTGCTTGAACTGACCCAGCTACAGAATATGTTAGAACAATGGCAAATCATACAAAACTCAACAAAACAATACATATTGTGTGCAATAAACATGAGAAAAGGCAAAGCATTGTTGTGTACTTGGTTGCTTCAGACTGGATGTGTCTCCTTAGAAAGTGCTTTCAATAATCCACTGCGACAAGAATAATATGAAATTGCACAATAGATTTTTTCTCACCTCAAAGGTCATATTACGTGAAGCAGGCGCCCATTCCTCCACAATTCGTCGCTCCAGGGACTCTGCATCAGCAGTTGGCGGAATTCGGATATCGAAACCAGCTTCAGCTTCAGATGGTTGCAAATTCATGACAAAGCCCTATCATTATGAGAATAACATTAAAGACGGGACACATTTCAGTTGCTTTAGTTTTAAGAAATGAATAGTATAGAACCATTACAACTTATTCATAACAAGATAGTAATGAAACTTCCAAATAGCAAACTTGTTACCTATGCACCAAATGCAGAGAACCAAAGGAACCCAAGTATGAAAAGAATGAATGCTTTTGTCTTTTTCCAGTTTCTTTCTTTTCTAATTTAAATCATGGAATGAAAATAAAGTATCTTGCTTGTCAAATTTGAAAGTAAAGTAAATATCTTATTACCAGCTATCATATACAGCTTCATCAGAAATAGAAACCAACACACAATCATCAGGTGATGTTCACCAATAATACAAACAGCTTCGGCTACAAAAAAAATTTAAATATACTCACAGTAGGAGAGGGGGTTCCAGCTTTCAAGAAGACCATATTAACAGAAGTGACCTCTCCTTCACCCTTATGTCCAGACTTGATCAAATCAAACTGAGAGGCCCTGTATCTCCTGATACTCTCTATGCTCTTGAGAAGATTTTCCATAGCAGTATTATCATAGAGCTTAGCCCCATGCCCAGGTGCACCTGTAGCCTTAATCACCAGCCACCAAGGGGATCTCTCCCCATAGAATACCCGGTATTTCTCAGTAGGAGAAGCCAATCCCTCATCCAGCACAATTCCTACATTCATATTCTTGAATACATCAGAAACTGCAAGCTTCTCAACGCCATCATGTCCACCAATTTCTTCATCAGGTACAAAGGTGAGGTACACTGTTCGCAGTGGCTGGAATCCTGAAGCTTGGAGCTTACGGATGGCCTCCAAATATTGGAGGCCCACGCACTTCATATCTTGGGACCCACGGGCGTAGATATGGCCAGAGGTGGGGTCAAGGTGTGCTTCAAAGGGCGGATGATTCCATTTGTGGTGCTCTGCAGGTACCACATCAGTGTGGGAATTTAGAAGGATAGATGGCAGTGCAGGGTTCTTCCCAGCCCACTTGAGGAGCAACAATGGCTTTCCCTTTACAAACTCCAAGATTTGGAAATCTAAGGAGAGAGACTTGGCTTGAGAGCTGATGAAATCGGCGGCTTCATAGTAGCTGGGGTTGGGTTGGGCAGTATTGATTCTGAGGTATTCCTGAAATCTGGATATTATTGATGAAGAATCCTCAGCTTTCACAGTTATCGTCCCAGTAGGTAACACTAACAACCCTGCCAATAAAAAGGCTATATAATAAAGTGATTGGCAGTGATGACTTGCTCCGATCATCTTTCCACTGAGACACAACTGAAAATGATAGAATATCGCGTCAGTACTTTCTCAAATATCTTCATCCCCCTAAATAATAAAGGAATTGCACGTCATAATACAGCCTGACTAATTGTAACAAAATACTACTTGAAATCGCAGGACACATTGACACTTTTACTGCATGACCTCACACTATTCTAGAGAGAAGGCACCAACAATTGTTATTTCAGTATCGAGAAAGATACACTCTGTTAGTTCATCAAACCAATCATTTCCTGATGAAACATCTAAATTCATGTTTTCTTCATACATTCTTCTATCCCAAAATGGAAGGAATACACGAAAAAAGGCTTTTATTTGTTCCATTTGCAAAGGCAACAGATTCCGTTCTTTCACTCCAACCATTATAGCAAGAAAATCCCTATCTCCGACTATTATCGCCACTCATTCCGTTCCTGAACAATATCAAAAAAAAATTCTCCAGTTATTGCAGTCAAGTGTCGATCCCACCAACTTCAAGTCGAATGAATCTGTTTACAAAACTTAAAACATCACGATTCTAGTTTCAAGTGCACTGTTAAGTTCAATATTCGGGGCACAGCAACCTCTGATACAAGCTAAAATTTGAATCCATCAACTCGAAAGTCACTTCAATCCTTCACACCATCATCATAGACTTCATAGTTCATAGCTCAACTCAATATTAAATCACTTGACTTGAATTCTCTTTGACACATTTGGAAGCCAAGAATGAATAAAATCAAAACAATCAACATAATCAGGAAACATGACGAAGTAATTCAGCGCAACAGAACAACAGAAACCAAATCAGAGCGTCAGCAGTGTAATCAACATCGTAATGATGGACTAAAAAAACTGCTACTACTAATAATCGACCACACAAACAAATCCGACATGCTTATTTAATGACTCCAATCAATTTTAGCACAAGGGTTTAAAAATAATTATAAGTAAAACGAATACGGAGAAGCAGGAGAGAGAGAGAGAGAGAGAAGTTATACTTGAACTCAGTGAAAGAGTAATAGAATCTCACCGGAGATGAAGGCGAACAGGTGGAGAGCGGCGGCGGCTTAGCTCAGTGAGTGTTGACCTCCCTGAATATACACTTTCTGGTTTTCAGCTAACTTCCTCCTATCGATTTTCTTTTTTTAATTAAAAAAAAATGAGAATCGAAATATTCTATCGACATTACAGAGATCAACTTTAAATAAATTACTCAATGTAATATAAATAAATATTCATCTGTTTATCTCTCCCCTTTATATATTTTATACCCACATTAATTGAATGATGAATATATAGAAAGGAGCCAAATAGGAATAAAATACTTTTTCTTAAGCACATGAATAAATACATTATTAAGGCCTGAATAAACTTAAAAACAAATTCTTTGGACTTGAGAAAACATCTTATAGAAATTTTAGGACCATTATTGGTTTAATAAAACTCTCTGGACTTTATAATAAACTTTGTATTTGTGTGCACTTCATTTCGTTTCTGCTAAAACATGAATTTGGGCTCAACTTAAAAAAAAACACACACACACACAAAACAACTGAATCCTATCAAAATTAATTTAAAATAAGGATCCAGATAAAAAATATGGGTGAAAATTTAAAATGTCCTATTTGAAAATGAAAATGTGATAAATACCCTTTTAAATTTGAATGTGATAAATGTCTTCTTTCTTATTATATTGAAGTGGGCCCTAAAATTCTCAAATGCTAAAACCTAAATTAATCAATTAAAGACATATATTACGGAAATTAAATATTTAATTATATATATAATAATTTTATAATTAATATATAGATTATGGAATTTAAAATAAAAATAAACTAAGGAACATACTTTTTCCACCGCCGGCGTAGGGATGCCGAAATTTTCCCACTGCCGGCAACCGTCTGCCGCCTATGTCGCCGGTGGTTGGGAAATTCCGGCAGCCCTACGCCGGCAGCGGAAAAAGTATGTTGTTTAGAGTTGTTTTTTTTGTCCATACATGTATTTATTCAAATTAAACAACAAAATTTTATAAATCAAGAGAATTATTAAATTAGTTAAATTTAAACTAATAATTCATCAAGTACTAAATATAAATTTAATCACTTAAATACATAGGTTAATAAAAATTTAAGCATACAGTTAAACCTAAAAATAACTCTAAACAACATTCTTTTTCCACCACCGGTGTAGGGCTGCCGGAATTTCCCCACCTCCGGCAGCCCTACGCCGGCGGTGGAAAAAGTATGTTGTTTAGAGTTGTTTTTTATGTCCATACATGTATTTATTCAAATTAAACAACAAATTTTCATAAATTAAAAGAATTATTAAATTAGTTAAATTTAAACTAATAATTCATCAAGTACTAAACATAAATGTAATCACTTAAATACATAGATTAATACAAATTTAAGCATACATTTAAACATAAAAAACAAATCTAAACAAGGGTATAAAAAATTATACTTTAAAACGGGTATGTGTAATAAAAAAATTATACTTTATATATTAAAATAATAAAAAGGGTATAAATCACATATGTTTTTAAAAGGATATAAATATGGGTCAAAATTTAAAATACCCCTTTTATAAATCAAAATGTAAAAAATACCCCCTTTTTATTAAACATGTAGAAACTACCCCTTTTTTTAAAATAATGTAGTGGGACCATTCTTTTCAGCTGAAGCAGCCGGCGGTGGGCATATTCCGGCGACTTCCACCGGCGGTGAATGTGGCCGGAAAATCACGTTTTTTAAAATAATGATATTCATGAATTTTTTATTTTTATTTTATTTGTCAACTTAAACTATTGAATTTACAAGTACTAAAACCTTAATTAATCATTTTTATATATACACTATGGAAATTAAACATGTAATTATAGATAAAATAATTCAATTCATAATAATATGGTATCCACCGCCGGCAAAAGTGGACGGATCTCTCCCACCGCCGGCGACACAATATTGCCGGCGGTGGGAGAGATCCGGCCACTTTTTCCGGCGGTGGATAAGTTTTTATGCATTGAATCATTTTTTTAAACTCAAAACATATATTACGTGAATAATAACAATAATATTTCATGAATTAAGAGATTAATTAAAGAAATTAAATTTCATCTCTTGAATTTAAAAGTACTAAAATTGAAATTAATCATTTGTATACATACACTATGGAAATTAAACATGTAATTATAGATAAAATAATTCAATTCATAATAATATGGTATCCACCGCCGGCAAAAGTGGCCGGATCTCTCCCACCGCCGGCGACACAATATTGCCGGCGGTGGGAGAGATCCGGCCACTTTTTCCGGCGGTGGATAAGTTTTTATGCATTGAATCATTGTTTTAAGTGAATTTTACATGTTCACCACCGGTGGAAGTGGCCGGAAATCTCCCACCGCCGGCGACGCCTTGGTGCCGGCGGTGGGAGACTTCCGGCTACTTCCACCGGCGGTGAATAAGTCTAGCTCAATTAATAAATTTTTTAATGCTCATTCTATATATTATTTTAAACGGATTCTCTGAAAGGCGTGATAACACTTTCAGATCGAATTAATTCGACGGTTCTATCAAATTATTCAATCGGATACAATTCAGAAATTTTCGAACTTTTGTATGAAATTTGTTTGAGAATGCAGAACCGGAAATCATACGAATCAAAAATTGATCAGCCTTTTTCATGAAAACTGATTCGTATATCAGTTTCAAAACGGTTTTTGCAACTTATAAAAATTGTAAATTAGTCCCTCGAAATTTCGAAAATTAAATTTCCGATGAATTTTCTACACAGCAATTTAATCGGAAATAAAAAATTTCCAAGCTGACCTGGCAGCTCGACCCCAGCCAGGGGCTCTGCCCCTTGGACCCCGCCAGGGGCTGCCGCCCCTTGGACCCCGCTATCGGGGGCTCTGCCCCCGAACCCCGTCCTTTAGGGGCTTCGCCCCTAAAATCATAATAAATTCATATAAGCGTGCACTCCGCACCACCAAACTTATATGATGTATTATTATAACGATACTGATCAAACAATAATAAAATATTAGAATTTTTATATTAAACTAATAAAAGGGACATATTTTACATACGTACTAAAAAGGGGGCATAATCAACATTCACATTTAAAAAAGGGGTAATTAAAATTATTAAGACTATAAATATCATGCTAGTTTAAAAAAAAGGGTATTTTAAACTATTAAGACTAAAGATATATCCATTTCCTTAATTTGGGCCGTTCTCTCACGAATTGTGTTTTATAAACTTGGTTTTGAGCAGAAAATAAAGTTCATGGCCCTTCAAGATAATATCTAAATCTTGCACGCATATACGTATATACACCTTCTCTCTAATCCCATTCGTTAATCTTTTCTTAATGTCAAATTATTGATTAGTATGGTTGATATAGATAATTATATACAAGTCAATGGTTATTCCACTGTTAATTCTACCAATTAAATGAATGTGACAACTTTGTACTATTCTCACGTGTGAAAAAATGATGAGATCACATTAAAAAAACAAAATGAGAAAAATTACATGTAACATGTGATGTAAATGGTCCACAGTACTTGAAAGTTGGAACTAGAGGTGCCCACGGTTCCGGAACCGGAATCGGAACCGAACCGGCGGTTCCGGTTCTAAGATGGTTGAAACCGAAATCGAACCGGAACACTAACAGTTCCAGTTTCTGGAACCGACGGTTTCGGTTTGGTTCCGGTTCCGGAACCGGAAAGGAACCGACTTTTTTTATAAAAAAAATAAAAAATCGTTCGATTATGATTCAATGTTTCGTTGTTTATTGATCTAATTTTAATTATAAGAAAATTCAAATTATAAAATGTAAAAAAAAATACTTGAGAGTGAGATTGTTTAATTTTTTTTTTTATTAATCTTAAACCCTTGGATATCACATGTCGATTCCAAGGGCCGAGCCTCGTTAAAACCTCCATGAGGAAAAAGAGTACTCGTCTAAGCATTTCAATAGAACACTACATATTGTCGAAATCGAAATCGTCGTCGAAATTGACGAATTTATTTATTTATTTTTTGCATTTCTCATTACTAATATCACATTTAATAATTATTATTATGTGTATAAATTTTATTTATACTTAATACCTTTTTTCATAATATTTTTTGTATTTAAAAACATCTACAATTAATTTCACAATTTTTAATATGAGATCTTTTATGTAAATTGTCATCTTCAATTCTTCATCATCATGTGATATTGTTTATTATTAATTTAAAGATTGTTTTTGTATTAGTCTTCTTTATTTTTGCTTATTAAATTGTGAATTATAAATTAAATGATAAAACTATTTAACTTTACAAATATAAACATTTCCATATAAAAAAGTGTAACACACTATCATTAATCAAATGTTTCATCAAATAAGTATACAAATACAAGTATAATATTGAAACATAAAATAAAATTAGAATTTAAAAAATAAAAAATAAAACCCGGTTCTTTTCGGTTCCGAACCAGAACCGAACCGCCGGTTCTCGGTTCCAAACTTTTGGAACCGAAACCGAACCGTCGGTTCCAACGGTTCCTCGGGACGGTTCGGAACTGTCAATTCCGATTCCGGTTAAAAACTGATGGTTCCGGTTCGGTTCCGATTCCGGTGGGCACCTCTAGCCGAAACTATAGATATATATATTTAAAATTAAGAAATCCTACATCAAGAGGACTCCTCGGTTCAAAACAAAATAAAAATAATATATACATACAATAGAGAAATGATATGCTACTCACCTCCCGGTTGGCACCTTCGTGGGCACCTCGTCATTTTATCACGTTTGTATTCAAAGCTCGATTTATTTTATTACTCATTTTTTGAAATTAAAAATAAAAAATAACAAATTGAACATTGATTTTTTAGATTTTATGTTTTCTAAATTAATTTCTAAGATACTAGAATATATAATAAAATTAAAATTAAAAAAAAATAATACAAACATGATAAAATAACGAGGTGCCCACAAAGGCGCCCATCGGGAGATGACTAGCATATCATTTATCAGATACTATAATATACCCATATTGTTGAATATATAAACATAATATCACTTCTTGAAAGTCGAAAAGCATGTCTCTGCCATATATTCATCCAAGTACAATAATCAAGAGAAAGAAAAAAAAAAGATAGTACTACCTCCATCCTATTATATTAGAGCTAATTTGACTTGCACAGAAACTAATAAATGGAAGGATATGTGGCTATAATTAATTCTAAGGAGAGAGAGTTAATTATAGTCAAGTATTTTTTACCATTTTAAGAAAGAGCTCTAATATAATGAGACAGACCAAAAAGAAACAAGCTCTAATATAATGGGATGGAGGTAGTATTAATTATGGGAGCCAATGTGTATGGACGAAATCTGTCGGCGTGATATTTATACTCCCCGCTTTAGACCTTAAAATCCTATCCTAATTTTTTGATAATAATTTTATTTAAAACATAAGCAGTATATTTTAATGTCCACCATGAACACATTTAATGTGTTAACGAATAACGTGTAGATAGTGGTATATACATAAAAAAGTTGATAAAATTTTTACTAAACCCTACTTAAAATACTAAATTCTAATTGAAAAAATTATAAACGTGACACTACTATATCAACGGTGAACATATTTAAACATGCTCACGATGGACTTTGGAATGTTATTTATCATAGTTCAAGTAGTTCTAATTTTAGTAATTGAGATGATGTCCTCTATCCCCAAAACTATATCACAATGGTGTCCCATAACTTAATTTCTAGTAGTTTTATATTATTTTTTATAAAAATAAAAATACTATAACTTAGTAAATCATAGTAATAGACATTTATAAGAAAAAAAATTGGAATTTTTTAAAATTATGTACTTTGTTTTTGAATTTATCAACTCTGATATACTAATAAAAGTGAAATTAAATATAAAAAAATAATTATAAATCTTAATTGGGATGGGTGAACCTTTGAAAATAATTATAAAATTAAATAAAATTATTATAAAATAAAATTATTTAAAAAAATGAATAAAAATAATAAAAAAATTATGTTTTGAGACACCATTTTGAGATAGAGGATCCAAGTCCTAATTTTAGCAATATACGTACACAATATTTTTGAGATATACCTGTTCTCTTTTAAAGGTAGAGTTGAGAATCGACAAAAAAAAAAAAAAAAAAAAAAAACGAGTAAAACGTTGTCAATAATCAATTTCGACCAAATATTAACTCAATCATCACAAGCTTTTCTTCATCAAACTCAAAAAGAAAAAAGAAGTAAGTTCTCGAGTGTCGCGCGCACACAAAATGTTGAATACATTGCTCTCGCTGGCGCCGCCGCAGTCCCCGTCCGCCGCCCCTCAGCGGGTGGCGATTCCAGGCAGCTACGGTTGGCCGTTGATCGGGCCGCTGGCGGATCGGCTGCAGTATTTCTGGTTGCAGGGGCCGAAGGATTTCTTCGCCAAGAGAATGGAGAAGTACAACAGCACGGTGTTCCGTACGAACGTGCCGCCGGCGTTCCCATTCTTCACCGGCGTGAATCCAAAAGTGGTGGCGGTGCTCGATGTGAATTCGTTCCGCCACCTCTTTGATATGGAGCTTGTCGAGAAATCGAATATTCTCGTCGGAGATTTCATGCCCAGCCTCAACTTCACCGGCGGTTTTAGGGTTTGTGCTTATCTTGATACGACGGAAACCAAACATTCTCAGGTGCCTCTCTCTCTCTCTCTCTCTAATTGATGACCTCACAAATATACACATTAATGGAACACATGATGTCAACATTCAAAAGAATCAGTTCGGATGTATATCAATATATACAGAAAAAAAGAAAGAAAGAACGAACCATAGAATTATTTGTATAAAATGAAAACGGGTTTCCGACTAAAAAAACATACTCCGTAGATAATTACTTGTCTTTGGATGAGAGATCGGTTTTAATTAAGAATATAAACATAAATTAACAAAAAATTATTAATATTTAAATTATCAAAGGCATCCACTTGTATAATTTTAGAAGATATCAATGTAAATGTTAAGCTTAAGGTATATTGTTTGTGTAGCATATAATTAAAACTTGTTTTTATGGGCACAAATATCTTAAATTTGCAACTTGCTAGCTAACATCCATACAATTATTTATTACTACAATAAAAAAATAAGGAGGAGTCCTCTAATTCACTATTACTCTTTTTGCTACAATATTCACTTAATTAGATTTATAATAACCATAGACCTAAATCAACAGTTATAATGCATATACTTCAGCTAATCTAATCATACATAATTATTTTAATATAGAAGTGAAGTTATAACCAAAATGTAACCTTATGCATGATGTTCTAGTCAATATGAAAAGTTGGAATCTCACTAATACTATATTAGCCTAATCTGGTAATTTTACTCGTATATAAGTAATTATTTTAGTATAGTAGTGAATTGAAGTTATAACCAAAACATACCCTTATGTACGATGGTCAAATAATTACGATATAGTACTGTGAAATCTAAATAATTAATATATGGAAAATATGGTAGAAAATATTTCAGCCATAGCTTTTGTCAAACCCTTATGGGTAATGTGGTCCCAAATCAGTAACTTAGCCAGTTAGCCAGCGCTACATGCGTCCCTTTCATTTAATGAGCCAAACAATATAATAATGGTGAATAGGTTGCATGTTCATATGTATGTATGATTATAGTAAGGGTGTGTTCTAAAAATGGAAAAATAAGAAAAAAAAGTGAACAATCACCCTTTAAATTTTTCACATTTTCCTATTTTTTCTCACCTCCTTATCTATGATGAAGAATTTTACTATTTTTTCAATGGAAAATATTATCCCATCAACATGGAGTGAAAATATTTTTCTTCTATTAGAGTGAAAAGGAAGGGGAAAAGGAGTAGAAGGTGGAAAATGTGGAAAATTTAAAGGGTGATTATTCTCTTTTCCCATGATAATTTTTCATCATAAAGAACACACCATAAACGGAATAGAAATATACAAAACCTAATAACTAAAAACATAATTCTGACTTTTGCTCCAAAAAAAAACGTAATTTTGACTTCATTTATTGAATTAGATTAACGATATAAAGTGAAGGAATCTTTAGGTGGTTCTATGATTTTAACACATTATTCAACAATCAATTTTGTAAAATTGGATGCATATAACCTTTGAGTGATTGATGCATGTGACCACAAGCCATAATATAACATATGTGATTGTGATGCCCATGCATGGTCCATGTTCAAAATTAAGTTTTTAATTTAAATATTGTTTCAAAATTCGAAATATCCTCTCGTGCAATTCACCCATGCTTTGGTAACCACAAAATTTCTTTTGGATGAACAACCATTTCTTAGGCCAGAAAGCATTAATTAATCATTGTAATCACTATTGAATAAAAATATAAAATAAAACTAAATCCTATGAATCAAAACAAAAAAATAATTTGTTAGCTTTCGTTGTCTTGTTTCGTTCTTTTCTCAAGTCACAATCTCTTTAGGAAAGGACATAGTACTCTTTCTATCATTTTATGATGGGCTGATATTTATTGATGAAACTAGTAAAACGCAACACATACATATTTACATATATATGTATACACATCATTAATTATTTGTTGATTAATTTCTCGAAATTTTATAATTACCAAGTTTATTTCTCGAAATTTTATAATTACCAAGTTTAACTACTTCGACTCTGTTAGTAATCAAATAAGTTGACTCCGCAGGTCAAAGAATTCGCCATTGACATCTTAAAACGAAGCTCGAGCACTTGGGTTTCGTCCATGACGACGACCCTCGACGCCATGTGGGATTCCGTCGAGTCGCAGCTCTCCACCTCCGGCAGCTCAGTCAGCTACATATTCCCTCTCCAAGAATTTCTCTTCGCCTTCCTCAGCCTCACCCTCCTCGGAGCCGACGCCTCCGCCTTCCCGGATATGAAGAAATCCGGCCACATAATGCTCGACAAATGGCTCGGCGTGCAACTCCTACCTATTATCCCCATCAATGTCATACAACCCCTCGAAGAAATCTTCCTCCACTCCTTCTCATACCCCTTCTGGCTCGTCAAATCTGACTACCAGAAGCTTGCGGATTACATCGAGAAAGGAGCCGCAGGAGCAGTGGAGAGAGCTCAATCTGAGTTCGGCCTCACGAAGGAGGAAGCCATCCACAACCTCATCTTCATACTCGGGTTCAACGCCTTCGGTGGGTTCTCCCTCTTCTTCATCTCGCTCCTTGGCAACCTCGGAGATAATCTGAGCGTGCATGAGGAGTTGAGGAGGGAAGTGAGGTCAAAGCTGAAGAATGGCGTCCTTGGTTTCGACACGGTTAAGGAGATGGACCTGGTGAACTCATTTGTGTACGAGACACTGCGTATGAGCCCACCGGTCCCAAATCAGTACGGCAGAGCTCGAAAGGATTTCGACCTCAGCTCACATAATGCGGTGTTTGAGATCAAGAAAGGGGAGCTATTGTGTGGCTACCAGCCACTAGTGATGCAGGATCCTAAAATATTTGAGAATCCAGAGAAATTTGTGTACAACAGATTCTCAAAGGAAAAAGGTGGGGATGGGCTGCTTCAATACCTGTTCTGGTCAAACGGGCCGCAGACCGGGACTCAAGGCCCGTCGGCTTCTAACAAGCAGTGTGCAGCTCGAGATGCTGTCCCTCAAACTGCTGCTGTGTTTTTAGCTTACTTATTTCAGAGATATGATGAGATCTCCATTTCTTCTGGCTCCATCACTGCTCTTACAAAGGCAAAGTGATGTGCCTACGCTGTATATGACGGTTCAGTCATACTGTATGAAGTCAGTATATATCGACTTCGGTCAATGTATAATAACAGGGATATGACAGAAAAAAATGTTCCCTATTTAAGTATGACAAAGAAAATGAAAATTTACCTTAAGTAGCCACTCTTGGCACACCGAAAAGCAGCTACACGCAGTAACTAAATTCTAGAATATTCTGAGCTAGTACGTTTCGTGGTCCGTGGTACCTAATTTTGTGATGAACTGCACCTCTATTGAATGATACAAGTAGAATACAAGAAATGCATGCCATTTTCTTAGAAGCTTGTGAAGAAAGCGGAATAGAGTATGATCATGGAATTCTGTAAGCGAGCAATTAACATTATAAGCACTTTATCTGCTTCAATCTAAAGCAAACTGTTCACACTGACATAATTCTGTATATAAAATTCTTCCAAATGAAGTCTCAGCTTTTCGTACATAAAGGAATTTTCATAAATATAATATAACAATAATAGTGACAATGTTACCTCTACATGAAGATCCTATCCTCTTTTTAAGACTTGAATGATTATCGTAAAGCTGATGCTCGCTTTCAGCCAACACCAGGTATTCAGAACTCGTGATACCCTTGAAGCTGAATACCATTCCCCTTTAACCGATTGGAAGAACAATATATGATATACTTTTTAATATCTAATAAATTGCGTGTAACAAATTCAGTTAAGATTGAGCCCTTCCAGTTCCTTCTTTCCAGCCTCTTTGTCGTGCCCTTTGTTCCCACATTGCTGTGAGCTGTTTTTGCGCTGATAAAGTTGCTTCGGACTTTTCCCTTGCCTCCTCACACGTCTCCATTCCAGAATTGCACTTGTCAGCCTCTTTCTGGTACTGTGATGTCATCTTCTTCGCTTCGAGCAGTGCCATGTCAGCACGCTGCTGATTCTCCAAAGCTTCAGCTTCTCGCAGCTTTAACTCCTCAGATAATAGCTCTGCAAAATTCTTCTGTGTGTCCTCACTCACATCTGGATCGTGCTTGGCACAATCTGTGAAATGTGAAAATAAAACAGACAGAGCAAATAGTTTGAAAATTCAGTTATAGGTGCACGAGAACTAATTAAACTTTTAAAGCGGTAAGATAAATGTTACACACTTATGGTTGTTATCAGTTTATTCATTAATCATGGGACATAAATGAATGCAGAAGTCTTATGATCAAGAAAGATAAATGTCCCAATAATAGGCTCCACAAAGCAAAATACAACTACTCCGGTGATACAATGAATAACAGCGCACGGGCATGCAAGGTGATGTCAAATTTGACGATTACCCATTTTCAATCAGAATTCATGTGTTGAGTGTGCTTAATATACAACCAATCAACTGAAAATAAAATATAAGCTTCAAAATCTCCACTTCCAGGGAATAGACTGAGCAATGAGGATAAAGTTTGAAGCCAAATGGATACTATTAATTCATAGCTCGAGTGTTTACTAATAATGTTCCTTAATGCAAACAACTATTACGAAGACCAAGATACCAGAACAAAAGGAACAGTAAACAAGTGGAATTGCAAAGCAAGTGAAACAAAGAATCCGTGCTTACCTGCAAAGGAAGCATTATGCAGTCCTGCAAGAGGCAGACAAGTAATCAGTATATGCAATCTTCAAGCAGAAGACCGTATGAAATCATAACAAAAAAAAGATTCAAATTGACATAAAAAGAAAGCGACACCTGCTGGAAAACAACTCTACATAGGCCGTAAAACATACAACATATGCGCCTCATAATCTATATATATGTATTGTAACAAATACTACCTAGCTCTAGTATCAATATTTCTGACACCTACCATATATTTCAGTCTTTTGAAGCGTTGATAAGTATTCGATTAAGATTCGGGCACACAGCGAGTAATAGCTCTAAATCAGCAAGATTTAATCAAAGAAATCAAGGCACTAAGTGATTCATTTTCTGCATGACAATTGCCCAACACTATTTCTACTTTGTCCCAATCACATTTTCAGTTGACAAAAGGCATGGAAAAACGCCTAATCAAGAGAGTTAAGCCACAAAAAGGCAAAAGCAAACAGTCCATTGCTTAAACAAGCAAGCTAACAGAGCCAAGTCCACATCTTTATCAAGTCCAACTAATATACAACCATCAACCTCCGATCAATTTACGATTAAATACTCGTACAGAAATCAGACAATCACACATTCATAAATCCAAAACGAGCTTTAACGCTGAGAAACCATATCTCAGGTGATTAAATCTCACGAATTAACATTTAAAACAGAAAGATCGGAACAGATCTAGCATACGCGTTAAACCAAGTGTATGTACCTTGGGGAATTGAGAGGAGGGGCAAAGCATCACATTCACAGTTACAAGAAGGGCAGGACGCAGAAGCAGAGGCCAAGCCCTCCATCAAGTGCCAATACAAAGGCGGCCCCACTATGTATGCTGCCAAGCAAATTGCCATTAAACCAAGAACTGCCTTCAAAACCCCAGTCCTCACTGCCATTTTTCCCCCTTTTCCTTCTCTCTCCTCCTCCTCCTCTCTCTTTCTCTCTCCTACTGGATGGTATCAGCAGAATTACATGCGCGTCGAAATCTATCTACGCCGGTGGCAGTGCGTGATGAGATCCCAATCGATTTGAGAAAGCGAGTGTGAACTGTGAATCAGTGTTCCATCATAAATCGAATCCAAAACACGGCGGAGACTGTAATTACAACTCACTCCCTATAATTTCTTTATTTTCATTATTCACCTATAACGTTAATAACATAATGATTTGGCCCCTAGTTTTATTTATGTAGACTATTTTTAAGACGTAAGTTGAACCTACTAATTATTTACGTTAACTTATAGTTCTTTAATAGTTTCATTAATATTCATTGTTTAGAAAACTTAATATAATGTTCAAGTGTATGTAGAAACTCATATTTTCTTTAAAAAAAAAAAACTCATATTCCTATTTACGGTATAAACTTACATACTAATAGTGGCGAGATCACATGCAAGTAAGGGGAGGCTTAAGCCCATCCCACCAAAAAAAAAAAAAAATTGTTCTAATAAAATTATAATTTTTTATATATATTATGTATAATTTAGTGTAAAGTCAGCCCCTGCCATTAAATTTTTCTGGCCTCGCCCCTGCATACTAAGGTGTCTAAAGATAACGTGACAATGTTGTAAATAAAATAACAATCTAAACTCTACTAGAAAATAAACTCTATTAATCCAAACACTACTATAAACTCTATTAATCCAAACACTACTACATGGAAGGATCTTTTAATATTAATATTTATTAAGTTAACAAAATATAAAAAAATAAAACTCTAAAATTGCGCAAATAAAGCAGATGGACGCACAAGATGATGTAACTTTTATATTGAACACCTGATGATTTGAACATAGGATGCTGAAGGATGTGGTGGGTATTATATGTGTAATTACATCAATTCTTTTCTTTTCAAATCTAAAGTTTATGAAGTTATCGAAAATTTAATTTAATTTCATTTTGGAATTCTGGGATTTTTTAATTTTATTTACGCAGAATTCTGGGATTTTTATTTCATTTCATTTCATTTGGGATTCATCTAGGTTCTGATTGGTGCGCGAGTGTACATTAATTCGTTTGATTATGTTGGTTTAATATTTGGGCTATCAGGGTAAATTAATACATTCATTATTATTTTTTTCGGAATACTCGAAAAAAAATTAAAAATTCATCTGTAACCCATCCCGATACCCAATTAAGACGGGTTCGGGTATCCCAAATACCCATTGAGATCGGATATTTCGAAACATACCCAAACTAGTTTAGTACTCATCGAAATTCGACGGAGATCACTTTTCGTGAAAAATAATAATAGAATTATTCATTTTTAAGATTATAGTATTTTTAAGATCTATTGGAAAAAAAATAACATTAAATTGAATTAGAAAAAAAAATAAAATAAAAAAGTTCTATGAGGTGTGGCATTTCTCGATTAGTTTTACTCGTTTTGAATGTCAAGTCGTCCGTTGATCATGGTATTAGAAAAATAAATTAGGTGAGATCCCGATTCTCGTGTAGTTTTACTCATTTTAAATGATAAGCCGTCAATTGTACGTTGTAATATAGAAATAAATTAACGATTGATAACATTTTTTTCAATTGTAGTTGAATTTTTTTATATTAAGTTTCCTATTCTCGAAAAATAAATTGGTCAATGAGAGGTCGGATTCTTTCGCATGGTTATATTCATTTCAAAGTAAAGTCGCCCGTTGTTCGATAATTGAAGAATATAATGTCAATATGCCCGTCATTTAGATAATTATTGAGGAAAGTTGACAATTCTTGCATAGTTTTACAGGTTTTTAATAATTCAAGTTTTTCATTTACTCTTTTAAATATTGATTAAGGATTACTCCATCATAAATGAGTTTTCCTATCGATAAAGTCATCTTCTCATCCGCTCATTCCTATTCAACTAACAAACTATAAATCGTAATCGTATAATTTTCCCGTTAACCTGAAGTCTTTTAAATATTTACTTGGATAAAACTGAAATGACTTCATCAGTGTAGTATCCCGTAAAAGAAAAATACTTTAAGGGCGTGTTTGGTTGTCAAGGATTTTGCTCCAAGAAAGTAATATGATTCCATATTATTAAATTCTCGTGTTTGGTGCGGCAAGAAAAGTAATCAGAATCCAAAATTTTAAATTCCCTTGTTTATTTGAATTTTAATAAAATTAGGGAAAGTAATATAAATCCTATCATCAAGGAAAGTAAAGTTAAAATTTTTGAATTCTTATTCCCTACCTAATGTAGGTATTCTTTTTCCCTGATTATAAATTTAGACGACCTAAACTCAGAAACGTTGTCTTCAAACTCACTCACTCTCGTATTTTTTATTATTGATTTATTGGTAATCTCGTACATATTGTGCTACGTTTCTTATGTAGAGGTATTGCTATTTGTGTGTGATTTTGGTGTTTTGACTTTTGATAGTGTATAATAATGGTCCCCAATCAGATTGAATGTTTGATTATTTATTTATTTTTTTATATTTTTTTTTTCACGCATGATATTGCCGAGTTGTCTTCCATTAATTCAACTAGTTTTGCGCCCGTGCTATGCACGGGTCAAGTATTTATTTATTATTTATCTTTTTTAATAAATTCCAAGCAATGATATCATTATTCGAATTTTAATTTGATATTTTTATTTAACATATTGCTATACAAATTAAAATACACATTTAAACCAATATGTAATCTTTATTATAGATATATTAAAACATCCGGTTCAATCAATTCCAGAATTTATTTTTTAAGAAGTTTAAAAAAATTATATTAATTTCACATAAGTTTATTTAAAATTTATACACTTATAATTGTTATAGATTAAAAAAAGCACAATTATAAAGATGATTACTCTATAAACCCTATGTTACTCTCTAATAACCATATGTAGAAGAAAATGGCGGCATCTTCCTTCACAAGTCACTACTTGGCTTTTATATATATATAGATTTCAAATTTAGGAGTATTTGATTGATTAGATTATTTTATACTATTAGCATAGAATTAGTTGCTTGGGACTTTCGTTCTAATGTCATATGAATTGTTCCCTAAATCGGATTCCACATTATTTTTTATTGTATGAATTGTATAGAGGTATACTCCTATTAATACAGTTTTATATCAATTCCAATAAATTTATTGTATTATATTTCGTTCTTTTTCAATTTTTATATATGTTTTAAATTTTTAATTCTATTCAAAATATATTTATGAATCCAAATAATATTAGTAAACATTTGATATAAGAAAATTGACAAAATATATTTTTTATCAATATTATTGATAACTTAATTACATTTTTTAGTTGAATACAAATTTAAAATCTTAAGCATTTTCCTGGTAGTTTACAAACACTTGATTTTAAATTTGTTAGGATTTAGATTCTGAATAATCATATTCCACATAATTATATTCCTTGGAACTTTACTTTCCCTATTTCATTTTCCTCAAAATCATATTCCGCAGAATCATATTCCCTAACAACTTTACTTTCATGCCAACCAAACGAACCCTAAGGGCTCGTTTGGTTGGCAGGATTCTGCTCTGGGAAAGTAATCTGATTCCAAATTATTAAATTCATGTGTTTGGTGTAACAGGGAAAGTAATCAGATTCCAAAAAATTAAATTCCTGTATTTGTTTCAAATTTTATAAAATCAGGAAAGTAATAAGAATCTTGACATCAAGGAAAGTTAGTTCAAAATTCAAGGATTCTTATTCCCTACTCCAACCTAGGTATTATTTTTCCTTGATAATAATAATAATAATAATAATAATAATAGTACAAACCAAAAACAAAAAAAAAACAAATTAAAATAATAATATAAATAAAATAAATAATAATAATAATAATAATAATAATAATAATAATAACAAAAACAAAATTGAAAAATAATAATAAAAACCAAAAAATTAATAGTAGTAAAAACCAAAAACCAAAAAATAAATAATAATAATAATAATAATAATAATAATAATAATAATAATAATAATAATAATAATAATAATAATGATGATATTTGATATTGTGAAATTGATATTTCTTCGATGTAAACGATAACTTGATTTCATATTAGAATCTAGACAATTTTATTGATAATATCCAAATACTGGATTGTTGATTAGTTATGATTCATTTTCCTCAGAATAATATTCCTCAAAATCATATTCCATAACAACTTTACTTTCCTGTTTTATTTTCCCTAGAATCACATTCCTCAGAATCATTTTTTCTGACAACATTACTTTCCTGCCAACCAAACGAGCCCCTAATTTATTTAACTTTTGACTATAAGTTAATTAAGAAAAATAATTCACTTAAGAATTATAAATTACTAATTGTAATTGTGTAATTGATTATCTGAATCAATTGATCTGAATCATTAAGTCTGGGTTAATTAACTTATCTCAAGTTAATTATCGAAATTTGCGAATTAATCCCTTACGAAGGTTACGGGTAGAGTACGTTTTAATTAGTCGTGTCCCGGTCCGTAATTAATTAATTTAGATAAGCAATTTGGGTCTCTTTAATAAATTTCGGCCCAAGCAATCTTCAGTCCAGCCCAAGATCCCTAATCCGGGGCAGCCCAGTATTCAGCCCGGCCCATCAATTTGACCAGACCCGACCCCTTTTTTTTTTTTGTTGAGACAAAACCCTGGTCCCTAATTTGCCTTTTCTTCTCCATTTCGATCGAACTCCCCTCTCTCTCTCACAGACATCGCTCTCGTCGCCCTTCCTATTTTCTTTCTCTTGATTCTCCGGTCGACGGCCAACAATCGGCGCCGTCGGACAGGAATCATAATCTGTGGCTGCTGTTCTTTCATTCTCTCGAAGCATCTCTCCCGATTTAGCTACGGGAACAAATCCCTAGTTCGAGAGTTTAGGGCCGAATCTACACCGATCCCTCTCTCGTCGATTTCAGGCTGAAACTCGCCGTTTCCGGCTGCGTTCCCTCCTCCTTTCGTCCGTGGTGAGACGGCGCCGGTGGCTCCCTCTTTCCGGCTGCAACTCCCGCTATCCTCCCTCGCTATTTGTCGATAGATTAACATCCCTAATCTAATAGATTAGGGGACATTTGCTTCTAAGTTTGCTGTTTACGAAACAGGCGGCCGCGGGGCTGCCTCCACCGGCAATAGCTCCCGTCGTCGCCCTCTCCGCTATTATTTCTATTGTTCAATATGTTAATCCTTACTTGTTTTATTTAATTCGAGTTATTGATCTTGTTCCGTTTTTGCAGGTTCCGATAGCAACGTGGACGTTGCTGCGGTCGCTGCTGCTCGTTCTCCGTCCAGTTTCTTCGCCTTCGAGGCTTCGAGCCTCGACGGAGGTTTGGTTTTTGTTCTTTCTCAGCTAGGCTTTCGTTCCTTTAACTATTTTAGTATATCGAATGCTTAGGTTCTGATTTCTTTTGGGATTAAAGCTCGAATTTTGGGAAGATGAGCTGAATCAGTATCATTTGTTTGACAAAGATGAGGTGAGTTGTCGAAAAGAGGTTGTCTTAGCAATTTAATTTACAGAGAATTGTGTACTTCTAAAAGTTAGCTTTTGATTTTGCGGTTAATTATCTGCAGTACTGAAGTTATAATTGTAGGTGAGGGTTGCATGATTCTAGTATATGGTGAAGCACTCATACTACTGTTGGCCTTTTTGGTAGTCTTTGTTGGAATATTATGATACTTCTTCCTATGGTTTGTTTTCGTTGAGAAATTGCTTAGCATCATTAGAAATTTGCAAAAGAAATTGCAAAGCATCATAAGTGTTTTTCCAACTTTATTTGCATGCCTATTTTAGTCCCAAAATCTGCTTTCACTTCTTTCCCTCCACCACAATCACAACAGGCTTCACCAAATAATGCTCATCATCTTAGTTTATCATCTCTTTATGGTGGAACACAGCTGCCATTTTCTTCTTCAGGCAACTCGCCATTAGCTAATTCTGCTCTCCTAATGTCTGGCTTACCCCGTGGATACCATTATAACACAAACATGTCTCGTTTATCCTCACCTAATGTCACGTCACAATCAACTTCAAAATCAATGGAGTAGTCATGCTGGTGTTCTTCATGGGGATCAGTCTATTCTCTTAAACAATATAATGCAGCAGCATCAGTATCAAAATGGGTTATTACCATCCCATCTGCTGTCCCCAGCAGAGAGGACACCTTTCATTTCAACCATCATTAGCCCATTTTTCAGCATTACAGTCCCAAATATATAGTACCTTCCCTTCTCCTTCACATTTCAACAAGTATGGGTTAACAGACAAGAAAGAAGCAAAAGGTAAGTCAGGACAAAAGTGCAGACATTCTGTCAGATTTTCCCAAGGGTCTGATGCTAGCAGCCATAAGAGTGAGACTAATTTGCCGCAAATTAGATCCAAGTACATGACTGGTGAAGAGATTGAAAGCATTTTTAAGATGCAACTTGCTGCAACCCATGGCAGTGATCCCTATGTAGATGACTATTACCACCGAGCAAGTCTTGCTAAAAAATCTGCTAAAACAAGATCAAGGTTTCGTTTTTGCCCGTCGCACTAGAAGGAACAATCTTCACGTTCTCGTAACAGCACTGAATCGCAGCCGCATCTTCATGTTGATGCTATTGGACGGGTTTGTTTTTCTTCAATTCGTAGGCCTCGTCCTCTCCTAGATTCCCTTCTCTACTATCCACAGCCAGACATTTTTTCCTTTCTGTAAAACTGCCGATCAGTCCCAGTCTCTCTGTTGATGAGAGCAAAGCAAAATGATTGTGACTGTACATGGCGTTTGCTGAAAGAAAAAGTTGGGATTTAAACAAAGATATAAGATTTAACGAAGATATAAGATTTAAACAAAGATATATAAGATTCAACAAAAAAAAAAAAAATACATTTTTACTGACCACCAATCATAACGATTCATCAACTCCAGTAAAAGAACAAGATCCTTTGGCTATTTTGTTGTATTCTCCTCAACCTCCATAAAAAGTTTTTTTAAAATAGATGACACTCTTTCAAAATCCCCTTTCCATTTATCTCTCTACTTTGCTGTTTACCTCTCTTAACAGTTGGCCAACACATTATCACCTCTTTTTAACAAAAAGATTATCAATATGTAGACACAAGAATGGTGATGAACATAAAGTACGTAATCGATTATATCCCTTAGGAATTTGCGATACATATTGGGCGTGTGAAAAATGTATTGATGATTCTTGGAGACACCATCAAACTTAAATGTATCAAGAATGTTTACCTTAAAAAGATTTGGGAAAAGTTTGAAGGAATATATGGAGAAGAAAGTCCCCATTCTTGATACATTTAAGCTTGATTGGTGTCTCCAAGAAACATCAATACATTTTTCACATGCCCAATATGTATCGCAAACTCCTAATGGATATAATCGTTGATTGGTGTCTCCAAGAAACATCAATACATTTTTCACATGCCCAATATGTATCGCAAATTCTTAAGGGATATAATCGATTACGTGTTTTATGGTCATTACCGTTCTTGTACTTTTAAAAGTCTACATATTGATAATATTTTTATTAGAAAAGGGGGTGATAATGTGCTGTGGCCAATTGTTAAGAGAGGTAAACCGACAAAGTAGGGATTAATGAAAATGAGATTTTGAAAGTGTGTCATCTATTTAAAAAAGCTTTTTATGAAGGTTGAGGAGATAACAGCAGAATGGCCAAATAATCTTGTTCTTTTGCTGGAGTTGCTGAATCGTTATGATTGGTGATAAGTAAAAATGTATTTATTTATTTTGTTAAATCTTATATATCTTTGTTTAAATCTTATATCTTTGTTAAATCTTATATCTTTGTTTAAATTCTAACTTTTTCTTTCAGCAAACGCCATAGGCATCTCATGTATAATCACAATCATTTTGCTGTGCTCTCGTCAACAACAGAGAGGCTTGGATTGATCAGTTTTACAGAAAGGGAAAAATGTCTGCTTGTGGATAGTAGAGAGGGGAATCTAAGATATCATATATTAGTTTTGGGAATGGAGTTGAAAGAGTTAGACTGGTTTATACTACTAGAGGGCCATGACTGATGTATGATATCCTAGTAGAGACTGGTTCTATTCGTAGGCCTCGTCCTCTTCTCGAAGTGGACCCTCCTCCCTCTGCCTGTGAAGATAATGCTGTACTGAAATCATCTGAGAAGCCTTTGGAAGGGGAACCGATGTTTGCAGCTAGGATAACTATAGAAGATGGATTAAGCCTTCTTCTCGAGGTGGATGACATTGATTGATTCCTACAGTTCACTCACCCCCAAGATGGTGGGAGCCAGCGAAAACGCCATGTTCTATTAGAAGGATTAGCTACATCTCTTCACCTAGTCGACCCCTTGGGGAAAAGTGGAAGTTCTATTGGGCTTTCCTCTAAGGATAATATAGTCTACCTACGCATAGTTTCCCTCTTCAAAGGCAGGAAACTTATTTCGAAGTTTCTTCAGCTTCTCGTACCTGGTAGTGAGCTGGCTCGGATAGTTTGCATGGCCATCTTCTGCCATTTAAGATTTCTGTTTGGGGGCCTACCATCTGATGAAGAAGCAGTTAATAGCATTAATAGTCTAGCCAAAAGCGTATCTGTTTCTGTTTGTGGAATGGATCTTAATTCACTCAGTGCTTGTCTTGCTGCAGTTGTCTGTTCTTCTGAACAACCACCACTTCGACCCGTAGGGAGTCTTGCTGGAGACGATGCATCAGTCATTTTGAGGTCTGTTTTAGAGAGAGGCACTAATCTTTTAAGAGATCCTCAGTTTTCCGGAAACTACAACATCCCTAATCCTGCTCTATGGCATGCTCTATGGCAGGCTTCTTTCAATGCCTTCTTTGGTCTTTTGACAAAATACTGCATGAGCAAATACGATAGTATAGTGCAATTGTTAGTTGTTCAAAATGCTACGAACACTGATGCAATTGGTCCAGAGGCTGCAAAGGCTGTGAACAGAGAGATGCCTGTTGAACTACTACGTGCTAGACTGCCTCGTACTGATGAGAGTCGGAAGAAATTGTTACTGAATTTTGCTCAGAGATCGATGCCTGTTACTAAATTTAATGCTCATGGTGGAAGTAGCGGACATATTAATCCTGAGTTGGTGCGAGGCTGAGATGGAAACTTCTAGAAGCCTTGAAATTGTAAATGATGTGGAATGGAGGTCATTCTGTTGGCTGGTTCTTCTTTCCGGCTCTGTTTGAGAGATTGAAACAGAGCATGTGTGTACCTCAGGCAGATTTTAACGCCTAAGATTCCATGTTTTAGTCTCTTCCAATGCCGAAATTTCCTACATTGGCGTTCGTCTTCCTTTATAGGTGAAAGTGTATTTTTCTGCTTTGTTTTTATTGTTATACTTTCTTACACAACTGTGAATTCATGTCGAAAGCTCTTATATGCTTTTAAATCTAAAGAGCTTTGCTTTCACGTTTTTCTTCTTCTTCTTCTTCTTCTTCTTCTTCTTCTTCTTCTTCTTCTTCTGTAACTCTGGATTGAAACCTGTAGACTCTTAAGGGTGAAATGTATAGCTAAGATAAAAAAAAGCATCAAGAATGCTGACGATGGTGGTTTTTTCTGTGTCAGTTTAGCTTCCTCCTATAGTCTGTAGAAATTAGGAAAGTCGGTGGCGTCATCTACTGATAGGATAAGGATAGGGGTAGTAAGTGAGTAATGCAGGTTGGAAGATGGTGTTGAAGAGGAAGCCTTGTAATAGCAGTGAACATTCTGTGTTGAATTTTCTGGGGTTCTACTAGCCCATTTTTACTGGCTTTGTAGATCTCCTTATGGTTATAATATGCTTTTATTTGAAAGGTTTGTTTGGTAGGTTTGGTTGGAGTTTACTATTTTTGCCTAATTTATGGATGTTAGGGTATTAATGAATAAAAACACAGTGTATGCACATAATTATTGAAGAAAGTTATGCTATACCACCTAGTTTGTGTCTGTTGATGTAGCTACCCCATAAATTAAAACTTATCTTGATTATGGATATTCGATTTCTAGACTAGCTATTCTTCAATTTCTTCCATTTTTTTCTCAACAACAAATCACGTCAAGCAAAAAGGACATTATTATTATTATTATTATCTAAGAAACTCATCAGCGTGGACAAGTCCTAGAAGAGGAAAATAATTCTCAAGTTGAATTCTTAAAAAGCGAAGTCGTTTATTTCTATGGAAAAACCAACCGAAATTTAGGACTTTAAATTACAAAAAAGTAGGAATCAAAATAATCGGTAGGTAACCTTGAAATTGGATAGTACTTCTTTCGGCTCAAGTATTCCGACATATTTTTTTTTGGGAAATAATTAGCTAGCTTACGATTAGTCATCCCCTTATTACACTTAACATTCTTTAATTAAATTTCATCATCGGCTCACTTCTTAGCACTTGTCCTAATATAATTTAAATTCTAAAAGTTTAAATTATTATAACTTACTCGTTTATTCTTCGATTAATATGATTTTTGTATCAAATTAAAAGTCTTGATACGATTTTTCATTTAAGATGACATCAATATGTTTTTATACATTTATGATGCTCTAATTTTAAAGTATGTCTAATTGCATAAACCTCACTACATCCTTATACACAAAACACAAAAATCACGAAACACTCTCATCTTAAGTTTCGTGCCGAAAAGAAAGGTGTTTTAATAATTGAGCCGGGAGAGAGTATTTAATTATGCAAATATCTTTAGCTAATATGTTAGGTGAATGGAAAAAATGCAATTAAATACACTAACTTTATCTGGCATACCGTTTTAATCACGAGCTTTTGATTTCTATAAATTCACCAACTTTCGCCCGTGTTCAATTTTCTCACAATATAAATTTTTCCCAAATTGAACATGACGTGGCGCTTATGTGGCAACCGGGAACGTGACTTGTAAAATTCTGGCCGGCAACTAACACGATGTCATATGATACTTACATAACGACGTAGTTTTGAGACTTTAATAGGTTTTTGTATTGTTTTATAGTTTAAATGATGAATTATAAAATTAAAAAAAAAAAAAAAAACCTCTCTCATCCTCTCCTCTACATCGTCTTCGTCTCACTCTCATCTTCTGATTCAAATTATTCATCCATCTCCTCTCACCTATCACGCATTCTCCTTTTTTCTCTTTCTTCTAATCGTACAGTTTTATATGGAGAAAAATGTTGCAGAAGAAAGAGAAAAAACTATTTAAATACTCCTATAACTTTATTATATTTGAAGATGGAGAAGCTTTCGATTGATGATTACGAAGTTAGATAAAAGAGTGCGTATGATGAATGAAGAAAAAAAAAACGACGACGTTTTACTGAGTAAGACTGAAACGATGTCGTTTCCTAAGTCAAATCATACTTATTTAAATAAAAATGTACATGGATTATAAAAATGCCACATATATTGCCATGTCAGTTTCAATTTAGCCGGAAAATATAATCGGTGGGAAAATTGAACACATGACAAAGTTGGTGAATTTACAGAAAAAATCTGAATCTTATTTTATTATAATTATTGTTTCCAATATTAATAAGTCGTAAATTTGAGATTATTTTCAAGTGAATATTTTTCAAAAGAATAACCTATAGTACATCATTAAATTGTAGTAATTAGTAAAATTGTTAGTTTTGAACAAAAAACTAACGTGGATAATTAACTCAATATAAATATAATCAATAAAGTTCAAATTCGATTTGGCAACAATTTATAATATGTGGAACAAACTCCAAAGAACTTGAATTTTATAGTCAAATCCGTCCAAATTATTGGGAATTGAGATTGCCAATCGCGGTGGATTTATAAAATGAGTCATGTCAATTTCAATTTTGATACAACTTTGGGGATCGAAAACCTATCTAGATTTGGGTTTATTAATTTATTATTTTGTATAAAATTATTAGTATTTAGAAATATTTAAAATTATGAAAAATTTTAATTCTATATTTTGTCTTATTAATCAATTATTTTTATTTAATTTATTGATCTCATATCAAGTTTTTAGAGAGACGACTTCATCAGAAAACTCAAATATAATAGAATCATTCAGTTTTATCCCCTATAAACATTTAAAAGACTTCACATTAACGAGAAAATTATACCATTACGGCTTATAGTTTGTTAGTAGAGTAGGGAAGGGCAGATAAAGAAGCTTATATGTATGATGGTGCTAAATCGATTATTGAGAAAATAATTTCATCGATAGGAAAACTCAAATATAATGAAGTTATCCTCAATCAATATTTAAATGACTGGCTGCTTAACATTCATCCTTCAATTGTATCGAAGAACAAACGCCTTTACTTTAAATGAATATAACCATGCGAAAAATCTTATCACTTATTGACCTATTTTTTTTCGACCAACAGAATACTTGATATGAAAAATGTTACCAATCGTCAACTTATTTCTATATTATAATGTATACTTTACGGCTTAACATTCAAAATGAGTATAACTATACGAAAAACGGGATCTTACTTAATCTACTTTTCTATTACAATGATCAAGGGACTACTGACATTCAAAACGAATAAAACTAATCGAGAAATACCACATCTCATTGATCTTCTTTTTTTTTCTTCTTCATTTTTTCTAATTTAATTTAATTTAATTTTTTTCGAATTGATCTAACAAACTATACTCTCAACATAAATAATTCTATTATTATTTTTCACGAGAAGTGAGCCCCGTCGAATTTCGACGGGCACTAAACTATTACTCCCTCCGTCCCAGACCACTTGACCTGTATACTATATCGGGTCGTCCCACACCAATTGGCCTATTTCCTAAAATGGAAAGAATTAGTCATCAAATGAACCACTAATAATCTCATCATTCCAATATAATTTATATCATAAAAGTTTAAATTATCATAACTTGCTCGTTTGTTCTCCGATTTTTATGATTTTTATACCAAATTAAAGGTCTTGATACGATCTTTCATTTAAGATCAGACATCAATATATTTTTATGCATCTATGCTGGTCTAGTTTTAAAATAATGAAATTTACATTAAAATATTAATCATTACACTTTATCTCTACACACACTTTCCTAAAATCTCGTGCCGAAAAGAAACAGGCCAAGTGGTCTGGGACGGAGGGAGTAATTAGTTAAAAGAAAAATTAATTTCAGTAACATGAGAAGATGTCAGCACGTTTCGACGTTAATGTCCCACTGAAGCAAATTTTTGTATACAGCCAAAATTCTTTCAATTTTTTGTAGGTTGAGAAAAAAAATATTATATTTTTACTTTGTTAAACATATAATAAAAAGAGGCAAAAAAATATCTACCTATTAAACACTAAGCTTCCTAACTTATACCTAAAATTTAAGAAAACTTAAAATCTACGTAAAGTTTTTAAAGGTGGACTAGAATACCCTTAATGACCTCACTTTCTCTCCTTTCCTCTCCTCTCCTCTCTTCTCTCACTGCACACGCACATGCACATAATTTTTCCTCTTCTATCTCTCACACACACTGACACACACACTTTCTTCCTCCCTCTCTCACACACACTCTTCCCTCCCTCTCTTCTCTCTCCTCCTCCACCTCTTTCTTTCTACCCGACACACACGACGCACGCCTCTTTTCTCTTTTCACTCTTTTTTTTTCCTTTTTCCTTTTCTCTCTTTATTTTATTTTATTTTATTTTTGGTTATTTTTTTTTAGTTATTTTTTCATTTTTCCGTTTTTTGTTATGTTTTTTAAAAAAAATTACTGTAAGTAATACAAAAATAATTTGATAAGAATTTATCAATTTCTTACATTCTCCAACTCGATTGATAGGAATTTGTCAATTCTAACCTTCTCTAACTCGTTTAATAAGAATTTGACAATTTCTTATATTGTACCAATTCACTTGTCAAAGAAATTTGTATATGTGTCCCATAATTTAGTAATAATTGTCAAATTGTTTGTAACGAAATTTGTATGTGTGCTCATAAATTTGTAGTTGGTAAGAAATTTTAATTTCTTACCTCTAATTTTGGTTAGAAATTTTAATTTCTTACCAACTTTCTACACTAACAATAGAGTTCAATTTATTACCTTCTCCAACTTGTTTCGTAAGAATTTGATAATTTATTATATTTCTTACCATTCGTACAAGTATATTTTTTTATTTTGTATGTGTGATCATAAATTAGTATAAGTAGTCATAACTTGGTAAGAAATTACGATTTCTTGCATATTATTTAGTACAAATTTGAATTTTCTTACCCTCCTTACTGTTTATTCATGTTTCTTCAATGCATATCATGTTTATTAATTTGTATGCGTAGTTATAACTTAGTAAGAAATTTTCATTTCTCACCTATAATTTAGTTTGAATTCATATTTCTCTTACCATTATTAATTTGTATACGTGATCGTAAATTTGTATGTGAGATGGTAAGCAAATTCAATTTATTACCTATTATTTGATATAAATTCGTATTTTCTTACAATCCTTACTGTGTTTTTTTTTCATTTTTTTGTTCCGTTTTTTTTTAAAATACTGTAAGAAAAATACCAAAATAATTTGATAAGAAATTGATAATTTCTAACCTTTTCCAACTCGATTGGTAAGAATTTGGCAATTTCTTATGTTATACTAATTTAGTTGAAAAAAAAAACAATTTTACTTTCAGTTTTTACTTTGTATTAAATATGTAAGAATTTGATAATTTCTTATATTTTAGTTGGTAATAATTTGTTAATTTCTTATATTTTCTATAGCGTCTTGTAATAATTTATACATTTCTTACATTCTTAAACTTGATCGGTAAGAATTTGTCAATTTGTTATGTCTAAGTTGGTTAGAATTTGGTAATGCCGATGCTTAAGCCGTACGAAAGCGAGCGCCGCATGATATATCAAAAATCCCTCAAAGTTGATGCAGCTCAAGAACTGTTTGCCTTCACGTTCGACCCCACCAAAAAGCAAGAAGAGGAGACCGAGGGAAGAAGAACAAGAAGAAGAAGAAGAAGAAGAAGAAGACAACCACGTAGAAAATCTAACTTGATTATAGTCATGACTGCTATGTTTGATTGGAGATATTATACGAAAATGATAAAATCTTATTGCGATAATAATGAGAATTGATCAATTCTTATGTTCTGTGGGTGATATTTGTTAGAATTCTTAAATTCTTATCATAATTATGTTAAGAAAAGCATTGTAGCTTCAGACTGTAGTCTAAAAGTATCTAAATTTAGATATGAATTCTTACATGTATTTTACCCGTTTGAATTCGTACTATCATCATGGTTAGAATTAATAATTCTTATGGCTTGTGATTGCCCGTGGTTAGAAATGATAAATTCTTATTGCTATAATAATGAGAATTTATCAATTCTTTGGTCGTATGGTAAATATTTGTTATAATTCTTAAATTCTTACATGTTGTTTACCCGTTTGTATAGTTAGAAAATATTGAATTCTTACTATCATGATGGTTAGAATTGAACAAATTATTATTAACCCCACTACTCAGCAAACAACTCATCAGATATGGGCATGCATAAATTCAATATTCAACAATACAAATTTTCCTTTACAATACCAATGAAAGCAATATAAAAAAAAAAGTTCAAGTATAGCTCCGTATATAAAAAGCATAACTAAAACTTGGTGTGTGTGTGTGTGTCTCGGTTTGGGTCACGGCCCATGGGCAGCCATTACTCCTCCAACAAGTAAAGAAATAACCAAAAAAGAAGGAAGAAAAAAACACGCACTACACACTCCATTAACTCACAGACCAAACTTGAAAAAATGAACAAATTAAATAACAAATTTGACCAAAATAACATGCACTACACACACTCCTCAACGAGCTCCGCCCCATCCTCAACGAGAATCCTCAAAAGAATTGAAAACAAAATATCACTCATAAGAGAAAAATAGTTACATTTTATTATTTGAAGATGTGAAATTCTCAATTTTCTGCCATTGCTAGGCTTGGGAAGACCAAACATCGCCGGCGCCGGCGAGAAGCAAACGACAACATACTACGCCCTTCAAGGTCGTCGCATCCATGCTGGGGCTATTCAGCTTCAGCTTCTTCCCCCTGTTCGGCTTCTTGCTAACGCCGCCCCGGAGCCACCGCACCGCCGCCATCGTGAGAGAAGCAGAGAGGATGAAATAGGAGAAGGAGGAGACAGAGAGAGAGAGAGGAGAAAATCAAATTCTCAAAAAATGAAATTCAAAATATGAGAGAATAGAAAGGGGGTGAGTTTACACGTGAATGGGAGGGGGGAGAGAAGATAAGGGTAATTTGGGGATATATTTGAAAGTTTAGGTAGATTTTTTTTTTTTTAAGTTGTAGGCAAAAGTTAGAAAACTTAGTGTTGAATAGGTATTCCACTATATTTCCTCTAATAAAAATCTCAACTGAAAAAAGGTTATATTTATCCGTAACTGAAAAGCTATATACATGTCATAAAGTTAATTACTAAAACACCTTATATAATTTTTTAACACAGATAACACTTGATGTAAGATGCAGGCATTACTTCTTTTTTAGGAAGTTATGATCTTTTTCCTTTTCAAATCAACGAATACTAATTCACTATTATCTATGATATTTTGGATTTTCTTTGTGCAACAAATAATGCCAAAAAATTATATTCTGTTCCTATCTACACGGCAAATTAATTTAATGCTTATTGATTATAATTTACTATCTTTTGACCATTCAAATTGATTTATTCAATGCCTCAATTACTTTTGTACTGGTAAAATAGTTCGAGTTTTGGCATTTGAAGATAATTCATTATATATAGGCCAATATTAATTACTATGTCGTAACAGTTTG
Organism: Mentha longifolia; assembly: GCA_001642375.2. Taxonomy (NCBI): domain Eukaryota; kingdom Viridiplantae; phylum Streptophyta; class Magnoliopsida; order Lamiales; family Lamiaceae; genus Mentha; species Mentha longifolia. The sequence continues at coordinate 1,250,077 of CM038119.1, read as the reverse complement.
CAACAAAAGAACAAAAAAAAATAAAATAAAATAAAAAATCTAAATAATTCATTAGAAAGATTCAATCGTTTTCTTTAGTTTCTATGATGTTTTTCGCATTATATCCTTTCGAAAAATCAAAAGCCAATCCTTAAAATAAAAAAAAATAAAAATAAAAAATCAAAAGCCAAATTACAAACAATATTTTCCCCAAAGGAAAAAAAAGGTCTTCCAATTAGAATACCTACCACAATTAGACTAAATCTCTCTCTCTCACACATTAGAGGTGACCACGGTTCCGGTTCGAACAGGAACCGGAACCGGAACCGGAACCGCTGGTTCCAACGGTTCCGAACCGCCGGTTCCGGTTCGAACCGGATGGAACCGGCCCCTTTTTTTTCTCTTTTTTATTTTTTTATTTTTTATTTCGTCCCTATATGCATACTTCGTTTCTATTTATTTCAAGTTTAATTGTAAGAGTATTATAATCGAAAACTGTACGAGAAATTGGAAATATAACAAATCAGACGATTATTCAAAAAAAAAAAAAAAAAAAAAAATCACCTAAACCTTTGAAGATCACATTTTGATTTCAAAGGCCAAACCTCGTTAAAACCTCAGCGAGGAAAAAGAGTACTCGTCTAAGATTTGACATGGCAGAATTACATGTTATGGAAATCGAAATCGTCATCGAAATCGTTAGTTTCTGCTTGAGAGGTGTCGGTTAAGAACCGGTGGAACCGGCGGTTCCACTAATTTTTATTTTTTTTCCAATAGATAATATTCATACATAATTAAAAAAATACTCCTAATTCATATGATATGGAATTACGGATTGATAATTAAATATGCAAAGTTCATACAAATTTAACATGTTATCATTCTTAATTAGAATGAAAAATTTCAAAATTGACACTTCATCTTATCTTCTTCATGAATTGAATAATTTATTATCTTTAGTAAATCACTAAATTGTATATTTTGTCATCTTCAATTCATCATCATCATGTGACATTGTTAATTGAATATTTTTTCATTTATATGATTTGGTTTTTTGTTTAAATATTTGAATTTAAAGTTTGAACATTATCACAAGATTCACAACTCACAAGTGCACAACATCCAACATCACTAGGCTACTATATTTTAACTTTGAATGAATAAACATCACATATGTATGTAGTTTATTCATTTGTACTTTTTTCAATTTATATTATAACTTAACAATGAAAAATCTCTTTCATTTTACAAATTATACTTTATAATTTGTACATTAAGAATTTATTAAAATGGATGTATAATAATAAAATGTTAGATCAAATAATTAGTATGATATTATACACAATATACAAATAAAATATAGAAATAAACAAAAAAAATAAAAATTACGGTTTTCCGGTTTTTTAACCGGAACCACAGGTTCCCAGTTCCTTGAGAATGGAACCGGAACCGCACCGCCGGTTCCAAATCTGGTTCTGAACCGCCGGTTCCGGTTCCGGTTCAAAAACTGCCGGTTTCGGTTCGGTTCCCCGGTTCCGGTTTTTTTGGCCGGCTCTAACACACACACACGCACAGAGGGAGTGAGAGGATTTGTGCATGGGGTGTATTAGTTTCATGGCAATATTTGCGTGCTAAGCATAATTGTAATTCTTATCTCTCCTCATTTCATGGCTTTGTGCATCGTTTCTTATACTCTTCAACATGCTCCACTTTTCTTCCATTACAATGCTCACGAGATTTTTCTTAATATTTCACATTCTTCCTCCCTCCTTTTTTTATTCCTGTTGGAGAAATGGTACAAGAACTTGCCGGACGTACAAATGAATACAACGTAAAGAAGATTACAAGCAAACGGATCTACGAACAAAAAGCCGAGTCGAGGAAAGTCCTCTTTCCGCAAGACGAGATACGCCCCGGTAGTGCTCTCGGTTTTGGCGTATCGTCTCCAAAGATAAAATGGCTTCGTCTCGAAGGTAGCAGCACCGCAAAACCTTGGAGCTCCGGCGAACTGGATGGAGGCGAAAAAACTGAGCTCGGAAATGAACAAGGGAGAGGTATGCAGCAAGATGCGTTTGGATGTGTGTAACTCAAATGCAGCCATGCCTCTCTATATATAGGCGACTCATCACGGGAGGATTAACTGCCCACTACGCCACTACTCGGCATTAATGGGCCACTACGCCATTACTTGGCCGTTGGAGGAAGTGGAGGAGTGTGAAATGCCCTTCCCCTTCTAGAACATCCCCGGAAGGCGGAACGGTCATGCAGGCTGAACGTTGGACGTTGGGCTCACAACACGGATTGGGCTCATGTTGCACAGGCCCAAAACACTATAGTTTTTGTGGTCCAAAAAATATAGTATGTAAGGCCCAAGTACAAGCCCACGAACAGGCCCAAAGACCAGCCCAAAGGACCAATTGTCAAGATCCAAGTCCAAGTCCAAGTCCAAGTCCAAGTCCAAGTCCAAGTCCATGAACCCCGAGCCCGAGCCCGAGCCCGAGCCCGAGCCATAGCCGTCCGTGCCGTCTGGCACGGACGGCAGGGCCGGATCGAGTGTGTGCTCGCGCGAGAGCCCAACCACATACTTATCCACTTACTTGGCCTACTTGTTATTAAGCCCATATGTTTAAACTGTTTTAAACATCACACCACATCAATATTTATTCGATGTGGTATTCCTCCCGCTTCATTAAATAATGAAGAAACTTCCACCAAACTTTGAACATTTATATCTCAATCACCGGAAATCGGTTTTGAGTATATAAATATACCACGTTCATCTACTCCACGAGTAGAACAATAATCTAATATTTAATTTATGTAATAAATTAAATATTAATTATTATTTATTTGGTCAAAAACCAAATTTCCAACAATCCCCCACATGAGTGAGATAGCCATATGCAAATATATGCAAATGCAAGAGCTCAGTCCTCACGAGGTATAAAAGTATTAGGATAGGTAGTTTGTGGCTTTGAACCTTCCATAGTCAACACCATCGAGTACACAGGCGGCATAATAGCGCAATGCTTTGAACTATCCCTCCATGGCGTGCACCGAGACAACGATGTTAACGCTTATACACCTCAACCTCATCCGTTCTCACGTTTTGTGTCCATTTCGGTCTTGAACACCCCTTTGGATTCATAAGTGTATCTTAACGAAGCGGCCTCACTTCACACTTACATAAGTGATTCTTTACCGAGTATCTTGCCATACTCAACCTCCTCGAGGTATTTAGGAATCATTAAAAGTCATAGACTTAACCTCACCACTAGGCAAACTTTCAACACTCAAAAGCTTTCTAGGGAATAGATAAATGTGAGTGTTTTCACACGAACTTTCATAGCTTAGTTTTCCCTTTGAACCAAGTTCTTGTGTTTTCCAATCATCATGGTTGGGTTACCACTATGATAGTTCTTAATTTGTGGATTTTACTCCCATTCCCTCTAGCAACTTATTCATTTGATCACGGTTTAACCCTTTGGTTAGTGGATCCGCCAGATTATCCAACGACTTCACATAGTCGACTGAGATAATCCCAGTTGTGATCAAATGTCTCACGGTATTATGTCATCGACGAATATGTCGAGACTTACCATTATACAAACCACTTTTTGCCCTACCAATAGCCGCTTGGCTATCGCAGCGAATCATCACCGGAGGCAATGGTTTCTCCCAACATGGTATGTCCTCAAGAAAGTTTTTTAGCCATTCGGCTTGTTCACCAGCTATATCTAAAGCTATGAATTCGGACTCCATGGTGGATCGGGCTATACACGTCTGTTTTGTGGATCTCCATGTAACAGCTCCACCCCCAGTAGTAAACACATACCCACTTGTAGAAAGTGAATTTTTCGTGTCCGAAATCCAATTCGCATCACAGTACCCTTCAAGTACCGGGGGGTATCTCGAAAAATGTAGCCCATGACTTTGAGTATATTTCAAGTATCTCAAAACTCGTACTAGAGCTCTCCAATGCTCTTTGCTTGGATTGCTCGTGTAACGACTCAATTTGTTCATGGCACATGCTATGTCGGGTCGAGTACAATTTGTAAGATACATTAAACACCCTATTACGCGAGCATAGTCTTCTTGAGCAACCGACTCTCCTCGGTTTTTGCTCAAATGAACATTAAGTTCAATCGGGGTTTTGACGGGCACGCTTTCAAAAGCGTTAAACTTCTTGAGCACTTTCTCAACATAGTGAGATTGTGACAAGACAATCCCATCGGATTTCCTTAGAATTTTCATTCCAAGAATAACATCCGCTAAACCCAAGTCTTTCATGTCAAAGTTCCTCTTTAACATATTCTTAGTTTCGTTAATTACACGGATATTACTACTCATGATTAACATGTCATCTACATAAAGACACACAAAAACATACCCGTTATTCGTGTTCTTAACGTAAACACATTTATCACACTCGTTTATCTTAAACCCATTTGACAACATCACATTATCAAATTTCAAGTGCCATTGAAGTGGCGCTTGTTTCAATCCATAGAGGGACTTAACCAGTTTGCAAACCTTCTTCTCTTTACCAGGTTTTACAAATCCTTCTGGTTGTTCCATATAGATTTCCTCCTCTAAATTTCCATAGAGGAAAGCAGTTTTCACATTCATTTGATGTATCTCGAGATTGTGCAAAAGCAGCAATTGCAAGAAGTACCCGAATGGATGTAATCATTGTTACATGAGCATAGGTATCGAAATAATCGTACCCTTCTTTCTGCTTAAACCATTTGACAACCAAACGGGCTTTGTACTTGTCAATTGATCCATCGGCCTTGTATTTCCTTTTAAGGATCCATTTGCACCCCAAGGGTTTACACCCTTCGGGCAAATCAACCAACACCCAAGTGTGGTTTTGCCTAATGGACTCAATTTCACTTTGTACCGCTTCTCTCCAAAGCGGACTGTCCGATCTAGAAAAAGCTTCTTTGATTGTCGTAGGTTCTTGATCTAACATGAACACTATATAATCCGGACCAAATTGCTTTGGTTTCCGAACTCTACTACCACGTCTCGGTTCACTATCTTCCGGATTAGACCTTAGTCGTTTGCGTGACTTAGGTTCTTCATCCTCGGATTTAGATACTCGTGGCTTCACCTTCAATTCTATTGCTAGAATTGAGTTCTACATTACCCTTGCCTTTACAAGGATATATGTGTTCAAAGAATATCACATTCCTTGACTCGATCATTGTTCCCACAGTCATGTTGGGTACTTCCGACTTGTGGATAACAAAGCGATAGGCGCTGCTGTTATGTGCATACCCAATAAAGATGCAATCAACCGTTTTAGGGCCAATTGTAACATTTTTAGGTAGAGGCACTTCAACCTTCGCCAAACACCCCCACACTTTAAGGTATTTATACGATGATTTCCAACCTTTCCATAACTCATAAGGTGTAACATCTTACCTTGAGTGAAATCTTGTTCAGTATATAGTTGGCTGTCAAGACAGCTTCCCCCCACATGTTTTGGGGCAACCCTGAACTAATCAACATAGCATTCATCATCTCCTTAAGAGTTTGATTTTTACGTTCAGCAACGCCATTTGATTGGGGTGAATATGGGGCCGTCGTTTGATGAATTATACCACTTTCGTTGCATAATTCTTCAAACGGAGCAATATATTCGCCACCTCTGTCGCTTCGAACACTCTTAATTCGACCACTTAGTTGATTTTCAGCTTCATTCTTGAAGTGTTTAAACACTTCAATAGCCTCATCTTTACCTCTTAAAAGATAAAGATAACAATATCTCATGCAATCATCGATGAACGTGATAAAATACTTCTTACCACCACGAGTTTGCACATACTTTAAATCACACAAGTCGGTGTGAATTAAATCAAGCGGTTTCGTGCTCCGCTCAACCGAATCAAACGGTGGTTTTGTCATTTTTGCCTTAACACAAACTTCATATTTGTTTTGAGTGTTAACTTCATTTAACTTTAGTAAATCTAAATTTACTAATCGTTTTATAGCATTTAGATTAACATGTCATAATCTACAATGCCATAAATCAGAGCACTCAAGCATATAAGAGGAAGCATTTTCATTACTCTCAATAGATTTTGGTACATGACGTATAGCCAATACATTCAACCTAAAGAGACCATCAGAGAGGTAACCCTTTCCAAGGAAAGTACCACTCTTTGACAAAATAAACTTGTCAGACTCAAAAACTAGTCTAAACCCCTTACTAACTAGAATAGAGCCCGAGATCAAGTTCTTTCGGATGTCGGGAACATGCAGCACGTTCTTCAAAGTTAGAGAATTCCCGGATGTAAGCTTTAGCACCACATCTCCAACTCCGACAACCACGGATGAAGCTTGGTTCCCCATGTTGAGCTTCCTCCCCTCAACAGCTTGATAGGTAACAAACTTGTTCCTATCGGCACACACGTGCGCAGTAGCGCCAGTGTCGATGAACCAGCCTCCCGGCTTTTTGACTTAGTTGACCTCCTCGGTGACCACAGCCGTAAAGTCTTCTTTCACCCACTCGCCGTCTTTCTCGGCGACGTTGGCAGCATGTTTCTTCTTCTTCTTGTTCTTGGGCTTCTTGCATTCCTTCGCAGTATGCCCATGCTTGCCACAATTATAGCAATCACCATCAAATTTCTTCGATGGTCCCTTCGTCTTGCCTTTGTCTTTGGCATTTAGGCGATCACGCTTGTTGGAGGGTCCGCCCTTCTTCATCAAGTTCACCTTGGCATCAGAGGGTGCCTTCGGTTTGTCTTGATCGCGCACATCAGACTCGATGCGTAGCTTCACAATCAAGTCTTCAAGAGTCATCTCCTTACGCTTGTGCTTAAGGTAGCTCTTGAAGTCTTTCCAATTTGGGGGTAGCTTCTCGATCACGGTCGCCACCACGAACGCGTCCGGAAGGACCATCCCCTCAGCATGGACTGTCATGCACAATGAGTTGAAACTCTTGTACTTGCTCCATCATCGATCGAGAATCTACCATCTTGTAGTCCAAGTATCGGGCTACAACAAACTTCTTCGTACCCACGTCATCGCTACGATACTTATTGTCCAACGCCTCCCAAATTCCTTTGGAGGTGTTAACACCAGAGTACACATTGTACAAGCTATCATCCAAGACATTTAGGATGAAATTCTTGCACAAGTAGTCTCCATTGCGCCAATTGTCATACAAAGCACGAACATGGAAGTTCACCTCATTGGCATTTGGCGCAGCCGGCTCATCTTCCGTGAGGAAGTTCGTCACTCCCAATGTTGTTAAGTAGAACAACATCTTTTGTTGCCACCTTTTGAAGTCAGCTCCGCTAAACTTCGGCGGCTTCTCGGCGGGTGGCATCACCCTTGGTGCCGAGTTCGCTCCCATAAGAGAGCCACTTGGGTTGTGCCTGAAGGCCCCTACAGTCGAGCCCATGAATGGCGCTCCAACAGTTCCACTAAAAGTGGAACCAATAGTCCCACCAAATGTGGAACCCACGGAGCCGGATAAACCGGAACCTCCGCTTGACATGAATGGGTTATTCCAAACCCACGAGCTTGAAGGCAGCGTCGAGCCTCCGGTTGAACCGCCAGTGTTGGAGTTCATTGCCGATGCAGTAGTGAAGCTTGGCAACGGCGATGACATAGTTGATGGAACAGTCGTTGACATGGTGGATGGCATTGCCGAGGACACGATGGATGGAGTGGTGGATGCAACTGGTGGAGGAGTCGGTGGAAGCAGCAGCGCTCGTCATCTTCAGTTACGTCGGGAAGGCAAGTAAAACATCTCGTCTTGCGATTGTTGGAGAAATGGTACAAGAACTTGCCGGGCGTACAAATGAATACAATGTAAAGAAGATTACAAGCAAACGGATCTACGAACAAAAAACCGAGTCGAGGAAAGCCCTCTTTCCGCTAGACGAGATACGCCCCGGTAGTGCTCTCGATTTTGGCGTATCGTCTCCAAAGATAAAACGGCTTCGTCTCAAAGGTAGCAGCACCGCAAAATCTTGGAGCTCCGGCGAACTGGATGGAGGCGAAAAAACTGAGCTCGGAAATGAACAAGGGAGAGGTATGCAGCAAGATGCGTTTGGATGTGTGTAACTCAAATGCAGCCATGCCTCTCTATATATAGGCGACTCATCACGGGAGGATTAACTGCCCACTACGCCACTACTCGGCATTAATGGGCCACTACGCCATTACTTGGCCGTTGGAGGAAGTGGAGGAGTGGAGATGTGTGAAACGCCCTTCCCCTTCTAGAACATCCCCGGAAGGCGGAACGGTCATGCGGGCTGAACATTGGACGTTGGGCTCACAACACGGATTGGCTCATGTTGCACAGGCCCAAAACACTATAGTTTTTGTGGTCCAAAAAATATAGTATGTAAAGCCCAAGTACAAGCCCACGAACAGGCCCAAAGACCAACCCAAAGGACCAATCGCCAAGATCCAAGTCCACGGCCACGAACCCCGAGCCCGAGCCGTGCCGGATCGAGTGTGTACTCGCGCGAGAGCCCAACCACACACTTATCCACTTACTTGACCCACTTGTTATTAAGCCCATATGTTTAAACTCTTTTAAACATCACACCACATCAATATTTATTCGATGTGATATTCCTCCCACTTCATTAAATAATGAAGAAACTTTCACCAAACTTTGAACATTTATATCTCACTCACTGGAAATTGATTTTGAGTATATAAATATACCACGTTCATCTACTCCACGAGTAGAATAATAATCTAATATTTAATTTACGTAATAAATTAAATATTAATTATTATTTATTTGGTCAAAAACCAAAATTTCAACAATTCCTCAATTTAATCAGTTTACCTATATATATATATATATATGCCAACTTATTTAGAGAGAGAGAGACTTCTATCTGCCGTTTGACATTTAAAGTTTGATTAATGATTGGCCTGTCTCTTGGTCTTCTCTTCACAAACCAACGCAGGTATTAATCAGCATTTATTCTTCTAAATTTGTTCTTATTACATTGCTCCTTCATCGGTTTTCATGCAAATCTTCATAAAGAAAAAAATAATCTGATAATTGGAATTCGTTCTTACGGTACTCTCTCTTTCTCTCTCTTGATTGCATGGTCATTAGGAATTCTCTTGCCTTGTTTGTGATCTGAGTTCTGTTTTATTATGAAATGGATGATAAAGTTGAATTCTTGGCCTCAATTGTGATTGGTTTCTGAGAATGAAGAAAAGAAAAAAAAAGATTATAAAGCTTCGATTTTTATGGTTTGGATTCTCTGTTCTTAATGATTTGATTACGTGGGCCTTATTCTTTTAATGGCGTTTTCTTGATTTCATAATTATAATTAGCTGATTAGATTAGTTGATTTCGAAATTTGATAATATGATTCTATTTAATACGAAATAGAGACAGCTCACTGGCATTTTGCATCTTTTTAAATACTGATACAATACTATATCAGCTCACGTTCTGATGCCACTGCATAAAGAAATCATAATTTTTTCATATTTTGTAAGTTCATTTATCATTTTCTTGATCAACCACAATGATCAGAGCAAATCAAGATTTTTTTTACTCTAATTTGTGATGATTAATGTTGCCAAATCAATCTTTTGAATTGCAGAGTAGAGATAGTTCAGCTCATTGATTGTTGTATACACAAAGAAATTTCATCCTGTTCCCCTTGTTTATAAGGTAAAAATCTCATTTTCTGCTTAGAGTTTTTGGAATTCCATAATTTATTCAAGCTCTTTAGTTTAATTTGCTGATGTTGATATTCCACTATAGCATATGAAGTATTTCTGAGTGTGAAGAAATTAGAAATTTTCTAGCTATGGAAATGTTAGGCTCAAGCATTTATTTGTCTGTTGTTTCTTTCCTGCAAAGACTGATGCCTAAATGAGAGAGAGAGAAAGATGATTATGAAACTAGGTGATTTCTTTAATTTTAATGAAAATATAAATGGTGTTTTTCTTGTTCAAGAACTTCTTATTTCATCTCTGTACTCTGAATTCTGCATTTTTTTGAAACGAAAAACAAGATATAACACGAAATAGAGAAAAATGGCTGAAGTATATACATTAGGCCTTCATTACTGTTTCTCTCCTTTTCAACTAGAACATATAGAAATAATGTGTTTTCGATTCAAAACAATCGTAAATCGAGAGATATGGCCGTTGAAAGCCTAAATTTTAAGAAATAACATAAGAACAAAAGATATGATGCTCTCTTGTTACTCATCCTATGTATTAGATAGATTATTGGCTCAAGGATTTAGATATTCAGCTGCAGGTATGGATTTCATCGAGACAAAACGACGAAACAACATGACTAGGAGGCTTATCTTTGTAGCCGGAGTCACTGCACTTCTTATTTTCATGATCAGTATCTCTACTAGTTCTAGAACTTCAATCAAAGTAGCACTTTCATCAATTCTTTGATTGATTTCTCTTACAACAATGACTAGAAAAAGCCTTGATCTTTTTCTTCTTTTTTCATTTTTTCCTAGTTCTCTCAGCACGAGCCTGGTGTTACACACGTCTTAGTTACCGGAGGGGCAGGCTACATAGGTTCTCATGCAGTTCTTCGCCTTCTAAAAGACTCAAACCATGTAACAATTGTGGTAAGTTTTATTAACACAACTATAGTATTTTTTGTTTAATTGTTTTTTAAATGCATTGATAGGAATATGCTTTTTGACAGGATAATCTTTCTCATGGGAATATCGGTGCTGTTAAAGTCCTTCAAGAGCTCTATCCAGAGCCAGGACGACTTCAGTTCATATATGCCGATTTAGGAGATGCAGCTGCGGTAATTTCTACACTTGATCACTATTTACCTCTCCTTATTTGGCCTAATACTCTTTTGCATAGTGAAATAGCTATTTTCTTGAACTTAAATTCAGGTGAATAAAATATTCAGAGAGAATGCTTTTGATGCTGTGATGCATTTTGCCGCTGTAGCATATGTTGGTGAAAGCACAGCTAAACCTCTAAGGTAAACAACGTCGTTTCATTACAAAAACATCGATAACTGCAGATTAAAGGTTTTTTCTCAACACTCGTATCGATTGATGTAGGTATTATCACAACATTACCTCAAACACCTTCTGATAGTGAAGACCCGAAAAGATGCCTATTACAGAAATCACTCCTCAAGTAAGTGATGGATCGAGTTTCTTGAATCTTGAATCGAGCAACGAGTGACATTGGTTTGTTGTTTATATTTAGTTACCAATAAATCCATATGGGAAAGCTAAGAAGATGGCAGAAGATATCATTTTGGACTACTCGAAGACTTCGGATATGGCAGTCATGATCTTAAGGTCAGTTTGATTAAGTTTTTACAAAAAACAACAAATGTAAACTTGCAAAATTTGTCTGAAATCATGTTATGTTTAGGTACTTCAATGTGATCGGCTCCGACCCCGAGGGAAGGCTGGGAGAAGCTCCTCGTCCCGAACTTCGCGAACAAGGAAGGATTTTGGGTACATACTTTCTTCCTTGTTCTTGCACTTACTAGGCTTCTAATAACTATGTTTTAGTACGATTAAACGTCGTTGCATTGGCAAAATGGATGCAGATAAGAGGCAGAGATTACAAGACTCAAGATGGGACTTGTGTGAGAGAGTACATTGATGTAACTGACCTCATAGATGCTCATGTCAAAGCCTTAGCCCATGCTAAGCCCGGGAAAGTCGGAATCTACAATGTTGGCACCGGAAAAGGTCTCTTCTGCTCTTCATTTCTTGGACTCTAACCTCATAGCTACCTCCATCACATTTGAGTCTAACCAATAATGTCGATTTTTTCTAACTTGACTACAGGTAGTTCGGTTAAGGAGTTTGTCGAGGCCTGCAAGAAGGCGACCAGTGCGAAGATCAAGGTGGAGTACCTGCGCCGGCGCCCGGGCCCCGGGGGATTATGCTGAGGTGTACAGTGATCCTTCGAAGATCTTGAGTGAACTCGGGTGGAGAGCGAAATACACGAATCTTGAAGAGAGTTTGGCCACTGCTTGGAGATGGCAGAAGGCGCATAGGAACGGATACGAGTGAGGGATTCTCGTGAAGAAAAAGGGAGACGAGGATCGATGATTCTGGTACAGATTGCAGCTGAAAATCAACAAGTTGAGACAATTTAGTTATTAGTTCATCTTTTTGGTGGCATACATAGTTACAGATTGTTTGGTTGGTTGGGATTGTGTGGAGAGAGAATGCAGTGCCTAGTGTTTGTGTTTCTCTCTCTATGAAGGTGGAGAAGGTCCATTTTTCTTGTACGAAAATGGAGTACTGTTGCAATGTACTATATATAATAATCACATTCATTTTTTAATTCAAAGAAAAAGAAGTTCAACCGTTAAGTTAGTTATTCTTCTTGTTTTTATTTTTCATAATTTGTGCTGAAGAGTTATGTAATGTTTAAATTTTGGAGGTAAAGTGCCATTTACCCTCTACTCATAATTAATGGAAAAAGTCCTTTTCATCTTAGCTTCTTATATTAAAAAAAGAATATAAATATTACCAAGTTCATATTTTGTACAAAAAATCAAAAACCCATTACTCAAACTCATCAAAATCATCAGAAAATCTTAGAAAATAGTGTTGGAAATTTGGTTTTTGACCAAATAAATAATAATTGATATTTAATTTATTAATTAAATTAAATATTAAATTATTGATCTACTCGTGGAGTAGATGAACGTGGTATATTTATATGCTCAAAACCGATTTCCGGTGAGTGAGATATAAATGTGAAAAGATTGATGAAGTTACTTCATTATTTAATGAAGTGAGAGTTATACCACATCGTATAAATATTAATGTGGTGTGGTGTTTAAATGAGTTTAAACATGTGGGCTTAGTATCAAGTGGGCTAAGTAAGTGGATAAGTGTGTGGTTGGGCTCTCGCGCGAACACACACTTGATCCGCCACCGCCGTTCGTGCCTGATGGCACGGGCAGCTCCGGCTTGGGTTTCGTGGCCGTGGACTTAGACTTGGATCTTGGCGATTGGTCCTTTGGGCTGGTTTGTGGGCTTGTACTTGGGCCTTACATAATATATTTTTTGGATCACCAAAACTATAGTGTTTTGGGCTTGTGCAACATGAGTCCAATCTGTCTTGTGAGCCCAGTTGTCCCGCGTCCAGCCCGTGTGGCCGTTCCGTCTTCCGGGGGTGTTCTAGAAGGGCTGTTACACACGACCCTTTATCTCCTCCACTTCCTCCAACGGCCAAGTAGTGGCGTAGTGGCTCGTTAATGCCATTATGGCATTTAATCCTCCCATGGTGAGTCGCCTATATATAGGAGGCATGGTTGCATTTGAGAGAAACACATCCAAACGCATCTTGCTGCATACCTCTCTCCCTTGTTCATTTCTCAACTCAGTTTTCGCCTCTATCCAGTTCGCTAGAGCTCCAAGGTTTTGCGGTATTGCTACCTTCGAGATAAAGCCGTTTTATCTTTGAGGATGATACGCCAAAATCGAGAGCACTACCTATCTCGTCTTGCGGAAAGAGGACTTTCCTCGACTCGGCTTTTAATTCTTTGTTCGTTGTAATCTTCAATTATCGTTGTAATTTTTGTACGCCCAGCAAGTTCGTTACTCATTTTTCCAACAATCGCAAGACGAGATATTCCAATTGCCGTTCGACGTAGTTGAAGATGACGAGCTCTGCTGCTTCCACTGACTCCTCCACCGTTGCATCCATCACTCCTTCCATCGTGTCCTCGACGTTGCCATCCACCATGTCGTCAACCGTTCCCTCGACTGTTCCATTGCCAAGCTTCACTACTGTCTCGGCAATGAATTCCAACACTGGCGGTTCAACCAGAGGCTCAACTTTGCCTTCTTCAAGCTCGTGGGTTTGGAATAAGTTGTTTTTGTCGAGCGGTGGTTCCGCTTCAAGCTGCACCGTGGGTATTTGGTGGGATTGTTGGTTCCACTTTTAGTGGAACTGTTGGAGCCCCTTTTATGGGCTCGACTGTGGGGCCTTTGGGCACAACACAAGTGGCTCTCTTATGGGAGCAAACTCGGCACTAAGGGTGATGCCACCCGCCGAGAAGCCGCCGAAGTTTAGCAGAGCTAACTTCAAGAGGTGACAACAAAAGATGTTGTTCTATTTAACAATATTGGGAATGGTGAACTTCCTCATAGAAGATGAGCCGGCTGCGCCAAATGCCAATGAGGCGAACTTCCATATTCGTGCCTTGTATGACAATTGGCGCAATGGAGACTACTTGTGCAATAATTCATTCTCAATGCTTTGGATGATAGCTTGTACAATATGTATTGTGGCGTTAACATATCTAAAGAGATGTGGGATGCGCTAGACAAGAAGTACCGTAGCGATGATGTGGGTACGAAAAAGTTCGTTGTAACCCGATACTTGGACTACAAGTTGGTCGATTATCGGCCAATGATGGAGCAAGTACAAGAGTTTCAACTCATTATACATGACGTCCATGCCGAGGGATGACTCTTCCGGATGCGTTCGTGGTTGTGACCTTGATCGAGAAGTTGCCCCCAAATTGGAAGAACTTCAAGAGCTACCTTAAGCACAAGCGAAAGGAGATGACTCTTGAAGACTTGATTGTAAAGTTACGCATCGAGTCTGATGTGCACTATCAAGACAAACCGAAGGCACCGTCTGATGCCAAGGTGAACTTGATGGAGAAGGGTCGTCCCTCCAACAAGCGTGATCGCCCTAATGCCAAAGACAAAAACAAGACGAAGGTACCGTCGAAGAAATTTGATGGTGATTGCTATAATTGTGGCAAACATGGGCATACTGCGAAGGACTGCAAGAAGCCCAAGAACAAGAAGAAAAAGAAACATGCTGCCAATATCGCCGAGAAAGACTGCGAGTAGGTGAAAGAAGACTTTTCGGCTATGGTCACCGAGGAGGTCAACCAAGTCGAAAAGCTAGGAGGCTGGTTCATCGACACTGGCGCTATTGCACACGTGTGTGCCGATAGGAATAAGTTTATTACCTATCAAGCTGCTGAGGGGAGGAAGCTCAATATGGGGAACCAAGCTTCGTCTGTAGTTGTCGGAGTTGGAGATGTGGTGCTAAAACTTACATCCGGGAGTTCTCTAACTTTGAAGAACGTGCTACATGTTCTCGACATCCGAAAAAACTTAGTATCGGGCTCTATTCTAGTTAGTAAGGGGTTTAGACTAGTTTTTGAGTCCGACAAGTTTATTTTGTCGAAGAGTGGTACTTTCCTTGGTAAGGGTTACCTCTCTGAGGACCTATTTAGGTTGAATGTATTGGCCGTGCGCCATGTACCCAAAACCATTGAGAATAATGAAAATGCTACTACTTCCTCTTATATGCTTGAGTGCTCTGATTTATGACATTGTAGATCAGAACATGTTAATCTAAATGCTTTAAAACGATTAGCAAATTTAGATTTACTAAAGTTACATGAAGTTAACATTCAAAACAAATGTGAAGTTTGTTTGAGGCAAAATGCCTAAACAACCGTTTCATTCGGTCGTGCGGAGCACAAAACCCCTTGATTTAATTCACACTGACGTGTATGATTTAAAGTATGCAAACTCGTGGTGGTAAGAAGTACTCTATCACGTTCATCGACGATTGCATGAGATATTGTTATCTTTATCTTTTAAGAGGTAAAGATGTAATATCCCGTATTTTAGTTAGCTTAATTAATCAATATTAGATATTATTATACTAATAATAATATATAATAGCTTAATAAGAGATGCTATTGAGATAAGGAGGAAGACGAAAATTATTACGAATTTTTCTTTTACTCGTATTATTTTTTTCCTGTTTAATTCTTGACTTATTGAGATTTAGAATATTAATTCCTCTAATTTTTAAAATCTAGAGATGTGTGATATGAGATGTTTATTTTTTTTTTTTATGATGAGGAATTAGAGAATTGAGTAATTAGTTAAGTGAGTAATTAAGTTTATGATATATTATTAAGTAAAGAAAGAAAAAAATAACAAAGAAAAAAAAGGAGCAAGGAACGAAAGAAAGAAAGAAAGAAATAACTAAAAAGAAGGGGGATTAAGGGGGCTGCAAGTCGGCCTCTTTTTCTTTTCTTTTTTTCCTTATTCCTTTTTCTTTTCCCTCTTACCCGTCACTTTCTTCTCTTTCTTTTCTTCCTCTGTTTCTTTTTGTTTTCTTTCTCCTTCACTTACAGACACACACATCTCCATCCATCTACATAGTATAAGAAGCTTCCAAATCAAGTAAGGAAGAAGTTAGTTACTAATTAAGGTAAGCGATTTTATTAACTCTTGTTTGGAGAAAGTAGAAAAAAAATAGAGAATCGAATTTTGTATAGAATTCGATTTTGATTGGAGTATGATTATATGATGTTAATCTTTAGTTTCTTGGATTTAGAACCTTCTTTGGTATGAATAGTGATGATTGAATCAAAAGAAATACCTCTTCTTATCAAGGATTTAAATTTAAATTTTTAGGTTCAATTTGGGGATTTTTTTTATTCCGAAATTTATTTTGTAAAATTGAGTATGATTAGGTGTTTATATGGATTGTAAGAAGCAAGAATGGAGTTGGTGAGGATTGATAGAGACCAATTTGACAATTTTCAAAATTTAAGTTCTTGATCAAATTGGGGAATTTTTGATTCTGATTTATTTCTTAAAATTGATGAGGGGAATGTGAAACTGTTATTATTTGATGTTTAAAAGGAGTTTTTGAAACATTTTTGGAGCTGCCTCATGACAAAAACAAAAATTTCAGCTTGAGGTAGTTGAGGTTTTTAAATTCTTAAGAGTGTTAAGTTAATATTGAAGCTTGGAAATTATTTCCTAGCATACCTTAAGCTTATCTGAAGTTATTTGAATTAGGATAGACAAGGTTTGTAAATTTTTCTATTTTCTACGATTTTTAGAGTTTGATCGTAGTTGAGTTCCAATGACCGAGTATGAGAAATGAGCAGGTAAATGAGTTTAACTATTAGTTATGAGTTATAGGATTTTTTTCTTAAGTTCCGGACTTTGTAATCGAGAGCTAAATGAACTAGACCGATGAATAATAACAATACATGTACTATGGGAAGATATACGCCTATTCGATTAGGATGAGTTGAGGCTGCAACTTTATTTCTTTTAGTTAAAATGAAAGATGAAAGAGATGAATTAAACTCTCTTATAGGATGAATATTTTTGGATAAGGATTTAAGTTAAGATTATTGGGAAAAGTTAGAGAATAAGATAAGGAGATAAATTAAGTATATAAAGTTATTTCTAATTACTTCTCTGTTTCTTATTACTTATAGTTATATTATTATTTTAATGAAGGAACGAGCAGTAATCCGAGGCCTGAGAATAATTAAGGCAGAGAAGGTAATAAGTGGAAGCTAAACGGAGTCAGGTGGGCTTTCTAACTAAATGATGATGCGATATGCATACGTATACGAAGCATGATATTTTCAAAAAATGATTAACTTGCCAATATTTGAGTTTTGTATGATCATCTACTTGATGGAAGACGAATTCGGTCATGTGATTAGCATGATATGTGTACACTGAGGTGACTGTGAGCCGTCCTTTCGGTCGGCCAGTCAATGTGTTTGAGAAGGAGGCCTACTTCTCAACACGCTATTTGATGTTGTAGATGTTATTCATACATAATAAATGACTGCAATCTTTAATGTTTGATGATGAGGAAACTAAAAAGTATTTTAGCATGCCTTATTTTATTTAAAGTAAATCACTCGTGACATGCTTATCGAGGCAAGTTTAATCTATAGCTCTAAGAAGCAACTTTCACTATTTTGGGATGTGTTCACTGAGTACTTAGTATGTACTCAGCCCTGCATGTTATTTCTAAAATGTGCAGGCAAAGCTAGGATGAAGACAGGAATGTGCTGAGCGGAGATTTTGTTATGATGTGAAATAATACTCTCTTGTACATATAATAATGTAAATAGTTCGAGTTCTAGGGTTATGTGTCTGCATACATGTAACCCCTTTTTGATCAATTCCGCTGCAACATTCTTAGGTTGATGTTTCGAAGTCTTGAAGTCGTGTATATTCAGTTGTTGTGTTCACCTGAACTCCGAGGATGTTATCCATGTTAATGGAAGTTAACTCGTTTTACCAATGTATAAAAGGGTGCTAGTTCTTGACGACTTTTAATTATTGTTCAAAAGTTGTCTATATTTTTCTTATCCTCGATTCAGTCTTGGAATATTCTTGTTTACGAGTGTATTGATTATTTTCACATAATTGAGGATATACAGATATAATTACCTTGCTGTCAGGATTGAAGGATTAATTATTGACAGGTTATTAAGAATATTATTTTATTTTGTTTATATTTTCTATAGTCACGGTTTTTCTGGCTTAATCATCTTCATTTGAAGTCGGGCTGTGACAAAAGATGAGGTTATTGAAGCGTTTAAACACTTCAGGAATGAAGCCGAAAATCAACTAAGTGGTCGAATTAAGAGTTCAAAATGACAGAGGTGGCGAATATGTTGTTCCGTTTGAAGAATTATGCAACAAAAGTGGTATAATTCATCAAACAACGGCTCCATACTCACGTCAATCAAATTGCGTTGCTGAACGTAAAAATCGAACTCTTAAGGAGATGATGAATGTTTTGTTGATTAGTTCAGGATTGCCCCAAAACATGTGGGGGAAGTTGTATTGATAGCTAACTATATACTTATCAAGATTCCTCTCAAAGGTAAAGATGTTACACCTTATGAGTTATGGAAACGTTGGAAACCATCGTACAAATACCTTAAAGTGTGGGGGTGTTTGGCGAAGGTTGAAGTGTCTCTACCTAAACAAGTTACAATTGGCCCTAAAACGGTTGATTGCATCTTTACTAAGTATGCGCATAACAGCAACGCCTATCGCTTTGTTATCCACAAGTTAAAAGTATCCGACATGACTGTGGGAACAACGATCGAGTCAAGGAATGCGATATTCTTTGAACACATATATCCTTGTAAAGACAAGGGTAATGTAGAAACCAATTCTAGCAATAGAATTGAAGATGAAGCCACGAGTTCTAAATTCGAGGATGAAGAACCTAAGTCACGCAAGTGACAAATGTCTAATTTGGAAGTTAGTGAACCGAGACGTGGTAGTAGAGTTTGGAAACCCAAGCAATTTGGTCTGGATTATGTAGTGTTTATGTTGGATCAAGAACCAATGACGATCAAATAAGCCTTTTCTAGATCGGACAGTCCACTTTGGAGAGAAGTAGTGCAAAGTGAAATTGATTCCATTAGGCAAAACCACACTTGGGTGTTGGTTGATTTGTCCGAAGGGTGCAAACCCTTAAGATGCAAATGGATCCTTAAAAGAAAATACAAAGCCGATGGATCAATTGACAAGTACAAAGCCCGTTTGGTTGTCAAAGGGTTTAAGCAGAAAGAAGGATACGATTATTTCGATACCTACACTCCTGTAACAAGGATTACATCCATTCGTGTGCTTCTCGCGATTGCTGCCTTGTACAATCTCAAGATACACCAAATAGATGTGAAAACTATTTTCCTCTATGGAGATCAAGAGGATGAAATCTATATGGAACAACCGAAAGTATTTGTAGAACCTGGTCAAGAGAAGAAGGTTTGCAAATTGGTTAAGTCCCTTTATAAATTAAAATAAGCGTCACTTCAATGGCACTTGAAATTTGATAATGTGATGTTATCAAATGGGTTTAAGATAAACGAGTGTGATAAATGTGTTTACATTAAGAACACAAATAACGGGTATGTTATTGTGTGTCTTTATGTAGATGACATGTTAATCATGGGTAGTAATATCCGTGTAATTAACGAAACTAAAAGCATGTTAAAGAGAAACTTTGACATGAGAGACTTGGGTTTAACGGATGTAATTTTTGGAATGAAAATTTTAAGGAAATATGATGGGATTGTCTTGTCACAATCTCACTATGTTGAGAAAGTTCTCAAGAAATTTAACGTTTTTGAAAGCTTGCCCGCTAAAACCCCGATTGAACTTAATGTTCATTTGAGCAAAAACCTAAGGGAGTCGGTTGCTCAAGAAGATTATGGTCGGGTCATAGGGTATTTAATGTATCTTACAAATTGCACTAGACCCGACATAGCATGTGCCGTGAACAAATTGAGTCGTTACACGAGCAATCCAAGCAAAGAGCATTGGAGAGCTCTTGTACGAGTTTTGAGATACTTGAAGTATACTCTAAGTCATGGGCTATATTTTTCGAGATATCCCCCGGTACTTGAAGGGTACTGTGATGCGAATTGGATTTCAGACACGAAAGATTCACTTTCTACAAGTGGGTATGTGTTTACTACTGGGGGTGGAGCTGTTACATGGAGATCCACAAAACAGACGTGTATAGCCCGATCCACCATGGAGTCCGAATTCATAGCTTTAGATATAGCTGGTGAACAAGCCGAATGGCTAAAAAACTTTCTTGAGGACATACCATGTTGGGAGAAACCATTGCCTCCGGTGATGATTCGCTGCGATAGCCAAGCGGCTATTGGTAGGGCAAAAAGTGGTTTGTATAATGGTAAGTCTCGACATATTCGTCGATGACATAATACCGTGAGACATTTGATCACAACTGGGATTATCTCAGTCGACTATGTGAAGTCGTTGGATAATCTGGCGGATCCACTAACCAAAGGGTTAAACCGTGATCAAATGAATAAGTTGCTAGAGGGAATGAGAGTAAAATCCACAAATTAAGAACTATCATAGTGGTAACCCAACCATGATGATTGGAAAACACAAGAACTTGGTTCAAAGGGAAAACTAAGCTATGAAAGTTCGTGTGAAAACACTCACATTTATCTATTCCCTAGAAAGCTTTTGAGTGTTGAAAGCTTGCCTAGTGGTGAGGTTAAGTCTATGACTTTTAATGATTCCTAAATACCTCAAGGAGGTTGAGTATGACAAGATACTCGGTAAAGAATCACCGATGTAAGTGTGAAGTGAGGCCGCTTCGTGGGAGATACACTTATGAAACCAAAGGGGTGTCCAAGCGAAATGGACACAAAATGTGAGAACGGATGGGGTTAAGGTGTTTAAGCGTTAACATTATTGTCTAGGTGCACGCCATGGAGGAATAGTTCAAAGCATTGCGCTACTATACCGCCTGTGTACTCGATGGTATTGACTATGGAAGGTTCAAAGCCACAAACTACCTATCCTAATACTTTTATACCTCATGAGAACTGAGCTCTTGCATTTGCATACATTTGCATATGACAATCTCATTCATGTGGGGGATTGTTGGAAATTTAGTTTTTGACCAAATAAATAATAATTGATATTTAATTTATTATTACATTAAATATTAAATTATTGATCTACTCGTGGAGTAGATGAACGTGGTATATTTATATGCTCGAAACCGATTTCCGGTGAGTGAGATATAAATGTGAAAAGATTGATGGAAGTTACTTCATTATTTAATGAAGTGAGAGTTATACCACATCGTATAAATATTAATGTGGTGTGATGTTTAAATGAGTTTAAACATGTGTGCTTAGTATCAAGTGGGCTAAGTAAGTGGATAAGTGTGTGGTTGGGCTCTCGAGCGAACACACACTCGATTTGCCGCCGTCGTCCGTGCCGGATGGCACGGGCGGCTCCGGTTCGGGTTTCATGGCCGTGGACTTAGATCTTGGCGATTAGTCCTTTGGGCTGGTCTTTGGGCCTGTTTATGGGCTTGTACTTGGGCTTTATATACTATATTTTTTGGACTACCAAAACTATAATGTTTTGGGCTTGTGCAACATGAGCCCAATCCATCTTGTGAGCCCAGTTGTCCCGCGTCCAGCCCGTGTGGCCGTTCCGTCTTCCGGGGGTGTTCTAGAAGGGCTGTTACACATGACCCTTTATCTCATCCACTTTCTCCAACGGCCAAGTAGTGGTGTAGTGGCTCGTTAATGCCATTATGGCATTTAATCCTCCCACGGTGAGTCGCCTATATATAGGAGGCATGGTTGCATTTGAGAGAAACACATCCAAACGCATCTTGCTGCATACCTCTCTCCCTTGTTCATTTCATAGCTCAGTTTTTCGCCTCTATCCAGTTCGCCGGAGCTCTTAGGTTTCGCGGTGCTGCTACCTTCGAGACGAAGCCGTTTTATCTTTGGGGACGATACGCCGAAACCGAGAGCACTAACGGGGTGTATCTCGTCTTGCGGAAAGAAAACTTTCCTCGACTCGGCTTTTAATTCTTTGTTCGTTGTAATCTTCAATTATCATTGTAATTTTTATACGCCCGGCAAGTTCGTGTACTCATTTTTCCAAAAAATAGTATTGGACCTGTGATTACTATAGTATAATGTGATCTTCTCCATATTTATGGTTATAGATTATTAATGCAGCCTTCAACTCCTTTGATTTTAGAATGTCAACAAATTTAGAATAATTTTTTTACTTTCATTTTTTATTTTGATATTTAACTATTTATCAAGAAAATAAATAAAAAAAATAAAAGAAAAAAAAGAAAAAGAAAGAGAAAACCAATCATATTCAGGAATAATGAACTCTAGAAAACCAATCATTTTCAGAATCTTTAAAAATAAGTGGTACAACATTGTTATAATACAGGATGGAGTTAAAAATGTAGGTTCTTTTCTAATGGAAAATTGCGCAGCAAAAACCGAAAAACAAAAAACAAATAACAAAAGCTATCTTCTTCCACAATCCAGCAATCACATTATTTCCCCCTCTATTCCTCCCTCTTTGCTCTCTTTCTATCCTCTTCCTCTTCTTCTCTACCTCTCTTTTTCTTATTTTTACCAAAATATACCTTTATATGATATGAAGCAGTCTTAAGGCACGTATCCCTATTATCCATTGTGAATATATATATAAAATACCATTATCATTTAATTGCTCCTCGGATGAAATAAGCTCCACTGCAAAGGCCTTCATGATCAACGAGTCACTGG
The DNA here is from genome assembly GCA_001642375.2 of Mentha longifolia. Lineage (NCBI taxonomy): Eukaryota > Viridiplantae > Streptophyta > Magnoliopsida > Lamiales > Lamiaceae > Mentha > Mentha longifolia. The sequence goes on along the minus strand of CM038119.1, from coordinate 1,227,201 downwards.
CCAACCACCTTATGGGACGATTCAACTACAATCAAAAAATTAAATTGAATTAAAAGTTTCATAAAAAACAAATTTATAAAAAAACAAATCTTTAACTTAACACTACCTTGTTCATCAACATTCCAAAGAGGTGGGTGGTTGTGTTCCGACAATAGTCTAAAAGCGAGTGCCTACGTAGATAGTCGCTGGAACCAGCAGTTTTGTTTTGAGAAATAACAACATTCTTTTAGCTAGTCATGGCCCTCTAGTAGTATAGACCAGTCTAACTCTTTCAACTCCATTCCCAAAACTGATCTATGATATCCTAGATTCCCTTCTCTACTATCCACAGGCAGACATTTTTCCCTTTATGTAAAACTGTTGATCAATCTCAGCCTCTCTGTTGATGAGAGCATAACAAAATGATTGTGATTGTACATGAGATCCCACAAAAATCTATGTTTCTGTTTCCCCTTCTTATTCTGATCAGTTAAAGTAAATGCGTGTGTAAATGAGTGTGTGTATTACTAACAATATCGATACCGGTAAATGTGTGTGTAAATGAGTGTGTGTATTACTAACAATATCAGTAAACGTGTGTGTAAATGAGTTTGTGTATTACTAACAATATATATTAGACATATATATTAAATAGACAATGTTTTACATACCATATAATGTTGTTCCATTCAGATTGTCAACTGCTATGGTAGCTTGGTTAGGGGTAGCAAACTTAAAGTAACAATTCTCGTTCTGCTTAGAGACAATACCAACCAAGCCAATCGGTAATTAAATCCTAAATAAGAAGCTTTATTATTATATACTTACCAGAGATTCCTCTTTGTTCACAGCCACCCCACAATCTAAGATTTTGGCTTCTTGCTCGCCGGAAGGTCATGAGTTGGGGTTTCCTAATTCTGAAAAAGATTAATATTTTAGATGCCATTAATTTTGCAGTCTCCCCTTGGACAACTAATATTTCTCAAGTGTCAATAGCAAATTACCATAATATTTAAAATTGTAGTAATATTTATGAATTATTAATTTAGAGTTTTAATGAGACCTAATATTTATAAAGAAATTCTTATTATCTACATCGAATTTGATGATTTTTTACAAAGGCCTAAGTCGGGATCGAAAGATCTTATTATTTTAAAGAGTTTATTAATTCATAGAGTATCAATTTATAGAGGTTTTATTGTATATGTACATGTAATGAACATGTACAAAATTTCTTGATTATTTAATTGTTGCTGAAATAACATCAATTCAAGTGCATAAGCATCCATTATGCAAGATATCACCACTCAACCATGCAATAGGATTCTCCTCAACATGCTGCCAAATAAAAAAACAAAACTGAAATTAAAAGAAAGAATTTTTCTGATACATAAAAAGCTAATCTTGTACACTAACCTTCTTCAACGTTTCGAACACGTGCGAAGCAGCATTTCAGAAGAAATCAATCAAAGCACTATTTCGTAAATGCCAACAACGGCTTATCTTAACCATGAAACTATCCCGTCCAATCGTAGGTCATTTTCATACTACGAACATTTGCTCTGAATTCCCCATTGGGCATTTTTTGGCGCTTCTCGTGGAAGTTGCGGATCATATACAATCTTTTGTGGCCTTCAATACCACTTGGTGGTATTTGAGAATGTAGTAGTCCCCACGTCTAACAAGAACACAAATGAAAAGTATGAGAAAATTAATCAAAAGCTAGTGCTGAAAATAGATAAATAAATAAATAGTACATATGATTATAGTTTCTCATACAAAAAAGCATATGATTGAAGTCATAAGGAACAATGGTTCCGGCTGACATAAAAGCAGCTTGAAATACTCCCGCCAACATTTCAAAATCCATTATTGTTGAATCGTCCATGCTCTCTGCAGAGAAATTAGCAATTCTAGCTATGAGCTTGTCATTGATTACATATGAATCTGACACTTCTAAACTCTGAATAGACAACTGGTGTGTGTGCATGTGAATGAAGAACTTAATTACTCCTCTACAAATCCACAAAATTCGTTAGAAACGAACTTTTGAACCTCTCCTTGCTGGTTGGGATCTCTAACAGGAATACTAAAAGTGAGCACAAAGGGACGAGTTGCGACATACTCGGTGAAAGTACAACCATGCATAAGATGCAAACCTAGTGCTTCCCGTGGATCGTCGATCTCAGAAGCCATAAAATTCTTGTGATACAGCCTTTTGATCCTTAATCAGTTGACATTTATAGCCAGTTTAACCATTATAGGGATGTCTCCATCCATTGTTCCTAATCATGTTGCACCATTATGGTTGTACCTTACAACAATGGACTTCGGAGCCATGAAAACTGGAAATCAAAAAAGAAGAAAAAGTGGATAATGATGATGAAGAAGAGAAAGTGGAGTGGGTTTCCTCTGCAGAAGAAGAGAAGAAAAAGTTGATGGTATAATTATTCATCTTCTTTAGTTTGCAGTTGAGACACACCAAACGTTTTGAAACATAAATTAAGAATATATATAAATCGGAACATCTAATACCACATATACATACAAAATTCATCATACGCAATTTATAGTAGTATTTTGTGCATCGGGAAACCCGATCGTAAGAATTGAACCTTCGAATCAATATTTATAGTTCGCTCAACTGCTCTAGTTTGACATATCCAGTAGCACACGATTTTTTGACGCCATCATAGCTTTTAGATTGTTATCTCTTGAGCGAAAGGATTGAGAAACCTGCACAATCACAAAACTTTGAAGAAGAAGAAAGAAGACCAACAACTACGGCTATGAGGTGTATTTTTGTGTCTCTCTATAAAGAGATCGACCACGTATATATAGGGCTCCAAACGCCCCCACAAACCCTAGCCACTAAGCCCACGACAAAAAATGTGGAGGGAAAAAAAAATTATAAAGGAAATAAAGGGAAAAAAGATACTGTTCGCTACTATTTTCGACTACAAACAGCAAGTGCGCGGTGTAGGTGTAGATAGTGGCAAACAAGAGTATCGTATCCACAGAGACCGATGTAATTAAATAAATGAATACTACTAACAAACACAACCACGTTATAAAGACGGAATCAACGAGTGAGGTGGGGGTTTTCTAACAACTAAACAAACATAAACAAAAATACTAAATGAAGATAAATGATCCTAGGGCATGTAATCCTTCTACATTTTGGGTAATCGATACAAGATATTATCAACCACTTGAATTCTCACGCATGTAGGAGTAATCGCTAGACTCAATCTAACCTCCCTCTCAGGGTAGCGCTAAATATGTAGATTAGTTGACATCTATACCCTTTCGGTCTCCGAATAATCAACTAACTCCCTAAACCCTCGGATTAATCGTCTCCTCACAAATATCTACCAACCTCTCGGTCTAGCATCAAATCAATGTTATGCATTTATTCTACCATATCAATACACCACGCTCTCTCGAATCTAGATTTATCAACACATAAGCATAAATGGTGATTAATCATTCACACATATCAATAGACCAATAAAATGCATAAACACTATGAGAAAGGAAGAAAATCAACTTATATCATCAAATCAAAACCATAGAGTTCATACAACCCCTAGAATCTATGAGTTTAGCAACTCATAACAAAGATAAACAAAATATGTACAGAACGAAGAACATAAACTAAAGATACGCTCAAATCGGAGATGATGTCTCCTCCATGAAGCACCTAAAGCTTGAGCCCTTCTTCTCCTTCCTTCATCTTCTCTCTAGAACCCTAGTGTGTGTAGTGTGTGTTTGGGGCGGATGAATTGTTCTTAATATCTCATTTTCCACACATTTTATAAAGAAACCATAAAGTAAGTCGTTGTCTGCATTGAACGCACGGTCTGTGCGCCAGGAATGTGTTGACGCACGGTCCGTGCTCCGTTGGTCATCAAACGCACGGTCCGTGCGTGATTACTTTGACGATCATATTTTCTTCGACTTCAGCGCACGGTCCATGCTCTTATGTGTCTCTCAGCGCACGGTCCGTGCTCAGGTACAGAAATTTTCAGAACATCTTCGACGCAATATGCACGGTCCATGCTCTTGGTGGTATATAGAGCACGGTCCATGCTCTGCTTCTTATGCCCGGAACTTGACTGTTTCTTCGGTTTCTCTTTCATCGTTTGATCCTCCATTAATGCACAAGCCTTGTTAGGCTTAAAACTCTTGTAGAAACCTACTAAAATGATGAGATTGAGCAAACACGTGATTTGGATTACAAAGATAGAAACAGATTAATATTTCATTCAAAACAACAAATTCTACCCAATATTGCAATCCAAAAGAATATATAATCTATTGAAAAACCGTGTTTATCAACTCCCCCAAACTTGAACTGTTGTTCGTCCTCGAACAATAAAGAAGTAAAGAAAGAAGGATGAATAACTTCAAGACTCACTAGAGGAGTGTTTCAAGGATGACCATTGCTTCAAACACAAAGGATTTTAGAAATGAGCAACTCAAAGCACCAAAGTTCAAATGCACTTCAATTACTATCATGTATAACAACCTCAAAATAATGACTCTCACATGGTAGCGTATCACTCTTCTCTCAAGTGTATGGATTTAGCAAGTTTTCACTCAAATCAAAACAAAACATGTCATCTACCATAAGCTTGCTTATTGTCTAATCTCTCCACTGCAAAATGTGTACTTAAAACAAGAATCAATGAGGACTTGAATCAGATTGTAATGTTGGCTCTTTGGTTGAGGTGGGGAATATTTGGCTAAGTGACTTAACCCAATTTTCTTCTAAGCAAGACTATAAGTCTTCTTCCACCTTTTTGCCTTTAGGCTTTGTACAATCTCAAATTGACTCCATCAAACAAGTAGAAGTAGCATTGTGATCCAAGCACACTTTGTGTGCTAGTGCTCTTAAAAGAAATCTTTTATGCTCTTATTCATTGTTCTCTCTTTTTTTTTTTTTTTTTTTTTTTTTTCAAAGAGCTTATAAGAATTCTTAGCACTCTAACCAAAGTACTTCTACTTGCTAGATAATGTCTCTAGCTCCAAAACCAACTTCATGATATAAATTTCTCCCCCCAACACCGATTTGTCAAAGAAAAAGATTTCAAGGCTCGACGTGGGTGACTAGGGAAAAGTATCATTAAGGGACAAATGAAGGTTGAAGAGTCTAAATAAAGATGGCCTTAAATTATTTTCAAGTCTCAAGTACACTGACGTAGTCTTGAGATAGAAACCAAAGCAAGTTCTAGAGATAAACAATGCATGTTTGATTACTCTCAAGAAAGAAATATGATAACTGTGCATAATGTTGCAATCAAGGCTCAAAAATCTCACATGTTTAATTTAAATCACATTTTGAAGTAACCATGCAATTTATCAAAGTGCAAAATTTATTCATGCTTTAATTTTTGCTCACTTCCTTTTAGAAGAAATACGAAACAGACAAGTCATCATCACAAATCATCCATCAACACTAGTCCTATTGAGATCAAAAGTTTATCCAAGGAAAGAAGAAAAACCAACAAAAAGCTTCTTCTTTTTTTTTTTTTTTTTTTTACAAAATAAAACACATAAATTTTAAACAAAAGAAAATAAGTAGAAATGAACAAGTTTCATCACGATACTCTCCCCCCAAACTTATTCGAAAGCTTGTAAGCTATGAATAAGTTTAGAACGAGGAGTGTGAAACTTGTAGTACCGATTGATTTAGAGTTTGGTGGTGGGCTAGGACGGTGGCGAGTTGGGCCAAGTTGAAGCGTGTCATGACTTTTTCCGATCCGACGCACGGTCAGTGCGTTAATGCATCTCCAACGCACGGTCCATGTCGCTTGTCCTGCTCTTATTTTTTTTAATTTTCTTTCCGACTCTTCTCAATCCTGCACACAAACAAAATCAAAACACATAAAACTAAGCAAAATAAAATACATTTAAAATATAAATCTTGGGTTGCCTCCCAAGCAGCGCTTCGTTTAATGTCTGTAGCTTGACGTCTCTTTCGCTAAATTTTTATTCGCCAAAGAATTAGGATGGGTATCCACCCACTTTCTTGTTTATCCCGCTTAGGTGGTGGCTTTACCATCCTCTTCTTGGCCACAACATCTTTGAGGAATATTCTTGCATATGCCGACATTTGTTGGATTGCTTCAACTAGAGGTGTATTTGTGTGAACTTTCTTGAAGATTTCAAGAAAGTGAGCGAATCGATCATACATCTGTTTCTTCTGAAATGGTTGAGGGAAAGGAAGAAGCTTGATGGGATTCAGAGCTTGCAAAGTAGATTTGGACTCATTGGCTTCGAGTGTGGATAAATCCTCACTCTTCTTGTTGACAAAATCCAAATCATCTTCTTGTTGGTCACTTCCTCCTTCACTTTCATCATCCTCAAATGTCGGCCTCTCCGGCTCTTTGTATTGAGTTCTGCTTCTGGGATGAATGACATCATACTGCTCTTTTGGATTTAACTCTGAAGTGCTTGGAAATCTTTCTTCTTGATGTTGATTTGCAATAGCTGCTGCAATCTAGCTCACTTTCTGCTCAAGCATCTTCATTCGAGATTCCAAGGCAGAGTCTCTACCTTCGCAGCTAGAGATATACTTCAAGAGAATTTCCTCCAAGTTTGGTTTCTTAGGCTCAATAACCATGTCATTTCTCATAGAGAACCCTTCATGTGGTTGGAGATTATTTGCAGGGTTGGCAACTAAGAAGTTAGGATGATTTGTCATCCCCGGATAGTATTGGCCACCTCTACCAAATTGATTCTGCTTCAACTCGAAATTGTTAGCAAGACTGGGATGACCATAGTTCGCCAAAAAATTTCTATTTGGGATTGGTTGAAGTGTATCCCGAATTTGATGAAGAAGGTTCTCCATTTCTTGCTGTGCACGTTGCATTTGTAGAGCTCCTAATTGACATTGAAGTTGTCGAATCATTTGGTTTCTCTCCATTTCTTTAATTTTTTTTTCAATCGGCAACAGGTAGCTTTAAGGTCCAAGCTCTCTAAGGATAAACCTTTAGAGTGTGTGTTCATATACCACCTAACACCAAAAGAAATATTTATAAATCAAACAAAATAAAAACAACATAACAAAATACGAAAAGAAAAATGTCTAAATTAACATTTCATGTCTATAGTAATATCAAATAAAATCAATTACAATCAGTCCCCGGCAACGGCGCTAAAAACTTGTTCGCTGCTATTTTCGACTACAAACCGCAAGTGCACGGTGTAGGTGTAGATAGTGGCAAGCAAGAGTATCGTATCCATAGAGACCGATGTAATTAAATAAATGAATACTACTAACAAACACAACCACGTTATAAAGACGGAATCAACGAGTGAGGTGGGGGTTTTTTAACAACTAAACAAACATAAACAAAAATACTAAATGAAGATAAATGATCCTAGGGCATGTAATCCTTCTACATTTTGGGTAATCGATACAAGATATTATCAACCACTTGAATTCTCACACATGTAGGAGTAATCGCTAGACTCAATCTAACCTCCCTCTCGGGTAGCGCTAAATATGTAGATTAGTTGACATCTATACCCTTTCGGTCTCTGAATAATCAACTAACTCCCTAAACCCTCGGATTAATCGTCTCCTCACAAATATCTACCAACCTCTCGGTCTAGCATCAAATCAATGTTATGCATTTATTCTACCATATCAATAAACCACGCTCTCTTGAATCTAGATTTATCAACACATAAGCATAAATGGTGATTAATCATTCACACATATCAATAGACCAATAAAATGCATAAACACCATGAGGAAGGAAGAAAATCAACTTATATCATCAAACCAAAACCATAGAGTTCATACAATCCCTAGAATCTATGAGTTTAGCAACTCATAACAAAGATAAATAAAATATGTACAGAACGAAGAACATAAACTAAAGATACGCTCAAATCGGAGACGAAGTCTCCTCCATGAAGCACCCAAAGCTTGAGCCCTTCTTCTCCTTCCTTCCTCTTCTCTCTAGAACCCTAGTGTGTGTAGTGTGTGTTTGGGGCGGATGAATTGTTCTTAATATCTCATTTTCCACACATTTTATAGAGAAACCATAAAGTAAGTCGTTGTCTGCATTGAACGCACGGTCCGTGCGCCAGGAATGTGTTGACGCACGGTCCGTGCGTCTCTATTTAGTGAGGGGCACCGCCTTTGACTTCTCCGGCACGGTCCGTGCTCCGTTGGTCATCAAACGCACGGTCCGTGCGTGATTACTTTGACGATCATATTTTCTTCGACTTCAGCGCACAGTCCATGCTCTTATGTGTCTCTCAGCGCACGGTCCGTGCTCAGGTACAGAAATTTTCAGAACATCTTCGACGCAATATGCACGGTCCATGCTCTTGGTGGTATATAGAGCACGGTCCATGCTCTGCTTCTTATGCCCGGAACTTGACTGTTTCTTCGGTTTCTCTTTCATCGTTTGATCCTCCATTAATGCACAAGCCTTATTAGGCTTAAAACTCTTGTAGAAACCTACTAAAATGATGAGATTGAGCAAACACGTGATTTGGATTACAAAGATAGAAACGGATTAATATTTCATTCAAAACAACAAATTCTACCCAATATTGCTATCCAAAAGAATATATAATCTATTGAAAAACCGTGTTTATCAGATAACTAGAGAAATATGGAAATTTTTCCTTTTGGTGTGTATTGAAAAGGAGGTGGAGGAAAATATTTATAGGCTCTTCCCTCTCAAGTTTTTTCTCACATATTCAACGGGGGACAAGGAAACAATATATATAATGCTCCAACCCTTCCCACTTAAGCACAATTTCAATGTGGGACAAGAGAAAAATGAGAGAACCAATAACAACTATACAAAATTGCTTTCTATTTTCAACATTTCTTCCATCTCAATTATACACTTTCTTGAGTATTGGAGTATTTATGTTTCGTTTCATGTTGTACTTTTCTTTATTTTTTCTTTAAAAGTTTACATTGATTTCAAAAATGATAATTTTTTCTTTTCTTTAAGACTGCTCTACATCATAAATTTAAGTCAGCATAAGTATCATTGAAGCTTCCTGAAGGCGTTTATTAATGTGAGAGTGATTATTAATCTATTATTACAACTAGAATTGCTCCCGTGCGATGCACGGGTCGTACAACAATCAAGATTATAAGAAAAATTAGAATAATAAAATGAGATATACTGTAATGAAAGATGAAAAAAATAATTTGAAATATGAAGTTTCTTTATTAATAGTTCACTATTAATTTACTACATAGATAGTAGTAGGAGTATTTTCTAAATTTATTAATGGGCATTGCAATCTTCAAGTTTGAAATATAATAGTGTGATATACAATCTGCATGTTCGATCTTAACATTCTGTAAGAGAACAAATGTTTGGAATTTTAGAATCATAAGTTTTTATAATTTTTTCACATACCGTAAAAGAGTAAAACTCCAGTTATACACCTACAAATTATTAATAATAAGTATAATGTTTATGTCTATAAAAATCTCTAAATTTTTCGATTCAGTGAATGCAATCCAAATTTGACTGTTGTACACTGAAATAAAATAAACTTATATAAGAGCCATTTTCTTTAAAAAAAAATGTATACATCTCAAACAAAATGATATATGTAGTTGGGTTGTTCGGTATATGTATATCTCTTGCAAATGTAATATAATATTCATAAAGCTGCTTAAAATACAACTGTGATGAGAGAACAAATTCAAAGAAAACAAATATATAACACGTTTTTTTTCAAAAGAATAAATTAAATTTTGGACAAGAATCATAGTGTTTGTTAGAAGGAAAAAAAAAAAAAAAAAGTAAAGGCACATTGAGAGATAGTTTTATGTTATGCAAAATAGTATAGAAAATTTGGTGAGAATAATTAATGATACTTGCATTTAGAGGGAAAATCATCCAACTTAGGCCTAATTTGAATTCTAATTCAAATAAGATGTTGGGCTCCAATTTGGATCCCAAAATTAGTATCTATCTTATTGATTGTGTATTAACCTTAGGATATTAGATTACTTTAACCTATGTTTTAATCAATTATATCTAGGTAGTTAGTCAATACTTATGTTATGTCTTTTGGATATAATCATGTAGCTTTTGGAGGGAAAGTGACAATATTGTAAATTTTTGCAACAATTCTTCTTTTAGATATTGTAATAGATATCTAAAAGCTAAATTGTTGACAAATATTATAAAATTGTCATTTTTCCTTCAAAAGCTACATGGTTTTATCCAAAAGACATAACAATAGTATTGACTAATCTAATATTTTGTGGTTAATGTTTAATAGATATTAAATAAGATAAGATAATAATTTTGTGCTCCAAACTAAAAAAGTCCAAGGTTTCAAATGGATTTGTTGGAACCAACTTAATTTGATAATTTTTCTATATAAATACAAGCATCATTTGCCTTTAATTTAATTTTAATCAAATTTTATACACTGCTTTATAAAACATAAAACTATCTCTCATGCATTTGTTGTTGTTGTCGTTTTTTTTTTTTTTTCTTGAATCACCATTTAAAATGAGTATATATTTCAATTATTAAATACTTTGATTTTTTTCCAACGAATATAATGATTTTTGTCCCGAGTTTTTTTTATTCTTCCGAAAAGTTGTGCTACATATTTGTTTTCGTTTTGTAATAGTTTTACCAACATTCAATTATACTCACAAGAGATATATATCTAATCTAACAAACTATTTGCATCATTTCGATTCAAATTTATACATTTCATTGAAAAATGTGATTCCTTTTATATTTATTTTTATTTTATTGTAAAACATTCAAATCTGAGATTACATTGTCTTTAGAGCTATGACACCCTTTCTAAGCCACCTTCAAGTGCCGAGAATTTCGAATGGATATTAGAGTGAATTTTTGGAATACTGTATAATATTGGAATCTACAATTCATGAACGAAACAAGTGCTAATTAAATGATCATCATTCATTATATATATACATGCGTATATATCATTTGATTATTCTAATTTACTCATATGATCTTGACTGTTATGTTATTCATGCATCGCACGACACTAGTTAAATGTAAAATCTTCATTTCTCGAAGGAGAATCCTATTGTTGTCGACAAATTAAGAGAAGAGCATTAGCTAAACCATAAATTATGTAATCTCTTTTTTGCTTTCATTAAGTTGATTTGAAATTTGTTCATAAGAATGTTTAGAACTTTTTATGACCAAACATGGGAGATTGATGAAATCTGCGCAAGGATAACCAGCTTTAAATCATTAATTTCAATAATACTTAATTAAATCATAATATCTATCTATCTATTTATTCATATATGCATATTGAAACTAAA